>ML677349.1:41834293-42280786 GCA_007922305.1 Dermatemys mawii | reverse complement strand
TCTCTCTCTCTCTCTCTCTCTCTCTCTCTCTCTCTCTCTCTCTCTCTGTGTCTGTCTCCCTCACCCCCACCTCTTGTGTTAAATGTATCGTGCTGTGATAACCAAGCACAGTATCTTTCAGTCTGTTCAGTTCTCTTCATGAGCTTCACCAGCTCCCTCACAACATCGTATTTATCCCTGACGAAGGGCTTGTCTAAATGATGAGGTAAAGTGCACAGCAATGGGTCTAAATGGACCAACTAATGCACAACATATTAGAAATTACACACCCGTAGTGTGTATTGCCCCACTATCTAAACAAGCATAAGTTCTCAAACTATTGTTGCCTCTTCGCCCCATTCAACTTCTTCTCAGTCCCTGCCACCAAGGTACAATACAGCAGGTCGCCCCAATTTGAGTCATCACTAATTCATGGTATTTTAAATGAAAGTAAGTTCATAATTTGGGTAGGAGATAAAGAGGAAGAATATGCACAATAAAAGCTAAATAGTAATGCAGCTAAACTAATCTTTATGTGGAGGGAAGTGCATTAAGGTTTCAGGTTAGGCCAGATCTACAGTAGAAACTTTTGCTGGTAGAGTAATGTCAGTTAGGAGTGTGATTCTTTACAACATCTCTGTACCAGCAAAAACCTTAGTGTAGACACAGTTATGTTGGCAGGGAAAGTGCTTTTGCTAGTATAGCTTATTTTATTTGAGAGACTGGTATAAGTTATAACAGAAAAAGCACTCTCTTTCCAGTATAAGTTGTGTATGCTCTAGGAGGATTTGCTGGAATAGCTGGCAAACCTTTTCTAGAAGAGATTAGGCCTTAGTTACATTAGTATGGCTAAGCGTGATACAAAGTCGTATTGGAGTGTCATGTTTCAGCAAAATACTGTACCATCAGGCTTGTCTATCCTTTAGGTACGTGATATGTGTCAAAAGGTGATGAAGCATATCTCTCCTTCTGATCTTAATCTTTCTCTCTTTGTTTTGGAAACGACTAATTTACTCTACTCAATACTTATTGTTTGAGTAAACAGAACAGTTCATTTCTCCCTGTTTCATCCCAAGGTAAATTTATAACCTAGGTCGTCCCTTCTTTGTATGTTCAGTTTTATTCTTGTACCTTTTCTTGCTGCAGTGCTTTAGAAGAACACTGATTTGCATTTAATAAAAGGTTTTCTTGTGCCAAGTCCATTAACTGTTTGACCTTTAGGTGTTTGCATATAAACTTATTAGCATGTTCTTCCTCAGTCACTCTCACATGTCTCATTAACATGTAAATTGAACTAGACCTTGATGTACACTGATTGTTAGTAAACTTCCTTTAATTTATTGGAGACAGAGGGTCTGATTCTCAACTCAGTCTTAATCAGACCTTTGTTTTTTGTAATTACATATAGGCCTTGGCTACAGTAAACTTGTTTTGTAAAGTTTCTTACCACTGCTGTCACCAGGGCAGCTCTACCAGTAGGAGCTCCAAGGTTATAGCCTGATTCCAGTGAAGTCAGTGGGGCCAGGATTTTGTCCTTAGTGAAGGCTGTTATCAACAGCCAGCAGCATTTCAACCACTATGTCATCTAGACTTGCTGTGAGAAGGGTCAAATAACATGGTTGTTAAATCTGCCTGCAGCCCTGTGTGCATGAGTGCTCTCACCAATGGTAGAAAGGGTGACAATTCTTAAGATAAAGATGTAATGTAGACCCACCTGCCATATGAGCATTATTCTAGTTCATTTGGATGGTTAAGTATTTGATTTGCTGGTATGGAATTAGCAAGAAGTGGTCAATCATCTCACCCCAACCACTTTGTGTTGTATTCCTTTCCCCTTTTTTCTTGCCTAATGCCCTTGTAGATTGTAAACTCATCAGCACAAGGAAGGTATTTTCCTCTGTTTGTATTATGCCTAGCATATTCCGGGCACTCGTGCAAAATAAATAACAATAATATTCTCATTGACTTCAGTTGATTCACGATCAAGCCACTAAATTGCACCTGCAAATAACTAAGTTCAAAACTGTGCTAATGGGAATCAGCACTTGAAATTGATCTTGCCAAAAAGAGAGAGAGAGGAGGAGGAGAAAGGAAGGAGGCCTGAATACTGAACTTGATGTTGCAAATAAAATCTTTTGTAGGGAAGCAATATACCTATCATCACAACTGTACTGGAATTTTCCTTATGTGAAAGCATCTTTGCTTTGAAATTCATTTCTCCATTAGATTCAGGATTTTTAAATCTTTATTTCCTGCATTCAATGTGATATGAATACAATGAATCAGAAGCTTGTTCAAAATGCAAAGAAATAAATTCACTAAGGGAAGAAAGTTGTTGAGTCAATTAGGAAAGTATGCCGTAATAGACCAGACTTAACAAAAGCTAGGGGGATTGTACTTTTTAATTGAACTTTCTATTTTGTAAGATATAGATTACAATTTTTTAGGCCAATATGTATTACGTCCCTTGCCTTAACATGAGAATTGCAAGGAATACATGGATGAAATAAGGTCTAAATTAGAGTTACAGTATTTCTGTTCCTGAAAAAAAGAGGATACTCTTAGAGAGGAGGGGAAGTATGGGGGGGATAGGAAGGGGAGCTGGGGCGGTATACCTGTGACAAGCATATTCACTGGAGATGGAGGACAGTGTCATTCCTTGTCACAGTGGCAGGGCAGCTGGCATAAGTCCAGGATGCAGTGACAGCCATCAGTCAGTGCCTCCCTGCAGGACCCCTTCTCCAGAGCTGAGAGCCAGGGCCTGAGTGGGTGGAATCCAGCAGCTGTGGCTTGCAGAGAAATGGACCAATCAGTTGCAGATGCAGGGAAGGACCAATCTGGAAATGGACCAGTCAGGACTCTTTCTGAGCTGCAGCTTTTCTGCTCTGCAGAAAGCCTGGACAATCCTGAAAACTCTGCCAGGACAGAGAAATGAGGCTCAAAAAAGAGGTTATATTGTTATGATAACCCTAGTATAAATATTACCATTGTAAAAGTAGTATCTTCATGTTCTTAGCTGACATCTTTCGCTGAAATATAGCTTCTTTCGTTATTCCTCTGTCAGTCACAACCACTGTCTGTATATCTCTTGTAGTAATAACATATCTCTGCCGCCACTGCTACTTTAATGTATAATCCTGTAAACTCTAACAGTTCAGTATTTATCATTTTATAGGCAGTCCCTTTGTGGACTAGTAGGAAGAACTATACACGTAATGTAAATAAGGGTTTTCAGGATCATGGCCAAACATATCTGTGGGACTTCTGAGTATACTGATTAGTTGGATTGCTGTAAAAGGTGGGATTATTGCTAATGATCATGTGCTAAAAGTGGTTACCAGTCAAGCCTCTCGTCTGGCCTATACTACAGAGTTAGGTTGACGCAAGGTTCCTTACGTTAACCTGACTATGAAAGCATCTGTAGTTAAATTTTGATCCCGCTATGCTTAATAACTCCGCTTCCATGAGCAGTGTGGAGTTTAAGTCAATGTAGTTAGGTCAATGCAGTGTGAGAGTAGACACTGTGTTGCTTATGTCAACTGTTACTGGCTTTCAAGAGCTGTCCCACAGTACCACACATAGGCAATAAACAAGGAGTAAAATATAGACATGCATAAGCAATGTAATTACTATGGCAGCTGTATGCCGATATAAGTTAAGTCAATTTAATTTTATACTGTAGACATGGCTTCGGTCACTATATGCATTACTCCATATATATCACAGTCTGGTACGCAGCCATCTATTAAAACAATGAAAAAATAGTCAGAGGGACAGTGTGAAATGCCTAATGAAGCCACTAAATAAGGAAGAATTGTGATCAATTGCCATGAGAATGGAGCGTAAAGTAGTCCAGCCAGTTTCCCTGGGGCATCAGCCACAGAAGCTAATTTCAGATGGATTGAGGCCATGCTGAGTAACAAAGAGGGAAGAAAGCACAATGTGACACTGTGATTGACGTAGTCAATTCTCCTTTACTTGTGAAAGCCAAATTCAAAATATGGGATATAAACTGGAGGATGCAACAATAACAGAAGAACACGGGAATGTCATAGCTCTAGTGAGATTTAACAAATTGGTCATGCAAACCTAGGACCTCTCATTTTAAAGAACTTTATTTAAAGAACTAGAACTTTATTGTAATCAGTGCAAGGAAATGATGTTAGCGTAAGAAACTGAGAAGTTTCATGGTAAATGGAACACAGATGAACAAAATGATTTTGCTTCACTGGTTTATTAAAGAACATGAAGTCTTCATTAAGCATTTACTCAGTTGTTCTCATGATAAGCTATTCTGTGAAGTGTGATAGAGGAGGGTCAGGGAGCTGTGGTATAGTGCTTGAGGGGAAATATGTAAACTCAAGGCTAATTAAGGCATGGCTCCCTGTAGACTAGGGAAACTGGTGGCAGGTTAATTGGAACACCTGCAGTCAATTAAGGCCCTGTTAGGAATCCAATAAAACCTCCTGCTTCAGGCAGACAGGGGAGGAGGAGGAAAGGAGTTGGAGCAGAGAGCAGTTTGGAGGAGTGGGAGCAGATTGATTTGGTGTTGGAGCAGAAAGCAGTTTGAGGGAGTTGAAGCAGAGTGTTTGGTGTTGGAGCAGAGGAAAGTTTGGAGAAGTGTTTCAGTGAACTAAGATGACTCAGACCCTAGGTAAAGTGACACCTGGCTTGTTCAGAGAGAGGGCAGGAAGCCCCACAAGCTGAAGGGCAGGAGAGGGAAGTAGCCCAAGGGAAGGAATAGCTAATTCAAGTGGTTTACCTTTATCCTCAAGGCCCCTGGGCTGGGACCTGGACTAGAGGGCAGGCCTGGGTCCCTCCCTATCCCCTCCTCTAGGATACTAGTGGGGCAGTTAATACCCTGTTCAGGGGCAAGAAATGATGCCCGGAACCCCCCACAAGAAGAGAGAGCACGGGACCCATCATAATAGTGCCGACAATTTGCCACAGAAGGAACTTTGTAAACTATTCATGTTGTGGTTGTGGAGAGATGAATTATGTTACATCATTCCAAGTAATGCTTTGCTCTGGGCAGCTAATCCTTTCCACTTTTGACTGGATTTTGAAGGAGGTGTGAGAACAGCCAAAAACAAACAAACAAAAAAACCTTCTCCCCATCTAATCTAAATGTCTCCAACTCCTGCCTCCTTCCTTTCCCACCATTGCTGCAATTGCTGTTGCAAAGTGTGGGGCTAGGGTAGGATTTTCCAGCAACAGCCCCACTGTCAGATTTCTGCACTGATGTATTGTATGTTTTATTTCACAGCACATGATTGCTGATACTGTCCGATCATTGAGACATTGCAGAAATAACCAATGTGGTAAGTAGTAGTAAGACAGTTTACTGCTTGTCTCTCATTAGTTACATACATATCAAAAGAACTGTTTCCCCGTCTCACTGCCTCCTCTCTCATGGCCTAGGTTTACTTTTACAGTAAAACATATTTACTGTTTGTTTTAACCTAGAAGAGGAGAGAGTGTGTGTGAAAGTCACCTCAGCAAACAATGTAATTAAATTACAGCTACTTTCCAAATTGTTTGCAGAAAAAACCAAGATTTTCACAAAATGTTGTGTTCTCCTAATCCCCAATATGCACAGTCATCTACCTGAAGTGTTACACAAGATCTGAGTTTTATAGACCTGCATCAGAAGGAAAAAACAAACAAACATAAAGACCTCTAATTACCTGGTGAGCTTGTGAGGTATCCTGCTTCTCATAACTAGTGGCGTGTTTATGATGGAGATGTCGTGCAGTCTCACCAGTCTCCTAAATGAACTCTTTCAGCAATTGATTCAATCTTATATTGGCATCTCACTAGATGGAAGGTGATATATCACTGTGGATTTTCATAGTGTTCCACTGAGACCACCTGAGTATCCTGTAACCTTTTTTTTTATTCTCTATATGATTTACACTACAATTACGCAAGGGAGGGGAAAGACAGCACAGTATTTTTGTAGTGGTAGGGTTCTAATTTAAACACACTAAAATAAATGCCATATTAAGGCCAAAAACGCTATCTGGAGGGACTTCAGACCTGTGCTTTAGCCTTACCTTAGAATTTTCTTGGTTTGAAGAATAAATGTTAGATTTTTTCCCCCAATCATGTCTACAGTATTTACAGTTTCCTGTGGGGGCTTGTATGAAAACCTGCATGTGGGCATAAAAAAAGGGTAATTGCAGCTATAATTACCCATTTTGGGTGTTCAAATAGATAAGGCTGCAAGGACGGCATATACAGCTAGGGAGTTTTGCTGTAAATTTGGCCCATAATGTTGCCTAATATAGTTGCAGTCTTTTAAGAATTCTGCTTATTAGTTATGAACCAGTTATTCCCACATGCACTGAAAGAAAAGCATGCAGGTAAGTACATCTTCCCTTGCTTTCACTCTGTTAATCCAGACCGCAAAGGAAAGATTGATTAAATCTGAATATTTGCCTGTAAATCTCATTCAGCAGAGTTAATTTATTTTTGTCTTTAAGTAGATCTTTTGCAAAATAAGTTCATGAATTTGTAAAGCCATCTTTGTTTTTTTATAAATATTTGTCATGACACAAATCTTGGGTATTACACTTGGATTTATCACACAATAAATAAAGGTTTGAAGTCTGTTTTTGTTTTATTTTACCACAGGCTTGGCCTTGTTGTGAAGCTGGCATTTAGAAAACCGTTTATGCAGATATTCCTGTAGGCACTGGTTTTCGTTAAATTCATTTAGGCATGAAATGAATTCACTGAATATTTATTGAGACTTTATGGACTGCTTCCTTTTCCAGTGGATTTATTTAGCTTTTAAGAATGAATCTTCCTCCTGCATTATTCTCTGAATTGGACTAAAAATAGCAGGCAACTCACCACAGAACAGAATTCAAGTAAAACTAAGCAAAAGATATTGTTGTTGCTTATAACTATATCTTAAAATTAAGCATGCAGATCAAAGACTTTATGGGTTAGAAAATGATAGTGTAGCTAAGTAATACTGAAATGCCATTCTAATGGAAATAATATTTTTCCACATTAACTCCAGAAAACAAATGATAGTCTTTCAGAAACCTGGCATAGCAGTTTTAACATTTGTACAGTAATTCAGCCTGTTGTAATTTCAGGTGCTAATGAGACTCTGAATAATTTTCAGTGCATTTAGCACAATTGCTGAAAACATGAAATCTGTTCCCTGAGAACTACCAGGTCTCCTATAACATCTGTCTCCAATTTATCTCCTGTTCATTTTTGCTGCAGTGTTTTACAAATCACCTAGGTGCTTGTAAAGAGTGTGTGTACAGGTGCTGCACAACAACTGGTTGACCTCACAATGTCATGTTACTATTTACATAGGGCTAAATTTGTGCTAGGCACTTTATAGACAAATGTGAGGACAACACTAGTGCCCCAAAGAATTTACATTCTAAATGGATGGGGATGGATGAAACAAAAGCAATTAAGAGAACAGTGATGTTAAACTTGTTGGTTCCAGGATTTTTGTCTGATTTTTTATTAACGTTGCTCTGAGGACATCGACTAGAGCAGGGGTAAGCTGATTTTCAGTGGAACTCACACTGCCCGGGTCCTGGCCACCAGTGTCGGGGGGGGGGGCGCCCCCCCCTCTGCATTTTATTTTTTTTTTAAGTGAAGCTTCTAAAACATTTTAAAAACCTTGTTTACTTTACATACAATAGTTTATTTATATATTAAAGACTTATAGAAAGAGACCTTCTCAAAATGTTAAAATGTATTACTGGCACACGAAATATTAAATCAGAGTGAATAAATGAAGACTCGGCACACCACTTCTGAAAGGTTGCTGACCCCTGGACTAGAGTTTGTAGCGGATAACATCTCTGTTTTCTCTTGAATCCACCCTTCAGTTTTCACCTGATGCATGGTTAAAGCCATTCTGCTGTGGGAACTCCTGTGAAATAACAGCATTTCCCTTGTTTCTACCACCTTAGCCAAAATCAAAAGCATAACTGATCAAAACTGGAAGCTTGACAAAAAAAAAAACCTTTGAAGAGTTGTCCTTTGTCTATTCTGCGCTGTCAGTTTCACCTGATTTAAAGGAAATGGTTCAGGGGTCCACTTGCTGTTGTACATTTGTGCTACAGCTATTTATACACTCAATGCTAGATCCTCAGCCCCTGCTCAGTTTGTTCGTGCTGACAGTCTACAAAGTAGCACTAAAATCAGCCTCAGAGAGACTGCTGAGCATATTCCCAACATGAGGAATCCAGCTTTATGCTTCCCGCTCCCCTTTCCTCTGGTGTCAGAAGTATGTCAAGAAAGGAGGCAGACGAGGGGGCAAAGCTGCAATTTCAGAGCATAGTGTGTCCATGACTGAGAACTTTCTTCCCCTCCATTCCCCTTTGAGGATAAGGATCTTCCCACCTGAGCATCTGGTCCTCTGCAGATGCTTTGGACCATCACACTTCACCTGCCATTTTTAATAGCTTGTTTGGCTCATATTTGGAAAAAGTATGGATTGGTCAGAAAACTGATCTTGGATTCATTTCCTTTTCTCCCTATAAACTTTAGGCAATGAAGCTCCTCCAAAGGAGAATCAAGAGCTGAAGCCACATGTCTATCACCTTCATGTCATTGACGACCAGCAAACACTGTTTGAGCTTTCTCACCGGATAGAGCCTCGAGTGTGAGCGCCCACAGCTTCATGTAACCTTGTAACTGCAGCACTTTTAATTAAGTGAATGTTTATGCCAAGCATGTTGCTTCCCTATATGAGAATGGTTTACTGAGTTTTATCAGTAGTCACATGATACACACAGGAAAATCAAGCAAAGCAAGAAAAGGAACGGTTCACAGCATTCCAGGGCAAGGATAGTGCCATTTCCACGTATGATCGGAAAAGGAAGAACAACAACGTTGTTTAAGCTAAGAAGCTTGGTTTATGTGACCTTATTGGTGGTCCAGTGTAACTTTCAATCCAGACTCTGCCAGTATTAGAGGAAAAGGAAGCATCATGCCACCATAACAAAACATTCTCGCAAGCAACACTACGTGACGTGGAGGTTCACAGTTCACCATACAGTATGTACCTCGCTAATCTGAGGCTTCCAAAGTATTGATTGTTGGGGGGGGGGAAAAAAAAGGGAAAGAAAAATACTGTTCAATCCATGTTGCTGCCCTGACTGCAGATGAGTGTCTTATTCAAGAGAACAGCAAACACCTCAGAATGGGAATATACAAAAATAACTTGTATAAGATAGTGTTACATGTTAATGAAATTGTGTGTCCTGATTGGAGGTCATAAGTCAACAGAAGCTGATATCTGAAACGCTCCTAATTTCACTTTCTCTTAAGAATTTGCTTCATAGCAGACAGTAAAAAGATTAGATTTATCTTGACACAGTTTATGGAAACAAACACAGCATTTCTCAGTTTGAGAGACCAAGAGGGCTAGCCTGCAACTCAATTAGAGCAGTTCTTCCCTATCTAAAAAGTCCAGGTTAAAAAATCTCTGTTACTTGCTCCCGTTCCAGTTATCCTAGTTTGTCACCAACTTCTGCAGTTAGTATGCTATGGGTTATTAAAAAGGGAGCTCAGTGCTTTCCTGCTTGGACTGTAGTCTCATACAGTCTGGAAGGCCATCCTACTAGTTAAAAAAAACCCAAGAAATATCCTGTTACAGACAGAAAAATCTAACCTGCTGAGCATATACTTTATGTTTTGAAAGAAAAAATTAGCATAATTCGTGTAATTACATGTTCTCATTTTCCATATATATGAAACCTGAATAGGCTTTTAACATTATTTCCTTCTAATGCTTCTCTTCCTCCACCCCACCCCAGTTTTCATTTAGACAAATCAAGGTAATATTCGTTGGCATTACTGAATATGTTTTAAGCCACGTCACAATGTATTCATGTCTATAACACGCTCTCATCATAGTGTTGTTTTTCAGGGCTCAGGAATGGGCTAGTAATCTAGTATATGCTATAGATCAGGGATCTATCTGAAGTAGTCTAGAATATGCCATAGATCAGGGATCGGCAACCTTGGCACGTGGGACTGCAGGGTAAGCACCTTTAGCGGGCCCCGCCCATTTGTTTACTGGCTGGTTCGCCAATCACGGCTCCCACTGGCTGTGGTCTGCCATCCCAGTCCAATGGGGGCTTTGGGAAGCAGCACAGTGCGAACCGCGGCCAGTGGGAGCTGCAATCCACGAACTGGCAAGTAAACAAACCAGCAAGTAAGTGAACCGGTGGGGCCTGCTAAGGGTGCTTACCCTGCAGTGCCGGGTGCCAAGGTTACCAATCCCTGCTATAGATGATGTAGTGTGTTTCACAGTAAATACAATTTATTGTAGAGGGACTTGTAGCAAAATCCTCTTTGCAGTGGCCGTGAAGGTGTACTGTCTTTCTGCCTGTCTGAATTGTATGTTTATCACACAAGAAAGACTTCCAAGGAAATGCTCCTTTGTTGACATTTGGGTCCACCAGAGTGGCTAAAGTAGCATGCTCTTCATCATATTGTGATCTGTTGTTTAAAGAGACAGAAAAGCAGCTTTATCAAGTAGTTTTGGGGAAATTGTCAGATGCATTCAGGTTTCCCCATCTGTGAAATATTGTACAGTTATAATGTAAAGGAAACAGATGTTTCAGAAATGTATTTGCTTGTACTTTGGTATTATCAAATACAATATGATTTTTTTTTTAAAAGAAATCTTTTTACCCAGTAAAAAGAAGAAAAATAAACTCTTGCTGGCCATGGAGTAAAAATTTCCTATCTTTTTCTGTAAATGTGCTTGCACATATTGTAAATAACTCTTCTGTGCAAACAGACCAAAACAGTTCAAGTCAGGACACTAGCTTTAGTGGACTCGTTTTTGCAGTATAAAAACATAAATCACAAATAATGCTTGGTTTTTCTTTGTTGTAGTTTGTGAATTTTCATTGAGTCCCCTCCTTGGGTTCAATAACTAAAACATTCACTGATTTTTAAGCTCCCCTTTGCTGAGATCTTTTCATTGTGGCACAACTGTAATAAACCTCACAGTAGACCTGATCCAGTACATAGTGAGTAGTTCTGTTGAAATCAGCAGGACAGGTGCATAATAAAATACTACTCAATATGAATACGGGTTTTAGAAATGCACCTGTCTCTCAATTTTCTTCAACTTACCCTACAATAGACTTCGTAGTAGTAGCTTACACCTCTCTGCTGGTGAAGCAACCGTGGGGCAGGGGGAATGACCCTGCTCTCCACACTCAGGTTTGCAGTCAGACTAAAAATTCTGTCATCTAAATGCCAAATTTCAAACATTGTCATGCTATGTAATTTTGCATGAAGTGCTACAAACTGCAGCAGTTTACATAGAGGTCTTTATTATCTGAATACATCTTCAGCTGTAAAAGGCAAAGTATGTTTAGTGTATCCACTCCATGCGGAGAATATTTACCTTGTATCCACAGTATTAATAGGAAGGCAACTGCCATGAACATGCAGCAAAAGTTTCCAGCAAATAAAGGTCGGCAGGATCCTCGTTTTGAAGTGGAGTCTGCCTTGAGACTGGCAAGCATCTGAGGGAAAGATGATTGTGAGGATGACTGAAAAGGAATACTCTGAAATGGAGGGGACTGGGTGTAGCATCCAGCCCCCAGTTTCTAGATCTGGCAATATTAGGGTCTTTAATTATTATCCCTCAAAATAGTAGCACTGTTAATGCATTTTAGAATAGCTACCGAAAATCGTAAATCTCAGCCTATCCCAGCCACATGCCAGATTAAGCTGTGTGTCTGTTTTTGTTAGTAGCTCAGGGCAGTTTTTAGACAAAACAAGGGAAGAGCGGGGTCACTATACAGATGTTTTATTTGGGATTTTAGCATGTCAAATCTGGATACTTCTGGGATGTGTGCATCAGATTTCAGCCCAATTCTGGATAGTTAACAAGCTGTGCTTTGATGCCGGGGCAAAAAAGAATTACATATTGCCAAAACCAGATTAAAACAATTCTGCTGGGGGAAAAAATACAAAGAAAGCTGTAAATACTAAACTTTTTAGCAGATTAATAATATTTATTTGCATAGTCTATTTATTGTATTCTTATTACACTATTTAGAAATACTGGGATGAAGGCAGTGAACTGAGGTAAGAACACTTGCTTGTTGTATTCTCTTTAACTGGAGTGCCATAATATTGTCAGCCTGCATTAACAATAAAACAGTAGAAAACCCCAAATCAAGGTATTTACCTAACTTCTCAGGGACTACAGCTAGTAGTTATCCACAATTACAAAAACTGGTATGTATGAAATAGTCTGATTTTACCAAAAATTTCACTGTCGCCAGTGTTTTCTTTTTCATATTTCATGCTTGTACATATTATTGTGTTGTATATTTTTGAGAGCTAGTAAGCAATAATTTATGTGTCAAAGTGGCCAAGCAATACAAGGTTAAAACTTGTAGAAGCAACTGTTGCATTTATCTTGCATTTTCAAGTGTTTTTAAATATTTCTTTTCAAAATATAAAACTACATTAATGAAATCTGGGCTCTGTGCCTTCATGCCTACCACATGCAGTTATTGTTCCCAAATGGAATATTTGATGCTCATACTTCTGGTCATTAAATTGCACTGAATACATACTGCATTTATGGGATTAACTACACTCTAGTGGGAGCCTGATTTGAGCCTCAGAAATCTATTTTCATTCAAATCCATTCACTCTTATCTGATTAGCAGGACTTGCTCGTTCACAAGGTACCAAGATGTATTCCAAACAGCCTCAGAAACAGGAATAATGATAACATAGACCTAAGTCGTGCCTTGTCATCACAGCCCAGCTACAGGAGAGGCCTGGATTCACACTGCAAGCAAGCTCTTGCTGAAATTCTGCCTCAGAAGAACCCCTGGTGTGCCCAGAGAGCTTGCCTACTGATGCCCTGCTTCATGGGGTGTAGTAAACTGTGATGGAGTGTATTAGGACCAAAGGCCCCCTGCTGGAGGCCTCGCAGTCCTACCACATCCTGCCTCAGGAAAAAAGCAGAAAAGATGAGTTCTCCAAGCTTCCTAGAGAGGCTGTATGGGAAGCAGCCAACTAGAGAGGGGTTGCAGGGAGCTGCCTATCAGCGCCCAGATGGTTCCTATATAAAAGTTGCTGCTGGATAGAGTAGATTCAGTTGCTTGCTGAAGGTGCTCCTGGCTGGCTGCAGGGCTGGACAGAGCAGTTGCCAGCAGGGTCCGCGGGAGCAAGAAAGGTGCTCCTGGCTGGCTGCTGGGACTCAAGCAAGACTTAGCCAAAGGTAAGGGTGAAGCTGAATGTGCTAGGCTGGAGAAGTGGCCCAGGAAACAGCAGCAGGAACAAGTTTGCTAAAGGGAAGCAGCAGGTTGCTGCTATTATAGGGTCCCTGTGTTGAGACCTGGTGTAGAGAGCAGACCTGGATCCCCCAACCAGCCACAGGTGAAAGGGCTGAGCGCCCTAATAAAGGACTGAGCCCAGGGAAGGCTGCAGAGGAAGACACCAAAACAGGGTACTGGAATAGGCCCTCTTGGACTGATTAGTCTCCATGGAGGAAATTTCTGGGGCCACTGCCAGAGTAGGGACTATTTAAGAATTAGTCCAGGCAGGGCTGCCAAAGACCAGCCAGGATATTGGGATAGGCCCTGTTTGCTGGGGCACCGTGGGAAGGGTCTATTTGTGTTTCACACATGGACTGTGTGTGGCTCGGCCAGAGGGCTGAGTCACTGAAATTCCACTTGAAAAAGAGAAACTGCTGGGAGGAAGCTGGCAAAAGCTGAGAGCAGGCACACCTGCTGTGAGGCGCTTGCCTGAGGTGAGGGGCCCCATCACACAAACTCTCTCCCAGGCTCCACTTGCTGTTCCTAGCTCCCTTCGGTGAGAGTTGTACGTCACAGAGCAGATAAAAGGAGCAGTCCCAGCAGAGGTCTGGATACTGTGATAGTACACAGTGACTGTATTCGGTGTTGAGGGGCATTGTGCCCTCCCATTCTCAGCCATTACACATCCTTTGAGCAGCTGGGCATAATCTGGCTGCTAATAAAAACAATATATACTTAGCATTTATATGACATTTACATGTACGAAGTGCTTTACAAACATGATGTATTTAATCATCACAATGCCTCTCTATGGTCTGAGCGACATTTAAAATTGATAACAGCATAACTATGTTGGCTATGGGTGAACATTTTACCACCAGAACTGTGTTGATACAAGCTTTGTTTCATTTGCAAAGAACCTGTGTTCAGCTTCGCTAAGATGAACAAGTGAACTTTAAACTCTATGCATGCTCTGTCTGTGGGACCGCATTGCTTCCCGCCTAACTCCCTGTGTTCCCTGTTTTCCTGCTGTCCTATCAACTCCCACCAGGGAACATGGTTGCTCTGATTCCAGTTTTACTGGTCAAGATTCAAGCAGTAGTATAGATCTACTTATACTAGCATAGACGTGCTTTTCGCCGACATAGTTTGTTTTTTAGGACAGTAGCTCTCAATCTTTCCAGACTACTGTACTCGCTTCACAAGTCTGATTTGTTTTGTGTACCCCCAAGTTTCACCTCACTTAAAAACTACTTGTTTACAAAATCAGATATAAAAATACAGAAGTTAGTCACAGCACACCTTTACTGAAAAACTGCTTGCTTTCTCATTTTTACCATATAATTTAAAAACAATATTTATATTTCAATTTATACTTGCTTTTCAGTGTGTAGTATATAAACAAATCATTGTATGAAATTTTAGTTTGCACAGACTTTGATAGTGCTTTTTATCTAGCCTGTTGTAAAACTAAACAGATAGCTAGATGAGTTGATGTACTCCTCGAAGACCTCTGTGAATGCCAGTGGTACGCATACCCATGGCTGAGAACCACTGTTTTAGGGAAATGGTATGAGATATGGTAGCAGACACGCTTTTATGCCAGAATAACTGCATTTACCCTAGGAGGGTTTAATAGGATAACTATGACAGTGGAACATTTTTAATGTAGACAAGGCCTGAGGCAGGTAAGGCCTTGTCTGCACAGACTTGTGGTGGTTTTAGGTCTGTCAAAACAGTTTTCGTACTGATTTTACTATTTCAGTACAGCTCCTACTGTGGACACAATTCTACTGGTATAAAGCTGTCTTAGACCAATATAGTTTATTCCCTTAAATTTACAGGAATAAACTATAACTGTAAAAGCACCTTTGTACTGATATAACTGCCCCACACTAGAGCTATACTGCTTACCTATATCAGTTTCAAACCAACATACTTAAAACACTACAACAAAGGTATGTAGACAAGACCTTACTTCAACCACTGTGCGCGCATACCTACTTCTGTTTGAGTGGATTATTTTGGTTGAGGTTTAAACTCAATTTAACAGATTTAAGATAAACCAAAATAAGACTGGTTTAAAATCAAGCATCAGATTAAACTATTATAACTGTGTGTAGGGAAGTTATTAATTCAGATATTCTCCCCACTTTACAATAAGGAAAAACAAGACAACTATGAAAGTGATTTGTCCAGAGTTAATCCTGGGCAGGGACTAGATCCCACCTTGTTACTCTGATCAAACCATATTCAATCACGTTTCATTAGAGGTAGCCCTGGGATTTATGCACTATTTCCAGAACCAGTTACCATGCTGAGATTAGGGGCTTGCACAATCACTTAATAGAAGAAAGTAACAGGAAGGAAATGAATTAGAAGAAAGTAACAGGAAGGAAATGAATTAAAAGAAAGCTGTAAACTGAACAGCTTGTGATAGGTATCTTGCTATTAAGAGGCATCATTTGCTAATTAGTCATAATGAGATGAAACTAAGAGCATGCAAATGTAGACTAAGGAAAACTTCCTGACCGTGAACTCTATTGGAGTGTCGAATTGTCTCCTGAGGGAAATGGGGTAGGGAAGAACATTAGTTAGGACAAAAAACTGATGCTGAAGGAATTTACCCATTTAAAGTGGGTGATGGAACATCCCTTGAGACAGTTATCACCAGCTGGGACAAATTACTTGAAAATGAACTGTATGGAAACATGCTGCACTGGAGGGGAACTTACTGGGGAAAGTAATAGGTTTTTCTCTTTAATTTTTGTTTCCTGATTCAGAAATGGACATGGGGCTCAAACCCCAAACCCACTGTGAAGCCCAGCTATGGGTAAATTATACCTACCTCTGACAGATGCCTGAGGGATCAATCTTCCTTTTTGCACGTTGACACCATTTGTGTTTGCTTGGTATGCCAATAAAGTGTTATCAAATTGAAACTGACTCTACTACTGGCTTGTCTCCAACAAAGAGTGTCAGTTGGTTAGGGATTGAACTGTGTTATGGGCAGACTTTCACTGGAGGTTACAATAAACTGGAATCCCCAAGTACTTTCACTTGTAGTTTAAGGATTGGAACATATATCTGCAGAGGTGAAACATCTCCTTAACAACGATAGAATTGCACTATGATTTTACTGCTATCAGACCATTTGACATTTCAGTTGATTTTCAGCATTCCAGAGAATTCTTGCTAGTATAATTGGTACAGTAGTTATCTCCTTCAGTTGGAAAACTTTGATCAAAGACCTGCCCTTCCTACTGGGTAAGGAGATTTACTAATGTTGGAAGGAGTAATGTGCATCTCTGTGCCAGCCACAAGGAATCTGGCTCTTCAAGAGAAAGTCAGTGACTATTTTCATGCACAAATCAGGAAGATGAATGTAGGTAGGCTACGGAGGAAAAAACTCTATATGTGCAAATTATTTCATTCAAAAATAGGCCCTGTCTACAATACAAAACTGAACATGATTACTGAACATGATTTCTGAACACAGTTTGCCTATGTGAATGTTTGCAGATGAATTGTGTTCAATACTACCAACTTTACCTGTTACTGGCACCAGTTGTGAGCAATGGTGAAGTTCTATCATGCAGACAAGGCGTGTAGGCCAGATGGTGGTTACTTTCAGAATGTGGTCTGTCTTGTTATCTATCAGGGGAGTGGATGCTTGTGCTTTCAATGAACCAACAACTATAAGGATTCAGAGAGAAAGTCAACTCCCTGTGCTCTGTCTATAGGTCTTATCGTTAATCCCAAAGACAATAGAATGTGCTCTCTCTTTTACGACAGTTTACTTGCACATTTAACTGCATACACAAAGCCAACATAGAAATGAGAGGAAGATCTGCCTAAAGTGCTGCCAGGTGGTGGTCAGAATTCATATAGCAGGGGCTTGGGAATAGTCTGTGCACTCAGCTCCTTAAGTAGAGGAAAGTGTCTGTTCATCATGGCGCTCAAGAACGAGAGCAGGTAGGACTCCCATCTGTTGTACAAATTTGTACATATGGCAGCCCTTTAAAGACGACTGCCAGCCTTGCTGGGTTCTTGAGCATCCACCTGGGCTGTAGGCAACGATTACAGTTATTCCCCTGGCTACTGTGGTACCTGCTTCTATGCAGCCTGTTTCTTTCCCTCTCTTTCTGCCTCCCTTGCTTGTAGGAGGCCAGCATGGAACCTCAAGGGAGGAGAGAATGGGTGGCAGTAGCAGCAGCTGGTAGGGAGTGGGGGCTGAGAATAGGAGGACGTTTGGAAGAGGCAGAATGGGGGCAGGGAAATAATATACAAATCTATTAAAATCTCCACAAGTCACATGGAGCAACACAAGACTTCGTAGATATGAGATGGGGCAGAGTAAGGGGAAGAAACGACAAGTCCTGAATGAAATCCGGGGTGGGGGGGAAGGGGAAAGCCTGCTCTTATTGACATGGTGTAAATCCAGAACAACTCCATTGACTTCACTGCAGTTATTCCTGTTGTATATAAGTATGGAGGAAGCAGAAGTTGGCTTAACAGTGGCAGCATATAGGTACAGGAATAACTACCTGGCTTGACATTTTAAAGAGAGGGATGGATTCTGCTCTAGCTTAAATCAGTGTAATTTGAGTAACTTCAGTGGAGCAACTCCTGATTTGCAAAACTGTGAATGAGAGCAGAATCAAGCGCAGGTTTTCTAAACGTTAAGAATTTAAAGGAAACGGAGCTAAAGTAATATGGCAAAATCAGGTATTGGCTACTTCTTTCTAGCAAAACTAGAGAGACTGGGCTGTATGTTGCATTTTAGTATTAAGAGTAACTAGTTTATAGTGCTTTTATCAGCTGATTTCAAAGAGTTTAGGGCAGTACTCCCACAGGGACCTCCATGGTGCATCAGTTGAGCTAAGGAAAGCTTTCCAGTCGAGATTGTGCTAAGGTTCTTTCAGAACTAAAAGCTCCTCTTGGTTACATCAAAGTGGGAGCTTCTGGCGAGAACAACTTTTCCAATAATTAACTTGTCTACAGTGTTGTAACTAGCTTGGTCCCAGGATCTGAGACACGCAAGGTGGGTGAGGTAATATCTTTTTTTGGAGCAACTTCTGTTTGGTAGCGGAGGGGACAAGTTTTGGTGGTGGAGGAGACAGTTCTTCCTCTCTGCGACACTTAAACTTGTCTCCTCCACCAACTAATAAAAGTTGCTCTAATAAAAGATATTACCTCACCCACTTTGTGTCTAATTTTCTTTCCTACTAATGTGCGTATCCTTGTGGTTGTTAAAACCTCAGACATCAGTGACATCTAGTGGTCGAACCACATGCCTTGTTTATTTCATTAAACCTTAAACTGTGCCTGTGTGATGGTAAGGGACTGAAGTGGGAAGGGGGGGAAATGCCATAGTAAGGGTACGGCTACACTACCCGCCAGATTGGCGGGTAGTGATCGATGTATTAGGAATCGATTTATTGCATCTCACCGAATCAACGCCTGTACTCCACCTCGGCAGGAGGAGTAAGCGGAGTCGGTGGGGGAGCAGCCGCCATTGACCTGCCGCTGTGGGGACAGCCAGGTAAGTCGACCTACGGTACTGCGACTTCAGCTACGCTCTTTGCATAGCTAAGTTGCATATCTTATGTTGACCTCTCCCTGTAATGTAGCCCAGCCCCAAGAGTCTATTCTACAGTCCGTCGATCTTGGTTTATTAGATTTGTCTTGGATTCTCATGTAAATAGACTGATGGAAATGTCTGTTCAGCTTTTTTGTACACGTTTCCCTGTGGATTTCGTTTTCTATTTTTATGATGGCAAGTGCATATTCACTTATGATAGAAATGGTCTGTGCCCATTAACTTCTTTCTGCTATGTTACTCTCTATATGGAGTCAGCATCTCAGCAGAGTTTTGCTACAGTATGCTCATTTGTTTTCGGACAGCTCCTTCAGTTATATGCAGAGTTGTCTGGATGAGCTGGACCAAAGTAACAAAATCCCTTGTCTGCTGTGTTAGTGACATGATGCTGAACTGGCACTGTTTAATCAAAGTAACAACATTGTGTTGAGTGAGAATGGACTTTCTCAGAAGAGCATTGCAGTACATGTGTTCCTTGTCATTTGGATGTCTCTGAGCTGATCACCTACGCTCATTTGACCCTTGGAAGTAAAATTGTTGTGTAACAAACTGTTCTGTATCAACAGCGGACAATAATTGCAAAGGGATTTTCTATATACACGTTAAGGGAGTTTAAATGAGCTGCATCAAAAATGATCACTTCAGTTTTTACAGTCCTAAATCAATAGATACAAGGGACTAAAGGCATTCATTTCAGAAGAGTTGAGAATCCAAAATATTTGAAGTCAATAGGAATTTGCAGGAGCCCAGTAATGGGGGATTTCCACTGTCTCCATACTGACTGAGTACGTCACCTCAGGATGGCATGTAGAGAGAATGTCTAGACACCACTAATAATGCTTCTTGGAGCAGCTAGTCCTGGAACCAAAGGCAGAGGCAGTTCTTGATTTAGCCCTAAGTGGAACAAAGGATCTGTTGCAAGTGGTGAATAGAGCTAATGGCTTGGTAATAGTGAGCAAAATTAAATTTAAGCTTCCATATAGGGATGAAAATACTAAAGAAACCTACCATAGTAGCAGTTAACCTCAAAAAGGGGAACTACAGAAAAATGAGGTTAGTTAAACAGAAGTTAAAAGGAACAGTCGCAAAAGTGAAATACCTACAAGCTTCATGGAAACTATTTAAAAATGCCATAATAGAGGCTCAAACTAAATGCATGACCCAAATCAAAACCAGATGGTCAAAAAATTGCCAGCATGGCTAAACCGCAGTGCAAAAGAGATGATTAGAGGTGAAAAAGCATCCTTTCAGAAGTCAAATTCTGCTAAGGAAAATAGAAAGGAGCATAAACTCTGGCAAGTCAAGTGTAAAAGTATAATTAAGCAGACCAAAAAAGAACCTGAAGAGCAACTAGCAAAAGATACAAAAACTAACCACAATATTTTTAAATGCATCAGAAGCAGGAAGCCTGCTGACCAATCAATGGAGCTATTGGATGATCAGGGTGTTAAAGGAGCAATCAATGAAGTCAAGCCTGTTGCAGAGAAGATAAATGAATTCTTTGCACAGGTCTAAGCAGGAGAGGATGTGAGGGAGAGTCTGCACTCCTGAGCCATTCTTTTTAGGTGACACATTTTGAGGAACTATTCCAGACTAAGGTGTGAAGAGGAGCCTTTGGAACAAATTGTTAGATTTAACAGTAAGTCACCAGGACCAGATGGTATTCACCCAAGCATTCTGAAGGAATCCAAATTTGAAATTGCAGAACTACTAACTGACATGCAACCTGTTGCTTAAATCAGTCTTTGTATAAGATGACTGGACAATAGCTAATGTAACTCTGATATTTTTTTAATAAGGCTCCAGAGGCAATTACAGGCAAGTAAACCTAACCTCTGTGTTAAGCAAATTGGTTCCATATGTTGGAAGAATCAACATGGCTTTTGAAAAGGGAAATCATGCCTCACAATCTATTACAATTCTCTGAGGGTGTCAACAAGAATGAGGGTAAAAGTGATCCATTGGATAGAGTGTACTTGGACTTTCAGAAAGCCTTTGACAAGATTCCACACGAAAGGCTCTTAAAGTAAGCAATCGTGGGATAAGAGGAATCCTGTCATGGATCAGTAACTGGTTAAAGATAGGGAACAAAGGATGGGAATAAATGGTCAGTTTTCACAATGGAAAGAGGTGAATAGGAGGGTCCCCCAAGGATGTGTACTGCGACTTGTTCTGTTCAGCATAGCCATAAATGAGCAGGAAAAGACGGTAAACAGTGAAGTGGTAAAGTTTGCAGATAATACTAAATTACTCAAGATATTGAAGTCCAAAGTTGACTGTGAACAGTTACAAAAGGATCCCGCAAAACTGGGTGACAGGCAACAAAATGGCAGATGAAATCCAGTGCTGATAAATGCAAAGTTAATGCATGTTGGAAAACACAGACCCCATCATTTTGTGCATATATAGTTAGGATTAGTTTAGGTGTTACCCAGAGCTAACCCTCGGGTATGGCAGACTAGGGTAACTGCTCACCCCTTGCTTTGGGGGCCCCCCGTAGGCCAGCGTGATTGGCCGGTGTGTGAACCAAAGCTGGGGGAGGTTAGCCCCCAGCCCTCCCCTGCCACCTGAGGGAGAGCGTGCCGGGAGGGAGAGCGCACAGTGGCACCACTGCAGCTTCTCCAGCGCCGGAGTGCCTAGAGGGAGAGCACGTGTTGTTGTTGTCTCTGTAGCCTTCCCAGTTTCCTTCTGCCTTGGGCCCTGCAGTCCTCTAAGGATGTCCTGGTTTTACCAGTCAAGAAAGAGATCTTGGCATCATTGTCGATAGTTCTTTGAAAACATCTGTTCAGTGTACAGCAGCAGGCAAAAAAAGCTAACAATGTTAGGAATCAGTAGGAAAGGGATAGATGATAAACCAGAAACGATCATAATGCCACTATATAAATAAGGCTTGCACAACTCGGAAAGCAGGGAGGGCCATATTACTGCAAAAAAACCCAGCTGTGGGCTGAAAAGCCCCGCCCTCACCCCACCCCTATCCGCTTCCCCCCACCACCACTTGGCTTGCCCCACCCCTACTCATCCCCTGCGGGCTGCACAGTGAGCCCATGCGGGCCGCATGTGGACCCCGGGCCGCATGTTGAGCAGGTCTGATATAAATCCATGGGATGCTTACACCTTAAATACTGCATGCAGTTCTGCTTCGCCAGTCTCTAAAAAGAATACAAGGTACAGGTCAGAGCAACAAAATGATTACGGGTATGAACAGCTTCTATATGAGGCTGGGCTGTTCAGCTTAGAAAAGAGACAACTAGTGGGGGCCGGGAGGAGGATACGATAGAAGTCTATAAAATCGTAAATAGTATGGAGAAAGTGAATAGGGAAGTGTTATTTACCCCTTCACATAACTAGGGTTGCCAGGTGTCCGATTTTCAACCAAAACACATGGTTGAAAAGGGATCCTGGTGGCTCCGGTCAGCACTGCTGACCAGGCCATTAAAAGGCCAGTCAGCGGGGCTGAGGCAGGCTTCCTGCCTTCCCAGGCTCTGTGCAGCTCCCCAGAAGTGGCCGGCATATCCAGCGCATAGACACATTCAGGGAAGCTCAGTGTGCTGCCCTCACCCCCAGTATGAGTTCTGCAGTTCCTATTGGCCAGCTCCTTTTGGCGTATTGGCAGCCAATGGATCTGCTGGGACAGCACCTGTAGGTGCGCATGGTGCAGAGCTGTCTGGCCGCACCTCTGCCCAGGGGCCGCGCTCATCTCAGCAGATGATCTGTAAATCAGGCACCAGGAAGTGATGGGACTCCAGCAGCAGGGAAGGAGAAGCAGCCCCATGTGGCAGAGCAAGGGTTGGTGGGTGGGAAAGAGCTCAGCCAGCCACCCTGATGCTTCCTCCCTCCCCTCGCTGCATGGACACAGTAAGTGCTGCTGCCAGGGGGAAGTGCTGCTGCCTCACTGCTGGGCATCCTAGCAAGAGGTGGTCAGAGAAATCTGGGGGGCATATGACCCTGTGTGCTCCCCCATGCACATCACCTCTGTGGGTGTTCCTAAACCTCTGACTGCAAGAAGCTGGGGATTGGATGACAGGATAGATCACTCAATAATTGTTCTATTCTGTTCATTCCCTCCAAAGCGGTAGCCCCTCTCAGAAGACAGGATACTGGGCTAGATGGACCATCGCTCTGACCCAGCACAGCGATTCTGTAAAGTTGGACTAGATACACTACAGGTGAGATTTGCAGAAATGGTTAGTGTTTACTCCTGTTGAAATCAAAATTAAGCCGAGTTAAGCCAACACTAAGCACTTCTGAAAATCCCGTACTATGTGTATATTTCAGGATCAAGGTGGGGACTCCAGCAGGTTTTAGGATATAATTTCAGTTTCTTGTAGTCTATACTGCAATTTATACCTATGTATCTGTATCCACACATTGCTGCAAGTGTAGACCTGCCCTGTGAGGCAGAGGCCAAGTGACTTGGCCAAGCTCATGCAGAGCTAGGAAAAGGATCCAGATTGCGTTTCTCCTAGACTTGACTGATATTAGACCACGAGTGATTCTCTCATGCCGGCTCAGTAAACGCATTATGAAGTGGACAAAAATAAATGAAAGCAAAAGAGGCTAGAACAAAACAAAGACAAATGCTGATCTGAGATACACAGAGCACCAGGCATTAGTCATTGTTCCTCTCTGGCTGGCAGTGCATGGCCTCTGTGTCTCCAAACAATTGTTCAGTTTTCTCTCTTACAGCAGCTTGGTCCCCTAGCATTACATGCACTGACTCTGTTTATTCACAAAGTTTAATTTCCTTCCGATAACAAAAAACTGGCACCATTTGAAAAATCTTCTCTTGGGATTACAAATTCCATTGTCAACCACTGTAGCTCTTCCAGTCACTGAGCTTTCAATAACTACCCTTTTTGCAAAGCATCTTTCATTTCTTTTCTTCTGGTTTATATATTTTAAATGAAACTGGTGCTTGTGAAGTGTACCAGATTAAGACCCCTTTAAAGCTAAATTCTCTTACCCTTTAGAACAGTGATATTCCGACAGGTTCGTGAGCTGCAAGTGGTGCTTTAATATGCCTTCTGCAGCTCTTTGCAGCACATATTAAAACATTGATTTAATTATTAACTGATCTGTTATTAATCAGTCAGGAGACTTTTACTATGTTAACCAACTGTAGTCTATGTTACTATATTGAGCATTGGGGTCTGAGTATCACTGCATTAGAACAACATAGTGGGTACCACCTGGCCTAGAGAGATCATGTTCATGCATGAAAGAGTAGTTCAGCAGCCATTCCCTTTCTTCCTTCTTAAGCCTGCCAATAACGTCTGTTTACATGGATTCAGCTCATGCCATATAATCCAAATAGCTGTTCGATAATAACTTCAGTCCTATTACCACCACCCTGTGTTTGCTCTGACTATTACGTGGAGGCATAAGGATCTGTATTCCATCGTGACTGCCCTGAGCCATTCAACATGCAACTTTCCATCTGTACTTTTGGTACAGCATTAAAAGGTGACGCTCAAACTATTGTTAATATGAGCAGTGCTCTGGCTATCTATTGCGAAAGGGAAACCATTGGTATAATACAAAGCAAAGAAACCCTTAAACATTAGAGTAGAACTTACATAGTGATGTTTCTAGGCAGGCTGAGGCCTGGTCTACACTTTACATTTTTACCCCTATAACAACGTATGTTAGGAATTTAACCAAAATGGTTATATCGGTACAATCCCTAATGTGGATGCAGTTATACTGTTAGTGCCTTATACTGGTATAATTAGACCCTTCTTGATTGAAGCCTGTAGGCATTCCTGTAAGCCTACTCCAAGCAAAGTAGGCTGCAGACCTGGGGTCTCCAATCAGGACTTCCTATGCCATTTTAGGCATGTCACTCATACCTCTGTTTTCTCACCTGGAGAATGAATATTAAGTGATGACAATGCACTCAATCCAGTCCAAGTTAAACTAGACCGTTTCCTGGAGATTTTACAGTTTAAAAGATAATACCTTTCAGAGTTTTTCTTGATTGGGTTTTTTTTCTGGTGGTTTATTTTTTGAGACTCAGTTAATGAATGCGCATAGAGTGTTTGTTTAAAATTCCCATTTGTAATGAACTACAGAACTGCCACATATTACACTGCCAACCAAATGTACCTTGAGTAAAACAGTGACCGGCTTCTTGCCTATAACACAAACTACAATAACAGGGAAAGGCAGTAATACAAATGTGCTTTATTTACCAAGATACTGATTTAAAAAACAGCTTCACAAAAGGTGTTCCTCTATGTAGTGGGTCTGAAGGGGATGAGATGGAGCATCGTATCTTGATTTGAAGAGTTTTGCATGGAGAAGGGAGACCTACGCTGTGTATTAAAATTTGAGTGATATTTTTCTGTCCTCCCTACTTTGCAAAAGAAAACAGAGAGGAAAATCTCCAGGCTATAATGTACAACTTTCACTTGTGCAATAGGAATCTTATAGCACCATCTAGTGGCTTTTGTGCTTATTACTAGAGCATTTTCTTTTCACAGAACAGTTCTGCTACCAGCTAGTAGCTGGGAGTGCATTTTAAACACACTCTTCCCTGTACAACAGCTGTCCAACAAGCCAGGGACCTCCTGTTGTTACTTGACCAGATCTCCTATGAACAGCTTTAATGCTGGCCAATAGGTTATATTTCAGCATTTTTAGATCTTGGGAAATATATCAAACACTCTGAGACAGTCGTCCCCAAAGTTTTTCTGTTGCACCGCCTTACCCATAATGGAACCTGTCCTCGCTCCCCCAAGATCTGCGGCAGGAGCAGAGTTGCAGCTGGGAACTGGGGCCCAAGGACAGCGCCAGAGCTGCAACTGTGCGCAGAGCTGGAATAGAGTTGGGTGGCACTCCCTCCCTGCTCCCCATGGGGGCTGGTCAGGCCCCACTGTGCCTTCCTAGGGGGTGTGCTCCACAATTTGGGGACCACTGCTCTAAGAAGATTGTAGCATGTTCTATGTATTAAAACTACTTGTATCAATGTCATTTTTCAGGAAAACCTCTGAATTAGTTCCATAATCTGAATGGGAAGCCAAGAGCAACCATTCAACTTTCGCTCAAGAAGGCAATCTCCTTCCTGATGCAGAGGCAAGACCTTGTTGGGGGTTTGATTTATTGTTTTTAAAAATCACCTATTTCTCTCCATCGAGGACACCCTGAGCCTGATTCTAATCCAATTTACATCAAGGAAAATCTTTTCAACCATATGATTAGTTAAGCACTAAAACAGGTTGTGGAATCCCCGTTACAGTGTGTGACATTTTAGTAAAATCATTCTCTCTCATTATAGACCCATTCAAACAGTCCTTAACACTTACAGAAGCTGGTTCAGCTCTCTCATTTTATAAATTAGGGACTTCTCTTCTGTGATGGGGTGTGCATACCCCTGCATTGGATGAGATAGGGTTAACCCCACGATATGGATGGTGGAAGTCCCACCCCCTCATACTCTAACTGCTGCCTCAGTATAAAAGGGAGCAGCCCAGTTCATTCTGGGCTGATTGCCGAGGACGAAGGATGCACAGTGGAGGCTCCATCCCAGGAGCTGCTTCAGCCTCTGACTGCAAGAACCAGAGATCCCGAGGCCCAGACTGGAGACTTGTTGCCTACATCCGGCCGACTGGAATTGGACTCCCAACTACCTGTGCCGAGGAGTTCAGTGACTTGACAACCAACAGACCTCAGCTTCAGGACTCACGGTAGGAAGTGGCCCTGGGAGGCAGAATGAGTGGTGTCTCCCACCCGAGGAAAGTCAGCATATTGCAATAGAATCCCCACTGACAGGGTGGTGACCACATTTGCTGCTGACAGGGCTCTGGGCCAAGACCCAGTGGAGAGGGAGTGCCTGGGTCCCCTTGCCCCAGCTGCCATTTACCCCTAGATGGTGGTCCATTTCCCTGACTCTGGCCACTATACTGCACAGCCCTGGTCTCAAGGGCAGCGGTACTGATTTTGGCCACTAGGCTGTGCAGCCCTGGCCTCAAGGGCCATGGTAATGATACATGGCCCTTCCCCCGAGAGCTGGCCTTTGCCACTGAGTCATGCTGCCTTCAGTCTAGGGATGGTCTGATAGACGGTAATCGCAGTGGTACCATAACCCCAAGCAGCCCTAAAGTAAGATGTGGTGTCCCTCCTGCCCCAACACCTTTCTGTGTACGTGTTCAAAACATGAGATTCTGGACTGTGATTTCATTTATTACACTTTAGTAGTTATGAGACTTGCAGTGCAATGCAGCAGCGTCTACATGGGATGCAACTGTGTGGCAAGCTAGTGCACTGTAGATTCACGCCCTGGCTTGGCACTTAACAACTTGCCCTGGAGACAAGCCCCTTGTGAGAAAATATTTAATACTGATCTTAGTGTAAGCAATGTCAGGATGAGCTCTACCTTGACATCCGGTGGTAAATTGCATAAATTGCGGGGAGCTGTGGAAAAGAACTTCAGGGGCTGATCTTATTTGCATAGGCACACCCACCGCTCCTAGCCTGAGCTTACAGCAGCCCAAATGGTCACTTTGGCTGATGTGGGATGCCCAGTTTCTCTGTTATTGGGGCAGGAATGATAAAGTGTTACCCTGATTATGTGAATGAAGGACCGTGGACATGTATTTGGCCCTTGTTATGATGGAGAGACTCACCATCATGTAGGTAGCATTCACTGGCCAAGGAACCGGGGTTCGAAAACCCACTGAATTGAGAGAGGCTGTGGACAGATATCTACACCTTTTGGTGAGGGCCCTGTCTGAGGGCCCAACAAGCCTATTGCACTCTGCCTCCCTCCACTGTGGAATATCAGTGCTAATTTTTGATTCCATTAGGAGTCTAGTTTTAGCCTGCTGAGCTGAATTCACTTTGGGCCCAGTGGTGCACCTGCACAAAGGCTCCCCTACTATAAGCTGAAACCAGCTAAGAACTGAAATCACTGAGCACTGTGTTAAGTAGGGGGGCCTGAAGATGTATTGCTGAGCAGCTGATGGAGCGGAACAGTTCGTGGGACAGCTAGCAGAGTGGCTGGTGATGTGGGGCAGCAGATGGAGCAGAGTGGCGCAGCGCAGCTGGTGGAGCAGAGCAGTTCCTGGGACAGCTGGTGGAATGGAGTGTCTGGCAGAGCAGATCGTGGGATCACTGGCAGATTGGAGCAGTTTGTGGGATAGCTGGTTGAGTGGCTTGCGGCGAGGACTGCAGCAGAACCCCACGGAGAGGTGGGGCAGTCGGCCTCGGACCATGTAAGGTGCCCTTTAACCTGCCCCCACCCCATTTCCACCCAGGCTGGGAGGTAAAACGCTACAGAAGAACTTTTAAACTCTGCAGAGACTTTTGGGTTGTTGGACTTTGGGTGATTTTTGGGTTGCTGGACTTTTGGGTTGTTGGACTTTTGGAGTTGTGGGACTCAAGAACCCATAAGGGAAAGGACACAGCCCATTTGCTTTGGCGGGGGCGGCTTCTGGTTCATGGTTTGTTTTATGAATCCTGTTTGTGGTTCCCCAATATAATGCCACATTGTTTCTCTTTGTTATTAAAAGGCTTTTGGTACACTCAGACTCCGTGCTTGGGAGAGGGGAAGTATTGCCTCTTAGAGGCGCCCAGAGGGGTGGTTTGTGGTTGTCCCAGGTCACTGAGTGGGGGCTCGAGCCGGTTTTGCATTGTGTTATTGGAACAGAACCCCTAGATACTGAACCAGGCCCTTGTTGATGCCAATTCTGACGGGCAGAAGGGTTATATTAGTATGAGAGAGGTTGCAATCTAAGGAGAAAGAATGAGCTTTCATATCTAACAGGCCGCATTTAACAGACAAAACCATAGAACAATGAAACCTCTGGAATATGGTACAAATTCCATGTGTCATCATTAAAGTTCTTGTCTTGAGATATTTCTGTCCACAAGCTAGGGTGAATGTACTTCATGTTTCAGAGATAAAAAAGCTCAGTTCTATTTCCTCTTTTTTTTTTTTCTGTATAAAGGCAAAGAGAGTCATATGCTGACTGGGTGGCTGAGCGGGAGATGCAACATACCCTAGAGGCTGGAGCACAGGTCTAGCTGTCAGAAGCATCTGAGTTTTAATCTTTGCTATGCTGCTGATTTACTGCAGGGCCTGGGGCAAGTCCCTTTAGAAAAGGTCAACAGTTCAAATCAGTTCTTGTTCAAAAATTGCCAGCTGGTGATTGTCCAGTGGCTTATGGAAAGTGAATTAGTCTCTGGTCAATTCCTAGTGGACAAGCGTCCATATTCTAGAAACCATTACAACTGGTACCCTTACTAGCAGTTTCAAGAGAAAGGCCAAGGACTGTGTAGACATAGCAATTACCCCTAATAATCAGAACTGATACTCTAAGAACACCTAACTTTGTGAGCTCCATAAGTCAGGATTGAAACTTAATAATGAAATGGCTAGTCTAATGCACTAAAGATGGCATTTCCCTCTTGCCAGCTTGTGGAGAAGGTGAAGACTCTTCCTTTTCACCGAGCAGGAGAAATCATAGTTACTATGCAACTTAAAAGATTGAAACTGATGAAGCTAGCTACTGACAGGTTAGATGTCTGTTTAGCACGCACGAAGATTGATCCCAGTCTTTCAGAAGACTTATATACTACATATTGAGATTGCCAAAGACACGAGTGGTATTTCAGTTCTTTATGGGCAATGGTCTTTATTAGTGAAGGCTTGGCAATGATTAGAGTCCTTTACACATGGGTAGGGCTAAAATGATGTGGGTGATGGCAGTGGCTAGAATCACATACAGTGGCAGGGTCTCAAGCCTACATCAACTGAAGTCAATAGGAGTTTTGACATTGACGTGAACAAGATCAGGTCCTATAGCACTCAGTAGGAAATGCTTTGTGCAGGCTGAGGACACAAAGGACTAAATTCACAAAGAAACTTTGGTGTGGTGATGGCTATCTTTGGGCACCTAGAAAAATCACTAGGATTCACAAAGCCTGAGTTTGGTGCCTAAGCTGCCTATATGGTGATGGGGAGAGAGATGTGCCTAAAAATGGCATTCCCAAAAGGCAGACAGCCACCTAAACTAGCCAAGAGGAGATGCTGTGGAGAGGGGGATATGGTCAGCTATGTGCTCCTCTGAAGAATTAGGCATCT
Organism: Dermatemys mawii; assembly: GCA_007922305.1. Lineage (NCBI taxonomy): Eukaryota > Metazoa > Chordata > Testudines > Dermatemydidae > Dermatemys > Dermatemys mawii. The sequence continues at coordinate 42,250,827 of ML677349.1, read as the reverse complement.
ATCTCTGCATGGCATTCATAGCTGGGTAGCATCTCCTGGAACCAGGTGGCTAGGGTGGAGAGGAGAATGACGACGATGAGAGTGACTTCCCTCATAACTTTTAGCCCAGTGATTAGGGTGCTCATTGGGGAAGTGGGAGACCACCGGTTCAAGTACCTTCCCCACCTGAGAGGGAGAAGGGATTGAAACAGGTATCTGCCTCCACTGGGGAGGGCGCTAGCCACTGAGTATGGAATATTCTGATGTGGGGCTCCTTCAATCTATCCCCTTCAAGTGGTTCCTCTTCAATTAAATAACTGAAAAGTTAAATATTAACTGAGTCAGAGTGAATGAGTGACACCATAGTCTCGGAGTGAGGCACTCACAGGAGAGGTGGCTGAGCCCTGTTCAAATCCCTTCTCATCAGGTAGAGTACCCTACACCTCAGGTAAATACCCTAACATTGGGGCTAAAAGTTTTGAGGGAGATGCTCCTTTACTTCCTCCTTTCCTCCTCCCTTCTGTTTTCTGTAGAGCTAGATGGCCTCTGGGCACATCTACCAGATGAGTTGGACCCCCCCCTTCTGTTTATCTTCACCTGGCTCTTGGATGGTAGTGGGGCTTAGGCACCCAGGCATGCAGCATGAGGTAGCAGCACACAGGTCTAGAGGCAGCAACATAGGCTCATAGAGAACTTTTTTGGTTAAAAATCTAGGCAGTCAGTGAGTTTGGGCCCCTACAAGTGGCAGCTGAGCTGGAGTTTTGTGAATATCAATGATGCTTAAATCTTGGACTCAGGTGCCTAAAGTGGCAATTAGGCACCTAAGGCCCTTTGAATCTAGTCCAAAGATGCCCATGTAGCTAGTGTCTTGGAAGCTTTGCTTAGGATGAGACACTCTGCCTGCTACTTTAGAAGTTAGTAACCCTCTGGTTTCTAATCCCATAAAAGGATTCATAAGGACAATTTAGGACTTCCTATTCTGAATGAAATCACTGGGGCAGTAGGTTAAGGGCACCACTGGACGATAGTGACCCAAAAATTACTGCTCTACTAATGTTATGGGTGTGTGGGAGGGGGCTCTTGAGAGCCTGAAAGGGGCAGAAGAACAGCACCTTTATTAGCTTGCCCTACACAAGAGTGTGAGATACCAAGAGAGATTTTGGCTGGAGGCACCACAAACCTCAGGATCCATTGGCACTTACTGTGACTAACTTCTTCAAGCATGCCTTTCCTTTCTCACCACTAAAGTTTTGAAAACCTTTCCCCCCTTTCTTTTCTCTTTCTCCACCGACTGATTGGATTAAAAGATCTAGGGTTGCAACTTATGTCAGTCCCATTGTGCTCAGTGCTGTTCATACATATAATAAGAGAGTTCCTGCCCAGCAACCCTCATTGTATAAAGAAAGACCAAAAGGGTGGAAGAAAGGAAGTGTTATCCTTATTTTATCTTCTGGGTCACACAAAGATTAATAGACTTGCACAAGGTCACCCCTGAAGTGTGCAGCAGAGTTACTCTCCTGACTTCTAATTTGATGGTTTAAACACTGGATTATCCATTCTCTCTAAGAATATCACAAGAGCCATGTTTTAGGGCCTATATACCTTCTGTAAAGGTAGAGCCTACCTCTAAGCATTATCTGCTACTTAGCAACTGTTACGCTTCCCCTCTTTATCAAATTTCTTTATATTTTGTTCAGTAATTCTGTTCTTACCCATTATCGTGATATGGTAATAGAGGATAAAGTACTCACAACAATGTACAGGATGTTGCTGGGTGAACACAACAGTTGCGGTTCTGTAATGTACTTTACAGTCTATTGTTCTGTGGAGAAAACCGTTATAGTAAAACTCCGGTACCATACAATTTCAGCCGGTGTCACTGTGGTAGGGGAAGTGCTGATCAGTTAAACTACGGTCACGAACTGCAGCTGTGAGAGAATGGGGGAGCAGAGCTAAAACGAACCACAGTAATACAACACAACTGAAATTCTAAGTGTTCCAAAAGAGAATTCTTCACACATCTTACCAAGTTATCGGCATGATGTTCAGAGCAGTGTATGTAGCTACAGCAGTTAACTATCATAAAAATAAGAATAATGATCACTTAAAGCACCCAAGTTTTCATCAGTCAATCTGAACAATCAAAAAGCTCTGACAACCTTAAGAAATATGGAGTGAAATCCTGGCTCCATTGAATTCAACCATAGAATTCCCACTTCCTTCGATGGGCCAGGATTTCATCTATGTTTTTCCCCTCACTGTCTGTCTTTAAACAGAGTGTCATAGGGCAGCTCTGGCTGGAAAACCCTCCGCTAGCAGCCTGTGGCATGACCAGCTCGCCTATCGGAGTCCCCAGAGAGAGTCCAAAACATCTTTCTGGATGCAAATAACTCTTGTGGGGTTAATTTATTGGAAAAGAAAACTCCACACACATGACAGATCCCGACACCATGATCCAGGCACTATATCAAATACAGTCCTGGCGTTCCTTGGTGCACCTAGGGTCTCTGGCTCCAAAAGCCAGTTAGTATCTCCCTCTGCTGCTCTCAGCCTTCCTCCTTTTCTGGCCATGGCTCTCTGGCTCAGGAAGGACAGCTGGCTAGCCCCTCTGCTGTCTTGCTAACCCTCTCAGCACTGGCCTTGACTCAGGAAGAGAAGCAGGTTAGCCCTCTACTAGCTCCCTACTAATTCCTCCCTGGACTCAGCTTTGCTACACCCCTCTTGCCAGGTTAGCAAATGCCCACATTCTCCACCACAATGTCTTGTGCTGTGGCCTGCCTGGCACACCCTCCTGCAGCAGACCACAGCACAAGAACCATGCCTGCCTCAGTTTCCCTCTTTGCAAGTTCCAGAAATAGCCCAAATAGTCCTTCAGAACAAATACAATCTTTGTGGGATTCATTTATTATAAAAGTCCTATGCACATAAACTGTAAGAAAACAAGTCCCAAAACTAAGTCCCACAACCATAGTCCAGACAATGCATTCAGTAAAGTCACGGCATCTCTCCAGCGCAGCCCAGGTGTCCCTTCGACCCTCTCTAACTCTCTGGCTTCAACTCTCAGCCTGCCAGAGCCAACAGATATCTCCCTCTGCCTTCAGACCTCTCCAGCCTTGGCTCTCTGACTCAGAAAGGCCAGCCAGCTAGCTCCTCTCCTGGCTGGCTTCTTTATCCCCAGCGTTTTTCAGACAGTTCCTGGTGGTGGCTGGTATTGTGGGAGACCATCTGGCTAATCCATCCCCTGGCTTCCTGATAATTCCTCCTCCTTTCCAGGGAGAACCTGCAGAGAGCTCTCTGCCGCTTTCCCGAGAGATGACCTCCTCCAGGCTCCCAGATCTGGTTTTCTATAACCCCTAGATCTGCCTCATACTCTTAATTGCCCAAACTGGGAGCACTTATCCTATACATGGGAGCTGGGCCTGCTTCATTTACAGGGGCTAGCCACCCAGTGACAGAATTTATATGGGAATAAAATGGAAACCTATGTAATCCTAGGAACAAAATTTAGCTTGCAAAATGAGCCACATCTCCCCTCCTGCCTACTGTAGGACACATCTGTCTGTGAACACCCTGCACCAGTGGTTTGGGATCCGCCCTGCTGATTAAAGACCACCAAGTAGAAATCAAGACGTTGATTTTGATGTATCAAACTTAGGCAGGTTCCGGTCCACCTGTTTCAAAGATGCCCTTTCTCCCTACACCATACTGCCACAGCTGTGACCAGCGGAGGTGCCTGAGCAGCAGCCTTACGGCTGTAAAAGAGAAGGGGCTGCTAGCAGGATAGCACACAGTGATTGAAGAATGGAGCAGCTTTGCTGCTCTCCCCTTCTCAAATCATTAGCTGCCTTGCTCCTTCCAGCAGCGCTTGCTTCTCGGTTCCCACCCCCAGCATCTCTTGTTAATGCGCTTTCTTGCCCAGAAGCTCTTCCAACACCCACCTGGCCCAGCTGTGTCTTTCAAAAGCATTTGCACATGGCCAAGCCGGCGTTTTAATCTTTCACTTTTCCATGAGGGCTAAATTAGGAGTTTATAATGAACCTCACTTATCATGATTTCTTTGCTACAGTATTAGAAGAGTTAAGTGCTTTGAAAGGCCCAGCTGCCAGCAGAGAGTGGGTCTGATGCTCACAGCACAGTTAATGGCTCAATCCTTCCATGGGCTTCATTGGGTGTGGGTAGCTCTGCATGGCCCTTAATGTGGGCTAGTGCTGTACTGGTGCTGTCTGGCCCTATGTAGTCCCTGGATGTCAAATAGGCAGATACTGGAGTCTCTTTTTGACTGGGTCTGCTCTACAGAGCCTATGCCAGCATAGCCCCCACATTTTCCTGTCTGCTCAGTGACATCACCTCCCTGAATGATATTTGCCGTGCTGCCAGAAGCACTCTTCTGTCCGCATAGCTGTGTCTTCGTTGAGGATTGATATAGCTATGTCAGTAGGGGGTGTGGTTTTTTTCACTCCCTGACACTAGCTATGCCGTTGTATGTCATAAGGGTAGACCAAGTCTTTATCTCAAATATCTAGGTGATCACTAAGCATCTTTGCAGGTTTATTATCCTTGTTTTGAGGGTCATTTAGGAGGTAAATCTAGGGGAGAGTTTACTCTCTTCCTTGCATCTCTTGTCCATAATGCAGTGCTTGAAATGTCAGGATACTGACCTTTCTGTCCTCACTGAAGGACGTACCCCCCATGCCCTCCTGGGGAGTTTTAATCAGCACAAGAGCAGAGGGTACCCACTGTGGGGAGAAGCTGCTGCATCCCTTAGTTCATGCCAGCAGGAAGCCAGTGCCAAGCTAGTTGAAGATCCTGAGCTGGGAATTGTGCATCCTATACTATGAGTAGCAAGTCAAAGGAAGCCTGGCAGGCTATCTGTGATCCTGAGTTGGTGAGACTATTGCCCCAAGGCAAGCTGGCGCTCAAAGGCTTTCTTAAGACTGTTTGCCCCATTTTGAGAATTGTCAAATATTGTGGACAGTCTTGAAGACGAGGATGAAATCTTTCCAAAGCTGAACAATCTGCAGCATATTCAGAAATTTGCCTTACACACATACACTATATTTATGCCTAGATGTATATCTCCTCTCTATCCAAACACAACACACAGACACACACTCACACCTCTTTTATTTTAACAAAGAAAGGGTGTTCTATTCATAGGAAAATAGTTGGGTCAGGCTCTCTGGAGCTTTTTGTTTGTTCTCCACAGGGTGCCTAATAGCACTGCAGGGGTAGGAATCCAGTCATGCAAGCAACCTACAGTACGGAATGCCAACCAAAAAAAGAGTGTTAATTAAAGGGTGTCAGGACAGGATTCAAGGAGAGAAAGAAGAGGGTTTTTTGGGGCGTGGGGGACACACAAATTTTGGAAAGAGAAGGAAATAAAGAGAGATGGCTTTATCCAATCTTTATTTTTTGGAGGGAATTTTCTGTTTAGAATTGTATCTTGACCCTTCTGCCCATTGCTCTATAATAACTATAAAGCGATGTTTTAGTCATGACAAATATAAATCTGCCTGATTTTTCTGTGTTTAATATAGCAAAAATAATGTTAAAAACATGGAAGACACCCCACTGCTCTCTATAAATTCATACTCAGCTGCATGTAGGTTTTGCAGTATTTCATTTAAAATCATGATTTGGTTATTGTTTAAAATTTGGATATCTTATTTTATTGCTTAGGTGATTTCATACAAAAGCTGTTGCTTTCATTTTGAATTTCATGCCACTATGCAATATTTTAAAAAGAACTAAATCAAACAAGTGTTTCTGAGTCTCTCATAATGTGGCCTAAATCAATATTGTACAGCGCAGTAGCAAATTCCTGTAGAAGAATATTAATTCTACAGATTGATTATTTTCTCTTTAAGCCAGTGAGCTGAAATTACTAGGATTAACTTTCTTTTTGAATAAAGACAGAGAAAGTGGGACACACACGCAGGGAGAAAAGGCAATTCCACTTTGTGAAAGATTCATAATATTATATCACATATATTGTATTAGACAGTAGCTGGGGTTATGTTTACCCTAGAGAATTGAGCTGTAAACTGAACTGCTAGGATAGCATCAGTGTAAGGACCAGCGGTGCAGTGTGTTCATGCTTCCCATGGTTTTCAAGCTCTTTTGCCCCATAGTCACACTTGTGTTGTGCTGTACCATTGTAGTTGCATTGTATTTTGGGTACCTATCCCACATTTCCTGGCACTCATCCATGGCAGGGAGATTTCAGAATGCCATGTGGGAGCCTGTGGGGAGCATAAACAATGACTTATGCTATCTGGAGTTTCACATGATTTCCTTATTCTTGCCTCCCTTCTTGCAAATTTTCTTTTTTTCAATATAACCATCCTCACCCCATAGTCTTAATGGGCTAAAGCGAGGCCACCACTTCCTACAGTCTTTGCATGTGGAAATTAAGCTGGCCCAGTAAAGTTGGTCACCAATTTCCATTTTTGCCACTAAGACTGAAGCCAGTGTTTCATCAGGGAAAAGTGTTTGTGACTCTATAGTTAGGGGGCCTGCCAGGACACTGAAAAGAGAGGGAAATGTGAGGAGCTGAAGAGTTAGAGGGAAATGGGGAAGGGGAAGGTGTAGGTGCAGTTTCAGGGTAAGAACAAACAGGTGGGGATAAGGGAGCATGGGAGTGCATTAAAAGTTTAGGAGGAAGGGGGGAATGGGAGTATGGGAGGGTGACTGAGGAGAGCACAAAGGTAGTGATAAAGGAGGAGGACAGACGAGGTAAATGGAGTTTCCCTTTGAAGAGCCAGCAGGGAGACTTGCATTTTTTGTACATGTACTGTAGATTGAATAGTGAAGCTGAAATGTTCAAAGCACTTTGGAGGCCTGTGATATCTCAATAAAAGCTCAGATTGCCAGGCAAACTTTAAAGAAAACAAATACGACTTTAGTATATTTTTAAAAAGTCATGATTTTTAAGATAACCTTGTGTTTTTTGTGGACCTGACTCTTGATTTTTGAACGCTTGGCATTGGCAATACTGCACAGGGGAATTATGGGAGGAGAGCTGACACTCTCAGCTGTAAATGCCCAGATACTGACACCATTTCCTAGCCCTCTCAACATGGAGCCAGCCAAGATGAATGCTCACTTCTTACGCCTTGCTCAGCAGAAGCCTTTTTTGCTGGAGCTCTTGAATAGTAGCCAGGACTCATCTGAGATGGCGAGGACATGGAGGAAGATTTAGAACTGCAGTGCCTGTGAAGAAATTAACCAGCTCAGGGGTTTTAGTTTTTGCTGTGGTAGACACATGCTCCTTTTCCCCTTGGAGATGCTGGCTCTCTGAGGTGCCCGAGTATGATGACAGTCTAGTGTCTGGACCACAATCATAGACTGAGTTGTACTCAAGACCAGAAACAAGTAGCTGCCATTTTAACACTGCAGAATGAGAAGAAGGTTTTCCTATAGCTCCTTGACGAAGTATCCCCAACACTGCAGTGCTAGCACTCCAGGATAAGAGCTATCGTGGGTGGGCAGTTGTGGGGAGAAGTGTGTGGAAATTACCTTGTGGAAGCTAACTGTGCTGGATAGTTAGTAGTTTGTTGGGTACTGGACCATTCTGGGGTAGAATCAGAGGGGTAGCCGTGTTAGTCTGGAATTGCAGAAGTGACAGAGTCCTGTGGAACCTTAAAGACTAACTAAAGTATTAGAGCATAAGCTTTCGTGGGCTAATACCCACTTCGTCAGATGCATGCAGTGGAAATATCCAGGGGCAGGTATAAATAGGTAGGCAAAAACCAGGTGGGAGATAACAAGGTTAGTCCAATGAGGCTGAACCAGCTTGTTATCTCTAATCATTTTGGGGTAGAAAATCTACGGTGGGGATGCTGTTATCCTGGATTTTTTAATATTGCTTTGCCTTTAGTTTTGGTGAATCTTTGGTATATAAAAAACAGGCCTGAAAAATTGGTAACCTCCCTTTACATTTCTAATACTGAAAAAAGCCTGTTCTCTTGGCTTCCCTAGAAGACTTCATATAGATGTCAGGGGTGTTTTCTCTCTCTCTCTTTAAGCGAAGAGGCAGGATGTCAATTTTTTTAGCAAAGACATACTTTCCCAAGTGTATATTAGACATTTGTATTAAGTAGGTGTTAAAAAAACAAACCAATCAAAGCATTAATCAGGTTTACTTTCTTCTCATGGTTCAGTTGCGAGTTTTCCATTTCTTGGTCCATGAAGAGTGAATAGATGATGGTAGTAGGTGTTCTCCATTATTTCTTTTTCAAAAAACCTCATGTTTAGGGCCTGAACTTGCAGTCCTTATTCAGGGGAAAGCTCTCACTGACATACATGGGCATTCAGATGTACATTCTGATAGGGTTTGCAGGATTGGGCCCTTAGTAATTCTACTAAAAACTGTAATATAAATACACCACATTCAATTCCCTCCTAAAAATGCACTTATTAGATAATGCCCACAAACTGCGAGTTCATAATTGCAAGAAAATAATGTGGTATTCTCTGCTCCTGATTTCCCAGTGTGTCCTATTTTCTCTTTCAATCTTCTCGTTTATAAACTCTGCAGGGCAGAGACTGTCTTTGTGTCTTATACAGCACCTGCTGAGGACATTGTTGGTGTTAAATAATAAGCAATAATAGAATTATATTTTAACCCAAAAGCAATTGGAAGGCTGCAGGGATAATGCTAAATGGCCAGTAAAAGTGGCATAGAAAAGGCTGGAGATTTTTCAACTTGAAACTGTATTTATTTTATCTGCTTGATTTCAGCAGGTCTTTCAGAGGAAATACTGGTCAATTTGAACTGAAAACCCAGAAGCCTAAACTATGTTATGTTGTAGTTGTTTGCTAACTGGAAAAAGAGTGTGACTGATTTCTTAATGCCCTGATTTATGAAGCTGTTGCAAGTTTCGTCATTCTCCATATCTAATCTGCATAGATACAAAGATCAGACTTCTTGTTTAACCAAAGGGGAGAAAACCAACAAAAAGATGAGTAATTAAACCACAAAAAAGTATATACAAATAAGTTACTGTCTGAGTGAAAGCCATGGGAGCATCTTTCTTTGTATTTCTTGTTTTAAATTGCAGTAGTTTTAAAAGGAAAGAGAATGAAACCGAAGGCTTCTGGTAATGTCTGAACATTGATCTGAAGTTTGCAAAGTTTAAAACAAACAAAAAACTCCAACAGACCCTTTATTGTCTTAGTCTACTATTGTGTCTCCTTTAGCTCCATTACCATTCTCCACATAAATGTACCAGTGAGTTCTTGGTACAAAGCTGTGAAACAGATAGAAAGTAATGCTACCTGTAATTTTCTATCATGCTCTTTAACTATAGATTAAATATTAATAAGTGTCTGAATGGAAAAGTATGTTAAGATCAGCAGTAAAATACATTAGAGGGCATGCAAAATACTCCCATATAAAATCAGAATATTTTGGTCATTACAACACCTTTTTTCTTTGGAGGGGGAAACAAATAGTATAAATATAAAGTTCCATGTTACAATATGTTAAGGAAACAAAACCTTCAATAGAAATAGGCAAAATCTATTTTTAATTTCTACCTTAACTACTTACAACTATTAACAGCAAAAACATATTTTGTAGCATCACTATTTGCTCCATAGAGAGCATCTTTGCCCAGCTTTAGCTCAGAGATCACTCATAAGCTATAGAGTCAAAACAAGAAATTAATTGGACACTTTCAAACATGGTTGACAGGCTCTTAAATCTATATTTAGGCACTTAAACAGGTTACTTGATTTTAAAAGGTGCTGAATAACTGCAGCTTCTCTAATTTCTATGGAACTGTACATACACTTAAAATTTAGCATGTGCTAAATGTTTTGCTGGAGTGAGGCCAGAGTGCTTAGCACCTTGCAGGATTGAGCCTTCATCTTCTCCTTCTCTCCACCTCAGTCTGCCCTATCCTCAGCTCCCGTCCCCACAAAGTTCCCTCTGCATTAATTGTTGTCTCCCCAGTCAATAACCTAATGTGTGCATGAATTTATTCTGTGTGTTTCCGTGATGAGGTACGTAGTGCAGTATGTAGAAATGGAAGTACTGACATGACTTAGTCCAAAGCCATGCTGATTTGATCCTTTTTACTATCTGTGTTAACAACCAGCTTCTAATATTGAGGCTGAAGGCAGTGCCTTCAGTTTCCTGAGAAAAGCACTAGTAGCTTATTAATGCACAGTCTGAAGGGGTTTAAATAGTTTATTAATTTAATAGCAGAAATCACAAGGGACTATTGTGATCCTCTAGTCTGACTTCCTACATAACGCAGGCCATAGGACTTCCCTGAATTAATTCCTGTTTGAACTAGAGCATCTCTTTCAAGAAAAATGTCCAGTCTTGATTTAAACATTTCCAGAGATGAAGAATCCACCACAACCCTTTGTAAACTGTTCCAATGGTTAATTACCCTCACTGTTTAAAAATCTGTACCGTATTTCTAGTCTAAATTTACCTGGCTTTAACTTCCATCCATTTTATCTTGTGATATGTTTGGCGGCTAGATTGAAGAGCCTATTATCAAATGTGTTCCCCATGTAGGTACTAATAAACTGATCAAGTCACCCCCTTCAGCTTTTTTTTTTCTTTTTTTTTTTTGAATTGAGCTTCTGGAATCATCACTATAAGGCACGTTTTCCAATCCTCTAATTCAGGGGTCTCCAAACTTTTTTGATAGCGCACCCCCAGCAGAAAAAAATATTTTGAGCACACACCCCCATAGGGGAAGCCCCGCCCTAGTCCTGCCCCCATCTACTCTGTTCCACTTCCTGCTCCAACTGCCCCCTTCAGAACCTCCTTGTTTCCTGACTGCTCCCTCCTGGGAATCCTGCCCCTGACTGTTCCCCAGGACCCCACCCCATCTAAGCCTCCCGGCTCCGTGTCCCCTAACTGCCCTCCAGGGGCCAGGGCTGCCACAGCGCCCGGCTCCTGGGCCCAGTCCCAGCCATGGTGCCCAGCTCCTGCGGGCCAGTCCCCGCTGTGGCGACTGGCTCCTGGGACTGGTCCCCACTGCAGCACCTGGCTCTTCCAGCCGTGGCTGCAGTGCGGTGCCTGGCTCCTGGGGCCAGTCCCCGCTGCAGCTCCTGAGGCTGATCCCTGCCGCGGTGCCCGGATCTTCCAGCCGGGGCTGCAGCTGCGGCGCCTGGCCTGTGGGGCCGGTCTGCCACAGCACCCGACTCCTCGGGCCGGGGTGCACACACCCTAGTTTGCTGACCACTGCTCTAATCATTTTCATGGCTCTTCACTGAATTTTCTCCAGTTTATCTACATCCTTCTTGAATTGTATCCTTATTTACCACTTCCCCAGACTTCATGATATCTGCAAACTTGATCAGTGATGATCTTTTCTTCCAAGTCACTGATAAAAATATTATATAGGCTAGGGCTCTCCCCACTCATTTACTTCAAAAATATCTGTTAGAACTCTTTTTAACATAAGGAAAATCTTTTAATTCATTATCTCCTTAGCCATGAGGTCCCAATTAGGCATAGTTATGACATCACCACAGCAGTTCAGGTAGCCAGTCAGAAGATGTTTTGGATAACAACTGCCTCTGTTAATATTAGCAATATTCTAATAATGATGGAATTATTCCATGAAACTCTAACTTCAATGGATGTAAACTATTGATTTTATTATTTTTAATACGATTATTTGGCTTTATTTAGGGGAAAAACACTTCATTAAAATCAGTGGATGAGGGTTTTGGGTGCACAAGTAAGGCAGGACTCAACCATGATGTTTTGTATGTTTAGATCCACGCTACCATCTAGTAAATGTTTGCAATAATTTGATTTCCCAAATCTGTCTTTATACGTCTATATTAAATATGCATATTCAGAGACCTGGGTTTAAAGTGTTGCTCCTTCTTTCCTGATGAGCTTTGTGTATGTTCTGTATGTTTTGGGCTCGCTAATCCAATAGTCATTTCTGAGATCCATGCAAATGAAAATCTTATCAATAAGATACCAAACCCTTAATTACTGTAATGTATGTACTGAGGATTTCTTCTCCTCCCCGTTTCCCTCTGCCCAAATCTTCCTTAATTCCCATGGGCACAGCCTACTAACTGAAGCATCAGACCATCACAATGCACTTAAACGGCTGCACGAAATTTGTTTTACAAGGCTGGTTTTAACTGAACTACCTGCTGTGCACCACATTGCTACTGTTTGTGAAATGAATGATGGGAAAAGCAAGTCTGTGATTTCATTTGTTCAGACCGATTAGTCACACGTTGCATATGGTATCATTTGCTTGTCACTTAATGACTGACCAGCCTGCCTGAATCATTAGTGCTGCAGCGCAATGAAAGGAAGACATCAGCATAATGATGAGCTGAAGGAAGCGGAGTGCTGTTTTACCTAAAAGAAATGGTGCGCAGAAATCCAGCACAGCTGCAGGTGTTCCGATGACAATGTGGGAAGCAGTTAGCTTCCAATTTAGCAGAAAATTAAGAGCGAAAAAACTGTTATTTGTGAGAGAAGATACTCATGGCAAGCAATCATCCATGCTCTGTATCCACAAGATGAGCATTCAGCTGTCTTTGTCGTGACTTAAAACAATTGGTATCTTGGGCTGCATTCAACACCAGATTGGTACTTATTATCTGCAGTTTATTCTTTCTTCGAATATTGCCCCCCCCTTTATTTTATGGTTAATTTGCTTGTTTGAATGTAAAGCCATTTAAGCTGAAAAATCTGGATTGTGGTTTATTATTGTGCCAGTGCTCTGAGCTGTGTGATGCAATGTAATTGGCAATTTTCAAATTCATAATCCATTTTGTTTCATGCATCTATACACACCCCACCACATCCCCTAAAATTGGTAACAGGCAAGATTGGAGCATGCAGATTCCTTTAGTCAAATAACATCAATCACTGAGCCATGCTTTTTATGAAGTTTAAATTATGAATCTCACAAGCCAAACGTGCACCACTCCCAAAGCAAACCAGCCCTCTGTTCCAAGAACTAGGAAGAGAGAATCTGGGTACAGTCCATAGTCGTCCTGCTGGCAAAACTCCCATGAACTTCAACAGGACCTTTCCCTGAATCTGGCCCAAAGGCTGGAAGTTGTTGTTATTTTACGAAAGCACCATAGAAGGTTTCTTGGGGAAAGGAAAATTGTTGGAGGGAGGGATTTGAACTATATAGAAGAATTTTAAATCTCTTACAAGTGTTTAGGATTAAAACATGATCCTTTAAAGTATGTATAGCTATTTACACCTGTGCAAAGTGGGTGTGAAGTGCTGTCATCCTGGTCCGGCAGCATTTTATACTCACTTGGTATCTTGGGCTGCATTCAACACCAGATTGGTACTTATTATCTGCAGTTTCTTTCTTTGAATATTCCCTCCACCCTTTACTTTATGGTTAATTTGCTTGTTTGAATGTAAAGCCATTTAAGATGTAACATCGGGAGTGGTTTATCGTTGTGCCAGTGCTCTGAGCTCTGTGATGCAACGTAAGGCCTCGGCCATGTGTTCTCATGGAAATACAGTACAGACCTGTTTATACGTGGATGTTAGGAGTCAAGCCGTTATGACCGCCTGTTAATGGACACAGATTAAGAGGGTCATGCTGAAATATCTTAAGATATCTATATATACATGTATAATTATCTAGGATTACATACGTATTCACAGCATCCCAAATATTGCAGGCCTATCTGTTAATGGCGCTTTGCAAGAATATAAATTCAAATGTGTAATCTAATAAAAACATTAAATATGCAGTAAATCACTGAAACTTTGAAAAAGTACCAATTTAAGCTAAAAGTGTGTAAAACATGACACGAAAGAAAGGTTTCCTGTTAGAATCAAATCAATGAGAATCAGTTTCGAAATTTATTAGCACAGACTATGTATTACATCTCTCTAGTGTGACAATGAGTAAGCGTGCGTGATACATCTTTACCAATATCTGCGATCAAAAGAAAAATGAAATGCCAATAGGCCTACAACACATTTCCGTTCCACACTTCCTATCAGTTTCTACATCAGTAAGTTAGTGAGCAAATCTGTAGTGCTACATAGCAAGCTCCTCTACCGTGCGTTAACGAGTCTTGCATGTTAAATAGGTAGCACTGGGAGGCATGGCGCTACCGCACGTTAAGCAGATTCACATGTAAACGGGTGTGTTCTGTATTCACCTTTTAAAAATCCACCACTGTGTTCTAGCCAGGCCCGATCAGCCTGATTCTAGAGACTTTCTCTATCATAGTTAGTGTTCTTGTCTCAGCTCGTCCAACCCATCTTACTCCCAAGGCCCTTTAAACATCTTATCCAGACAATGCATCCTCAGTGTGTCCTTTCTTTGTCTACTGCTATAGGACAAGGCACTGCCTCAGCACAGGACAGGTGAGGTGAAATAGGAAAGGTTTCCTTCATGTTTACATTGTCTACAGTAGAAGAAAACATGGTCTACGCTTTCCACAAAAATACATTAATTGCTGCAGAGCTCAAGGAACACCACATCTGATCAAGAGCCTTTTATCTTGCAAACAGTACAGCAATAACATCTTTGTTCTCTTACTTTGATGAAAATATGTTTATCTAACACTTGTTGGATCCTTCTTTTCTGTTCTTGATGACTGTCCCAGTATCAGGGCCGGCTCCTGGCACCAGCACTCCAAGTGCATGCCTGGGGCGCCAAGCCACGGAGGGCGGCCTGATCGCATCCAGAGCAGCAGTCAAGCTGTCTTCGGTGGCACACCTGTGGGAGGTCCACGGCTGCCACGGATTCGGCAGCATTTGGCAGTGGGGAGGACAAGGTCTATGGGAACCATGGGCCTCCCGCAGAAGCGCTGCCGAGTCCGCGATACACCAGACCAACCGCAAATGTGCTGTGGAACTTCCGCGCTTGGGGCAGCAAAAACCTTACAGCTGCCCCTGCTCGGTACTGGTTACTGTAATCTCTCGGCCTATCCCTTACTTCACTGGGCTCCTTCCTAAATTTCTATTTTCATATCTGCCACATGTACTGGTACAGTATGTCATTTTCTCATTTTGGTACCACTTACCATTGGGAATTCAGTGCCATGCTACTTATTCCTATAACACCTTGTGTTCTCTAGATCAGTGCTTCTCAAATTATCTGATGTGGCAGACTGGCAAATTTTTTCCTGTGTGCCAGGGACCAGTATCATATTTATGCCATATTATTATCATATTTGTATAACCACTCCAGAATGCCGTCCTCTCATTGAGGTAGTGTCATCAGAGCATACGCCTACACAAAACTTGAAATCCAACCCGCATTTGTTAACGATGTTGTCACTCTGTCTTGAACCCTTCAGAACTAGTTTTTGTTGGTAGTGAAGCAGAAAAAAAACCTCTTCTTTCAAATCACCCTTATGTTCAAAGTGCACATACGCCATCAGAACTGCCATATTAGCAATGTCTGTACATTCATCAAGCTGCAAAGAAAAGTACTTTGCTAATTTAATCTGTCCTATGAGCTGATCTTCCATAGCATGAGCCAGATCGTGAATTCATCAAGCTGTAGTGTCATTTGAAAGTGGCACCTGAGCCACTTTCTTTGCCACTGGCTCACTTAGCATTTCCATGCAGACCTCTTTAAAGACCGTATGACATTCTTTAATCAACTTCTCAATGGCAACTGCCGTTAGGACGGGGTCTTTCTATGCAAAGGAGTGTGGTGAGCATGCGTTCGTGTGTCTCATGCAAAACATGCTGCAGTGCTATGGCATAATTATCAATATTATCATATGTGCTTCTGAAAACATAATATTATTTAATATTGTCGACTTTATCGACTGATGACGATTCTTGGTGGAATTCCGGTGCGAATTTTAAGTTATACTATTCTTTCTTTCTTTCCTGGAAACTCACTGTGGACTGGCAGCCGATGGCTCGTGGACTGGCACCGGTCCGTAGACCACCACTTTGAGCAGCACTGCTCTAGATATGACCATTCCACAATACTGAGACTGCCTGAATTATGTCAGCCACATGACAGAGTGGCAATGTGGGTGTGGGAATAGCAGACCAGGGACAGGATAGTATTAGCAATTCTCAACAAAAGATACCCTGTTTTGTTGTTGTTTCACGTAGTGAAATTTTGGAAGGGAAAACAGAGGTGGGGGAGGAAAGTGTAATGGAAGGGGAATAGGGAAGCAATAGAGGAGAGGACAGAAGAACAGAAAGTGAGAGCAGGAAAATGACAGAAAAGAGAGGAAGGGGAGATAGATGGATAAACATTAGGGAGGAGAGGGGGAAATTGTAAAGCAGGGAGAGAAACAGAAGGGTTAATTGGCTCATTCACTTCTCCCTTGCTTGTCACCCTTTTTTTCTTTCCTTCTTTATATTTTATTCCTCACAGAATATCAGGGTTGGAAGGGACCTCAAGAGATCATCTAGTCTAAGCTGCTGCTCAAAGCAGGACCAATCCCCAGTTAAGTCATCCAGCAGATTTTTGCCCCATATAGTAGACTCTCGATTATCTGGGATGATCGGGAAAAACTTAATCCCGGTTAATAAAATCCCGGATAATTTAGAGTCTACTGTGGTGGTAGTGCTGGGCTGGCCTGCACCCTGGGGGGAGGGGGGTGGGGTGTGCAGGCAGCCCTGTGCCCCGGGGTGGAGGGGGTGGTGCGCCAGCTGCCCTGTGCAGGGGGCGGGAGGGTGCACCAGCTGCCCTGTGAGAAGGGGGGGTCCCACCGCCTGCCCCAGTCAGCTCCCATTACTAGCCTGGGTGTAGGAAGCCCAGGCTGGCAGTGGGAGCTGAGATCCTGCTGGCAGGAGCCTGCAGGGAAACCCCGAAGTGGCGGCGGGCTGAGTGCTCAGCCTACCGCCACTTTGGGGTTTCCCTCCAGGCTTCTGCCTGCCTGGGCTTCCTAAACCCAGGCTGGCAGCAGACTGAGACCCCAGCTTGCAAGGGGCCAGTGGGGGAAACCCCAAAGCAGTGGCAGGTTGAGCGCTCAGCCCGCTGCCACTTTGGGGTTTCCCCTGCTGACCCCTTGCCAGCCCGGGTGCTGCCGCCTGCCCCACTCAGCTCCCACTGTCAGCCTGTGTTACCTACACCCTGGCTGGCAGTGGGAGCAGAGTGGGGCAGGCGGCAGGACCTGGTGGGAGAGCTGAAAGTGGCCACGGGCTGAGCACTTAGCCTGCTGTCATTTTAGACTTCACCCCAGGCTCCTGCCAGCTGGGATCTCAGCCCACTGCCAGCCCGGGTTTCCTACACCCAGGCTGGCTGGGCTGAGACCCCAGCTGGAAAGGGGCCAATGGGGGAAACCCCAAAGCAGCAGCAGGCTGAGTGCTCAGCCTGCAGCTGCTTTGGGGCTTCCGCTGCCGACCCCTGTTTTAGACGTCCCTGTTAATCCGCAGCCCGGTTAACCCGAGCCCGGATAATCGGGAGTCTACTGTATGCCTAAGTGGCCCCCGGAAGGGCTGAACTCACAACCCTGTGTTTAGCAGGCCAATGCTCAAACCACTGTGCTATCCCTCCCTCTTTCGGTTCCATGAGATGCTTTCACTTCTTTGTGCTCCTTTGCAGAATTAATAGGTTAAGGGAGTTTGTCTCCCTTCACCTTTCAACTGACAACTATTTTGGCAGGGTCATTCACTATGTTACTTTTTTGAGTTAGGCTTCCTCACAACTTCCATCCTGCCTGTACTTTTCATTTCACTACTTCCTTGTGCTCCCTCTCTGCTCTCACCACCTGGCAGAGAATACGCTCAGCTACACTTGCTCCCCTGCCTAATCACTCAGTCTTCTGTGCTGCCAATTTTGTGTTATGATGATTCCATTTCTCTACATTCATTTCCAGTACTCTTGTCACCTTACAGCCTCTGCTTCGTTAAGCATATTCTCTAATTTATTACCAAGGAAGGATCTTCCTTTATAATGCTGGAGTAGCATTGATCCTGCTCCAACGATCTTTTTGCCTGTAGTACCATATCTGTCAGCTCTCCAGGATTTACCACAGGGCACATAGTTGTATGGACGTTGCACTGGACTGTTACCCTGTCTGTCTATTGCTCACCAAGCATGCACTCTTTTATATTTGAGGAGACTAGCTTCACCAATAATTGTAAAACAAAAATTCTAGTGGTATTAAAAAGATTTAAAGCCAATATTTAATTCTTTGAATACCAGAAGGTTGGTTGACAGACTAGGATAGCGGTGCCAAGTGCTGATCTTGAAAGAAAACTGCAGTGACTAATTCAAATACCACTGATAGCTGAGTATTCTTTAATCACCGTAGAATCCAAGGCCCTCACAACATTCATTAATCTTTTCAAACAACTTTATGAGGTAGGGAAGTGTCTGTATCCTCATTTTTATAGTGGGGTGGAGAACTGTCACAGAGAAACTGATGCACAGGTCCACAAAGGGACTTCGGCACCTAAAGCTCTGATTTAGGTGCCTAGTCCTAGTTTTAGGTACAACTAAGATCCGCCAAGCCCCCATTTAGTTGCTGCCTAAGCCTGCAGGCACTTAAACTGACTCAGCACCTCAGTTTTTGCTGCAAAAATTCTTGAAGTGCCTAAGTTTTTGCTCTGGGCTTGAACACCGTTGCCTCATGCTAGGCATCTGGATGCCTGGTTCAGGCTTGAGCCCCAGTAAAATCTTCACATGAGGAAAATTAGGCAAGAGAATGCCTGTCTTGCATGCAGGGCCCAGTCCAGTAGGTATGATTTGAATACACCTACCAGATAGGGCCCCATTCAAAATCTGGAGGAGAAGGGGATGATGCCTCCCTTATAACTTCTTAACTCCATGATGAGAGCACTCCCCCAGGCTCTGGGAGACACAGTTTCAATTCCCAACTCTGCCTGAGAGAAAGAGGGGATTTGAACAGGGATCACTTACCTTTCAGGAGAGTGCACTACCCACTGGGCTGTGGAATATTTTGATGTAGGACTCCCTCAGTTTCTTTTGTTGAAATTGTTGCCCTTTGGATAACGAGTCATTGGAGCAAGGGCCAGAACCCTAGGTCTCCTACCTCCTAACTGAGTGCTCTAGCTACCAGGCTGTAGGGTCATTCTCACCATATGTGCTGCGTTTCTAAAATGCTGGGGGGTGCTCGCTGTGCCAGCTCTACCCCAGACCTCATCTCCGCTCCACTTCTTCTCTCTCCCAAGCACGCCCAGTCCCCACTCCTCCCCTGTCCCCTCCTGCATGCTGTGGAACAGCTGATCACAGCAGGCAGGAGGTACAGGGGGAGGCACTGATCAATGGGGCTGCCGGCGGGTGGAAGGCTCTGGGGGAAAGGGGAGCAATTGTAGGGGGACTGATGGTTGGTGCTAAGCATCCACCATCTTTTTCCATGGGTATTACAGCCCTGGAGCACCCATAGAGTCGGCACCTATGATTCTCATGCTCTCTGTGGCCCAATGACCATTTAAGTATTTATCCAGAGTGGAATAGCTTCAACAAGAGAGATTGTTAGAGCATGACTTTGAAGAGTCAAGTTACTTAGCACAAGGCTGACCATGACTTTTCAGTCAGTGCAGACAAGGACAAATCCTGTTAAACAGGGTGTCAATCGGTCATAAACCTTCACTCCAGTAGGCTCACCGCAAGTAGCTAACGTGATACTGAACTCAATTTGCCCTTGTCTACAGGGGCAGCTCTCCTTTTTTTGCCACCCCAAGCACAGCAGTCAGGCGGCCTTTGGTGGCACACCTGTGGGAGGCGTTTCTGCAGGAGGTCCGCCGGTCCCTCAGCTTTGGCGTGCCGGCTGCTGAAATGCTGCCGAATCTGCAGGACCAGCAGACCCCCCGCAGGCATGCCACTGAAGGCGGCCTGACTGCTGCCCTGACAGTGACCAGCAGGCCACTGCCTGCGGCTTGCCGCCCCAGGCACGCTCTTGCTGCACTGGTTCCTGGAGCCACCCTGCTTGTCTACACTGACTGAAGTCATGGTCAGTATTGTGCTAGATAACTCTTCAAAGTGGCATTGTAATATAATAACAAAAGCTTTTTGTCTTCACTGATAATTCCTTGGCGCTTACGTGCTCCTCCAGTACCTGTTCCACCCCAGCCCCACCCCCTCCCCTAAGGTCCCACCCTGCTCCGCCCCTTCCCACCCCTGTTCTGCCCCAGCCCTGCCCCCACTCCACTGAGGACTGCTGCAGGGCCAGGCCTGCACTCACCGGCGGCATGAAGTGCAGCAACCTGGCCCCAACTGCACTGCTGGTGAGTGCTGGGGGGGCGGTTCCCCCCTGTCCCCCACACCAACCTGTGGGGCCTAGTGTCAGTCTCTTCCTCCCCCTGCACCCAGAGGCCTGGGTCCCTACACACACACCCCACTGGGGGTGGGGGAGGCTGTGTAGGGACCCAGAATAGCTAGGGACGACCTTGGTTATATCAACCTTATCCTACCCACCTGGGTTTGACTTCAGCTACTCGGAGGTAAAAACTACCTGTGTCTTTTCTCCACCTGGAAATTACATTGAGATAACTGTCTCAAGTTAAAAAATTGACTTTTTTCCCCAGTGAATACAAAGCCATTTTAGTGAAGTTAAGCCTTTAACTGAACATAAGAACATAAGAAAGGCCGTACTGGGTCAGACCAAAAGTCCATCTAGCCCAGTATCCTGTCTACCGACAGTGGCCAATTGCAGGTGCCCCGGAGTGAGTGAACCTAACAGGTAAAGATCAAGTGATCTCTCTCCTGCCATCCATCATCCCGCTCTGACAAACAGAGGCTAGGGAACACCATTCCTTACCCAGCCTGGCTAATAGCCATTAATGGACTTAACCTCCATGAATTTATCCAGTTTTCTTTTAAATCCTGTTATAGTCCTAGCCTTCACAGCCTCCTCAGGCAAGGAGTTCCACAGGTTGACTGTGCGCTGTGTGAAGAAGAACTTCCTTTTATTTGTTTTAAACCTGCTGCCCACTAATTTCAATGGGTGGCCCCTAGTTCTTCTATTATGGGAACAAGTAAATAACTTTTCATTATTCACTTTCTCCACACCACTCATAATTTTATATACCTCTATCATATCCCCCCTTAGTCTCCTCTTTTCCAAGCTAAAAAGTCCTAGCCTCTTTAATCTCTCCTCATATGGGACCCGTTCCAATCCCCTAATTATTTTAGTTGCCCTTCTTTGAACCTTTTCTAATGCCAGTATATCCTTTTTGAGATGAGGAGACCACATTTGTACACAGTATTCAAGATGTGGGCGCACCATGGATTTGTATAAAGGCAATAAGATACTCTCCGTCTTATTTTCTATCCCTTTGTTAATGATTCCTAACATCCTGTTTGCTTTTTTGACTGCCGCTGCACACTGCATGGACATCTTCAGAGAACTATCCACGATGACTCCAAGATCTTTTTTTGATTAGTTGTAGCTAAATTAGCCCCCATCATATTGTATGTATAGTTGGAGTTATTTTTTCCAAAGTGCATTACTTTACATTTATCCACATTAAATTTCATTTGCCATTTTGTTGCCCAATCACTTAGTTTTGTGAGATCTTTTTGAAGTTCTTCACAGTCTGCTTGGGTCTTAATTATTTTGAGCAGTTTAGTATCATCTGCAAACTTTGCCACCTCACTGTTTACCCCTTCCTCCAAAACACTGATGAATAAGTAGAATAGGATTGGTTCCAGGACTGACCCTTGGGGACCACCACTAATTACCCCTCTCCATTCTGAAAATTTACCATTTATTCCCTGTCTTTTAACCAGTTCTCAATCCATGAAAGGATCTTCCCTCTTATCCCATGGCAACTTAATTTACGTAAGAGCCTTTGGTGAGGGAACTTGTCAGACTGCACAATCTGCCCCTTAAATAGATATCACATGACTGTAGCTAAGAAATTCAGAGGTATTGATTTTATTTCTTTATATCCAAGAATTTCTGGCTATCCTGACCTTGAAACAATTATGTCAATGTGATTCCCTGCACCAGCAGTATCCAATACATTTGCCACTAGCCCCAGGTGGCTAATAGGCTAATGCATGTGGCTTTTTTATAATGTGGCTAATAAGAAAAATTCAAAACCAGAAGTGTGGCTAGCATTGAATTACTATTGGACACCACTGCCTTATACATTCAAGATAGGGTGCAGTTAAACAAGTAGTTATGTAATGTGTGTTGGGGTGTTTCTTTTTATTATGATAGATATTCAAAGGAATAATAAATTCTCCTGGGAGGTAGAAAAAGGATGGACAGACGGACAGGCTGTGGTTATCGAATGAGCCGAGAATATTGAAACTAGATAAAAACAAACCTCTATACTGGCTGGGATATTGGAATATCCCTCAAATGGGTCTGTCTTGGTAAAAAAGACATTTGGCACCATATATTCCATACAGGAGTTTACTCTGCCTAGGAAATAGCCACTTCCTGGGCACAGAGAGAGGCAGTTTCAATGGCAAAGATGCATTATGTGAAACCACAGTCTTATCCTCCCTGCCTTCTCTACTAGAATTATAGGATTGACATTAATGCCCCTACAGACGTGACCAGTGTTCCCTCTAATTTTTGACAGGCTGTGTGTGCAAAAAAATTCTTCTGTGCAAATTTTTGTGTGTGCGGTGTTCCGCTGTGCGTGCAGGTTTAGGATCTGTGTGCATGCGCACACACGCACAGCTTTGAGGGAACAGTGGACGTGACTTTAAGTTTTGGCCGTATGCTGCTGCATGGATATTCCTGAATGTATCCCTCTTTTGTCCCCAGTAGTGAGGGGAAGGAGTGAGTTGGGGGAGCAGCTTTGGGGAAAGGGCAGAGCGGGGTTGGGGCCAGGGTTCGGGTACCAATAGCCACCCACACACTTTCAGGGAGCTTCTGGTGCTCCTGGTGCTCCTGGTCCCAAACCCACTTTCTGTATGAGACTGACACCAACAGTTACAGACTGGTTTATCAGAGTTGCAAATATTAGAATTATGGTGCCTTTTTATTCAGCCCCTCTCCACCAAGTTTAGGGGGAAATGTTGAATAAATGGCTCCTATTTTTTCCCATTTCTACTTGTAAATGTTTCTGTGTCTCAACTACATCAGTTTGAAGTGGTATATCTATAAAAATTCTTTGTATAGTGTGTTCATACCAATAGTATCTGGTCCTCACTCATACTATTCATAATAGTCAGATGTTAGTTCTGGTGTCCATATGTTAACTCATAGTCTATTTTCCTTTATTTTGCTAAAAAGTAAGAGCAACCAATAGTTCTTTTGACATATGAATGGTCTTCCTTTCATCTGCCTATTCCTGGTGATATGGAATCTTAATCTGAGAAACTGACAATCACTCAGATTTTTGTTGCCAAAACTTTTGCTGCTATTTGTTAGGTGCTTCTCCCTTCCAATCTGATGATGACACTAACTAACCCAGCCGTTCCAGACTGCTGAATCAGAGAAACGGTGGCATCATTCATAAGTTAAAATTCCAATTTTCTTTTAACTTTCCAGCAGCTACTCTGTGAAATGAGTCAAAATGGAGCCCCTCCTTGTTTCACTTGCTGCCAGAGTGATAGGAGATGTGCTACAGAACTGTGCAAACAATAGATTTTTCAGTTCTGAGAAAGAGAGAAAAAAATTAGTTGTGGGTGGAAAAAAAACAAAAAACCTTAGTTCAACCCCAAACAAAAAGTCTCATTTTGATTTTAAGCATTTAACATTTAAAAAGTAATTTTAAATAAAATTAAAGGAAATTTTAAAGCAATCTTGAATACAAAAAATTGAAACATTTTCTTTTGAAAATGCTGAAGCAAAATATTTTCAATTTTTTTCCCCCAGAATGTTATGTTTGTTTATTTTCCCCTCCAGCTGAAACAAAAAAAATTCTGCAAAATTGACATGAATTCACTACGTTTCAATGTCACCAAATCTTCATTTTTCACCAAAACTGTTTTGGTGACAATCCTTGCACACAGCTCTGATACTAAACTCCTCTAAACTGGAAGTTGCTCTGGAAATTGTAAAAGGTAGATTCAAAAAGCAAGTGGATACTACTCCAGATAAGGCAAAAATACAAGGAGTAATGCTTACTAGGGCGGGGTTAGGATGATGACCTGTGTTATGGTTCGGGAGGGACAGGCTCTGGTGGAATTTATCATCTTATTGTTACTAAACCTATGAAACTGAGACACAGAACTTTTGATGCTCAGTAGGCTGATCTTTTCCCCGTTTTTTCCTACAGTGATTACACCTACTTCTGTAAAGTGCACAGAACACCAGCAGCACAAATATTTACTGTAGTATTTTTTAAAGACAGCGCATTAGCTCGAAAAGCTAGTTAGTTAATGGCAACACAGGAAAGGGCTAGGTGGTGTAATTAACATTTGTAGTTCACCACACTCCTGTATCAATAATAATTAAATAGATCCAGTGTAACTGGACCCAGTTAATTTTGGTGGAGAAAATTTTGAATGCTAATTTCTGCCATGACAGTAGCATACTGAAACCCCTGCCATGTATTTACTGGACCAAACAACTGACTAATTTGTAACAAAGCCCTGTTGTGCAGGTGTGAAGCAGCTGTAGTCAGGCAAACTGAATGAGTGTCACACATATCGAATTAATTTCTGGGCATGTGATATACCTGGAAATGTATTAACTTGTAAATCTCAGTTTGACAGAAAAGCAAACTGCTTCTTGCTATGGCAGGCACTAACTCGCTGCGATCAGTGAATAAAAGCCATTTGTTCACTCACTGCCTTTTAATTCCATTTTGGGTTAATCCAGCTGAATACATTTACTTTTTCTCTTTCTACTCAGACTCCAGGCAGCTTTCTGCTCACACTTTGGTGTTTCATAGCATTTAGAAATGAACTGGTGTAAACTCCCCTATTCCTCCCCACTGCGTCTCTCTCTTCCCCTCTTCCCCCCACATATCAGTGTACAGAGCCCTTTTCTGGCCTCCAGAGCAATAACATCTGTTTCCTTTCCTGGGGTCAAATTCTCCTCATTTACACAGGCAGGGTTGCACCAGTGTAATTGAAAGGAAATTTTTACCCCTACTGTGGCAAAGAAAAATAAAGCAAGGCTCAATGAAAGACTGGTAGTTGCAAGATAGGGACTTTCCCACAGAGTAAACTGTTTGTAGAAATCACATGATTCATTGTAATTGTCCTCAAGTTAGGTCCTCCCCACTGTGGATTTATGTTGTAGTGAGTCATCTTAGCAGGAGAGTGAGCCTCACAGGAAATGGTTAGCTTGGGTAATCATTATACTTCTTAACCGTTCTTCATGAGCCAGAACTATGTTCATTTAAACTTCTTATCAAAGATTTTATTGTACAGCTGTTTAAATTCTCACCTATAAAAA
Source organism: Dermatemys mawii (assembly GCA_007922305.1). Taxonomy (NCBI): domain Eukaryota; kingdom Metazoa; phylum Chordata; order Testudines; family Dermatemydidae; genus Dermatemys; species Dermatemys mawii. The sequence continues at coordinate 42,225,606 of ML677349.1, read as the reverse complement.
TATGTTGAGGGAAAAATCCTTTACCCTGTTACTTTAAGGTCTTTTTTTAAAGCCACAGGAACAAAAAAAATTCAGCAGAAAGACCTTCATAGTATCCTTAATTCTGCTCTATGGTGGCTGTATTTATCATTATTATTGATACTACTTGGTGCTGAGTGCCCCAACTCCCATTAACAGGGCTGGGCTCTGTGATTGGAAATATAGGATGACAAATTCTATTCTCATTTATACTAGCATAAATCCAAACTATCTTTCACTTCTCTGGAGTTACTCCAAATTTACACTACTGTGATTGAGAGTAGAATATAGCACACCATCTTTCAGTGTCCCATGTCTTACATATGACACGCCTGTTAATACACCCCAGAATATTACACTTTTTCACAGCTGCATCGTATTTGTTGACTCATATTCAATTTAGGATCCATTACTCCCTAGGCCAGGTATTTCCCATTTTGTATTTGAGGAAAAATCAAATGCAGAACTACAAAATGGAAAAAGTGGCTAGGTGGTAGGATCTGAGGTTTATAGTGGATCAATCAACAAATATGATGCAGTTGCATAAAAGGCTGATCTCATTCTGGGGAGTATTAACAGAGTGTCATAGGAAAGAAAATTGTCCCACTCTACTCAGCATGGTTAGGCCTCAGCTGGAGAACAGTGTTCAATTCTGGGTTCTACACTTCAGGAAAGATGTGAATAAATTGGAGAGAGTCCAGAGGAGAGCAGCAAAAATAATAAAAGATTCAGAAAACCTGACCAATGAGGAAAGGTTTAAAAAACTGATCATGTTTAGTCCTGAGAAAAGAAGGTTGAGCAGGCACCTGTTAAGTCTTCAGATATGTTAATGGCTGTTATAAAGAGGACAGTGATCAATTGTTCTTCATGTCCATTGAAGGCAGGAGAAGTAAGGGGCTTAATCTGCATCAAAGGAGATTTAGATTAAATATTAGGAAAAACTTTCTAACTCTAGGGTTGAGGACCCCCAGGGAAAATTAGATGCTGGCTTGGGAGTCCAAGAAAAACTTTAAATCAAAATGGGGGTCTTTGGGTTGCTAAAGTTTGAGAACAGCTGGCCTCTTCTAAAGTCTATATCAGAGAATGGCAATGCAAGAGATAACTGAACAACTATGGGAGAAGGATGCTCTGCCATATGACTGGAAACTCCTAGTAAAGGGAGCTAGGTTTTAATTGGTGCAGAGCCTAAACAGATGAGAAGTGTCTTAACAACACCTCCTCTTAACAATGTAAAAGGGAAAATAGGAGGCTCGGCAGTGTAAGTGGTATCTGGATCTCCTACCTGAAATGACAGGCTGACACCCATACCATCTAGGGAAACAGATCTCCAAATCCATAGAATGCCTCAGAAGCTTCTAGAAAGACTGCATCTTAGGGGAAGACAAAGAAGAAAAAAGTAACTTCTATTAGTCTTTGCTCTGGATCCCCTCCCCTCCAAAATCCAGTCACTCTAACTGCAGCAGTCTGGAGATCCAAGGCACTAAAAGCTGAGTAAAGATAAGAAACTAGTCAGAATTCACCCAGGGTAAATGCTGGTACCATTCACAAACACCATCTTCCTCTTGGTGTCTATCTGACAGGATATTCTCCAGCATAGAAAGCAAGGAAGGAATTCTCTCCCAAACTGCCATGAATAGTCATAACTTCTCTGAGAAAGTGTGCGAACTAGAATGAGGCAACTGCCATTTTTTCAGCAACACAACCAGAAAGCATTTCATTACAAAAACTAGGAGTTTGAGGAGGCATCCGATTCCCATACACCTACTACTGCCATCTGTCCTGCTTGGAGATCCGGCCTATTTGCCACACTCCCAGCTGACTAGTTATTCTCAACTGGCACAAAACACTGCTACTGCCCCTTATTTCAAGCAGGGAGAAAAAGGATGCCAGCTCTAACTTCAGTTCAGCTGGAATAGGTTACATTCTCCAAGGCCAGGTACTATTGCTTGGGAAATGAGAAGACTGAGGGGCAGTCATATGTCTGTCAAATAATATATTCAGGTTGATCCACCACAAGCTAGGAGCATCAGATGGAAAGAGTGTCTTTTCATAGTTTCTGCCCAACAGGAGTTGCATGATCCAAAAGCTTAAGAACTCCTCCCCCTGGAGAGACCAGACAACTGCTGCATAAAGAGAACAGCGAATAGTTAAGAGCGAGTTTTTAAATAAGACAAGCTTTTGAACTACATTGTAATGGCTAACTGTAAAATTTAAAGTTGAAAGCTTGAGCTGGTTGTTTCAGATATCGTATATGCAAGGGCAAAACATAAAAACCCCCTGGAAAGTATTTTGTTTGTTTTAAGTTCATTAAATTTCTACCAAACTTTACAAAAAAGACCGTGGCACCAATGTGTGTGTACACACCCTTTCACAGTGACTCTTTCCCCATTCAATAGCTTTAAATCCACCTCAGAATGAAGACTGAGGCTAGAAATACTCCTAGATCCTGAACTACAGCATAGCAGGGAAACTGCAGAGAAGAAAAGTGGAGAGGACAAAGCCAACTCACCTGTGCTCTACAGCAGAGCATACTAATCAAAGAGACACTATATAGCATTCTTGTTTGTTTGCTGCTTTGCATCTTGGGTCTTATAACCAGCAGCATTTTATCTTCCCCATAATTAATAATATACCCTTACTTAAGTAAAGAAACGAAAATGGGTGAAGAGTGTGGGTAGAACAAAGAAATAATTCCATGTGGCAATACATTGTCATTGTCTTGACTGGCACTTTTAGCCATCACAGAAGCGGCCATATATGTGAATCTTCTGGACTGTGAGGAAAGAAAATAGAGAGTTTAGTAAGACAATGCTTTGTGCATTGCCTCTCTGATGGCTCTGTCTGAGTCTCAGCACAGCTAAAAAGACGTGCCTGGACATTCAGCATGTTCTGCAGATTGGGTGACCAGATGTCCCAATTTTATAGGGACAGTACCAATATTTGGGGCTTTTTCTTATATAAGCTGTTATTATTTCTCCCCCCACCCCCGTCCCGATTTTTCACACTTGCTGTCTGGTCATCCTATCTGCAGATGGATAGGCAGTGATGAATGTAAAGCTGTGTATATTTTGTAATCCAGCTAGTCTCCAAGCTATTACGTTGTCAGCTGTAAAAAGTCACCCCTTTTGAATGGTATGGCAATATATGGTAATGTTAGTAGTGACCTCAAAACACAGCAGTAACCTGCAGTTTCACAGTGCTCATTTATAGATTAAGCATGTTGGGGGTGTTCTGTTTCAGTCCGAGCCCATGTCTAAATAGAACGGCCATAATGGGGATCTCTGCTAGTGCTAGTTAAACACTTAATGGGCTCCCGCATTCAGACAGTATGGTTTACTTGACATAACTGGGAAGTCAAGTTCACCTGACTATAAAAACCAAAGAAAAGAGTCTCCTCCCCTGCCCTACCCTTTGTATGCCACTCCAGTAGTGTACTCTTAAAAACACCACAAGGAGCAGGGGAGAACTCCCTGAGCACAGTACCAATATAGTGTCAGTGTAATCAGACCTACACTGTTCCCCACACAAGCCTTGGTGAAGGTGGTGTACTGGGGCAGGAGGGGACATTTCCACAGCATCATGACACAACTCTTTAGAAAGTTGCCAGAAATCTGAGAGAGCCTTGCAGCTGCTCTAATTTACACACACGGCTAAACCAGCCAGCCTAGAATCTAGGCAGCCCAGTGGCAGGTGTGAAGGTGACCTAAAGTTTTACTTTCTGTGCTGTACCTCCAAGAATTGCAATACAGAATGGAGCTCCAAATTTTTCCTTTGATGTTATATGAGAACCTTAAGAGGAGAAATAGAATCATGAAGTTCATCTCTAAATCTTTTTTGTTCAATCCTTGGTATTAAAGTACTGTATTTCAAAAACTGACCACTTTTTAACAATGCTTTCAATCGTTATTTTTAGAACATGTGAAAAATGGCTCTGCAGCAAAAACTGGCTAGCAAAGAGATCCCCGAATTGTGGAACTCCTGCTGCTGTCCACTAGGATCATAAACAAGGAAGTAATCAAAACAGATATGTCAGCCCAGCTTCAGACTCAGTTGGACAAACCTCAAAGAGCACATCCTGCTGGGTGCCAATTATGGCCCTGAAATAATTCAGGGTCTGATCTTTCATGGTATTTCTGTTCCTGGATGATAAAAATATATCAAAAACATGATATAATTGCTGTAGGATAAATTAAATAGCTAGATCAATTTTAGCCCCAGAAATAGCTCTCCCAATTATTTTAAAAGGCCATAATAAATACAAATATACTTGGATATATATAGTTCCCTATGGAATCCAAAGTGCTCGCTCCTCATATCTTAGGGCCTGGGTTTGCTCCCACTGAAGCAATGGCAAAACTCCTGTTGACTTCAGTGGGAGCAGGATCAGGCACGGAGGAGAGAAATACTTCAAATTAGACATCTATGTGTTTTTTTCACAGCCAGAAGTAAATGACTACAAAAGCCTTTTTATCAGCAAGCCCCTATTTTAGCAGTTATGATACAGAATTAAAAATGACAGTCACAATTTCACTATTATGACTGGAAGAATCTACTGTCTCCTGGAAGGGAAGAACACCACATACAATCTACTGCTCTGCTAAACTCCTGCAATGAGGGGAAGAAGGAAAGTGAACCTTGACCACTGTAGTTTAATGCAAGTGACAGAGGAAGTGCTTTCTCATGGGATATTTCTTAAAATATATGCTATGTAAGATAGCACAATGCAAGACATCTTGGATAAATGTTCTTCTTTAGGTGGGTTTTTTCTGTTGGTATTTGTCATGTTTCCTTATATATATAAATGTTTCCTTTCCATAGCGACAGGCAGAGGCACATAGCCTATCATTATGTTTTGATGCCTATTAAAGCATTTTCAGCAGTATTAGGCAAATCCAACTAAGAACAGTGACTTTTTATTTACCAGAAAAATGGTTTCTAGGGAAACCATTTCCTTTCTTGAAGAAGTAAAAAGAAAAACACGCTGTTTATTAGAATGGCTCGTGCTGTTTAGTAAGTGGCTCACAGCAGATCTACGGCAGGTAAGGGTCTGTGACCATTTCCATTATAAACATTCTCCAAGGCTTTGAGCCTCAGACTTGCCAAATAACATGATGCTGGAGCTTGGTGTGTCCAGTTCTAGAAATCCTGACCTTCAGATAAAATATGAAGGTCCCTTCTGCCTGGTGTCAGTGGACACTTTGAGACTATGTTAAAAAACACGCTTTTGTCAGAAACTTTTTCTACCTGTTGTTAGAAGTCATTAAGAAGTGTTGGTCCTTCTCACAACAAATATAAAAGTTTAAGGTCCTTTTCTGCCATTATTAAGGAAGGACGATTTTGTGGTTAAGGTGCTGGACCAGGACTTGAAAGAGATGGTTTCAGTACCTGACTTTCTGGATAATCTTTCACAAATCAATTTACTCTTTGCCTCAGTTCCCCATCTGTACAATGCCACTAATAGTTCCCTTATCTGTTTAGATCACAAGCTCTTGGGGTCTGGGACTGTTTCATGGGACCTGATCTCAACTGAGGCCTCTAGGCAATTCCGTAATAGTAAGAATAGTGAAGAGGCCTTTGTATGAGAGAGCTGGGCCCCAAACTCCCAGAGGTCAGTCTCTCAAGAAACAACACTATGCCTTGGTGATTATCCTTTGATTGTTTCCTCCTATGACCTAGTGGATCTCAGGCCTCTCTATTGGGTCAAGGGACAAGAGACTGAACATTGAATGATTTGTGGTGGGGGGATTTAATCAGATTGTTCTAAATGTTTTGAGTAAAATTTTCAAATTTGGTGGTTCAGCACCAAGTAAACTTCATTCCCTCAATATGTGACAAGCATTGGCATTTTAATGGCAAGGAATAAAAATGATCAGAAAGTCACCTAGACTGTTTGTTGCCATAGCAGAATGAGTCTGGGGTCAAGCTATTTCATTCAGAGGATCTCTAAATGGACCTCTGGCTATATCCAAGTCAGTTGTTAGTTGACACAGCTTCTTCCCTCTCTTGGGGTAAGGTCTTACTCTCCCAAGACACAAGCAGCCTCTGTGGTATCACTGCATGAAGAACCCCTGTTGATATTTGCAGGGCAGGTACTTGGAGTTCCAGCCACACATTCTCCAGAAACTATGCCTTGACTGAAGACTCCTCTGATGACTCCTTTGGGACAGTAGCTTTACAAGTACTATACTGCCTGGATCCTTGCATCCTCCTCCTTTCTGAGTATAGCTTCTCGTTCACATCCAGTGGAATACGCATAAGGACGAGCACTCAAAGAAGAAAGGGAAGTTACTTACCTTTGTAACTGGAGTTCGGCTAGGAACCACTGGAGATGTATGGTCCCTATCTATATTCCATTACCTGCCCTTCTTCACCAAGATCTTTGGCAAGAGTCACAGTAGAGAAGGAACAGAAGAGATGGTCAGTCCACCCTATCTGTTATACCCTCGTCGCAGAGCACTAGAAGAGCTGAGACAAGGACTAGCAGACACTTGCAAGAATTTTCCAGTCTCAGGCACCTGGAGTACATGCATACCCACAGTGGAATACACATGGGGACCACACATCTTAAAGAACTCATTACAAACATAAATAACTTCCCTATTCAGCCTCTCTTCAGCTCCAGATAGGCAACACTGCATTAGTTGGCTGACATTCAGTTCCTGTTCACAAAGTTCTCTTTATAACCATGCAAGGGAGAAACATTTTTTTTCTTTTATACATAAAAGCCGAGATTCTGAAGCATGATTCTGCAAGTGGGACAAATTCTGTGGTAAAACACATGGCTATTAATTACAAGGGCTCCACTCACGGAGGACCAGTTGAAGAACATAAAAGAAAACTAGTTTCAACTTGCATATATAGCCTTGGTAGCCACAGCATCTCATAATGGTTTATAATGCAGCTTATATGGGACTCTGAAAAGAGCTTGAAGTCAGTGGAACCTGCTTAGGACACTGAAATTTGGCCATTATTTAGGTATTTTAAAGGGATGTATTTTAAAGGTATTTACAGGGATGTAGCTGTCCAACTTTATCTAAAATTTGTGAATTCTGACCTTTGCTTTTTGCATGTTTTTGTTAACATTAGCGTAATTGGACCTGATAAATATTTGTGAAAAGCTTTTCTTGTGTGAAATTTGATGCCCCTTTCTCTTCAAATGAGGGTTGAGAAACCTTCTATTCCTGCTTCCACCCAAAAACGCCAAAGACTTTGCAGTGTTGCCACTTTCGTGATATTTCATGCTTTTCTTAAAGCTCCAGGTCCCAGAGTTGTAAGAATCTCAGCTTTCGTTTCAAAAAGAGAGGGGGAAAGTACGTTTCTAACCAGCATGCTTAAGAAGTTGGAAAAAGTGACCAATCTGTAACTTAAAATTTACAAAACCAGGAGGCAAAAGAAAAGAACATCAACTCTATTTATTTTTCAAACAATCTCATGATTTTGGGAGCCCTGACTCCTGACTTTTTGGATATGGCAATATTGGACTTAATAAAAATTGTTTCCCATTACAAAAGCGAAAAGGAGTCTGTCTTGTGGCACCTTATAGACTAACAGACGTGTTGGAGCATAAGCAGGTGCATGCATCTGACGAAGTGGGTATTCACCCTCGAAAGCTTATGCTCCAATACGTCTGTTAGTCTACTCTATAAGGTGCCACAGGACTCCTTTTTTGCTTTTGCAGATCCAGACTAACATGGCTGCCCCTCTAATACTTTCCCATTACAGTTCACCTTAAAGTCACCCGATGGTCTATCTGGACTGCTAAGATATTATAGCTCATCCCACATGATGCTGAGTGGCCTGAGTTCCCAGTGTGATCACTAGCAGTTAAAATTTCTCAGTACCTTTTTAAGATCTGTCCCAGGATTCAAAATCCAGGGGGCCTGGAGAAAGCGGGGATTTTATATGTAAACCTAACGGGGTGAGTTAAAGACTGAACAGCAGTCCCATTTCTGACTTTATTTGGCTTTAGAGAGATTAAATTACATTCTTAGCTTTATTTTAATGCCTTTTTTAAATGTTTATTCCTATATGCGCACGACTACTTAATTTAGCATAATTATTGAGATGAACTACAGCTTAGCATTACAAGAAAATTGTAACTTGTCATAAAACAAGAGGGCCATATTTTAGCTGAGCTATTACCACAAATACACTGTTAGAATATTTTAATAATGCAAATAAATCCTCGTTCCCCATATGATACTGCTTTGGGGATTTGATTAATTATTATGAAACAAAATGGCTTACAAAATAGTCTATATAAAAATATCTGCTCACATCAATAGAAGTGTAAATTTTAACTCCAGTGTATGACAGCAAGTGTAAGCAAGAATTATACACAATGCAACTAGCTGAATGAATTAATATGCTCAGGGCCTTTGTTGCTAGAAATAGTTTGCTCTGTATTGTAATCATCCCATTGTAGCTCCACTCAACTGCAATTTTGGTTTCTCCTTTCAGTGCACTGAGTGACATTCTAGTGTTTACTGAAGTAAGAGCTTCCAGCACTGGCTATGCCTGGCATAATGCAACATGCCTCTGCATATCTTTGCCAATCCATTTCAGTCCTGACCTTCAAACACCTAATTCCTTTGCTTTCAAGTTCTAGGCAATTCCAGAGGAAACTGCTGCATTAGCCAAACTATGTGATTTGACCTTTTTTAAAATTTGTTTTTTAGTTCTAAAATCTGCCAACTAACTACAACTCACCACTGTCTAGCACTGAGACTTGTGGTATTTCCAAGAATAATCTGTCTTTTTAGCTATTTATGTGTCCCTATGACCACAGAATGTGACTATCCACAAACCATCCCAGCACTCTACTGTGGTAGGGGAATATTTCTGAGAGACTGAATGTTTTGGCCCAGGCCACACAGGAAGTCTATGGCAGAACCGAGAAGTGCTAAGTACCAGTCCAGTGCTTGAATCACAAAGACCATCCTATCTTACTCATCACTAAAGCAGGGAAAGAACAAGTCCAAAATGAGGAAAGAACAAGTTAAAGAATATTTAGAGAAGTTAGATGTGTTCAAGCTGTTGAAATTCATCCCAGGATGTTTAAGGAACCAGCTGAAGCAATCTTGAAACCATTAACAATTATCTTCAAGAACCTATGGAGGACGGACGAGGTCTCAGAGGACTGGGTAAGGGCAAACATAATGCCTATCTTTAAAAAATGGAGCAAAAAAGACCTGGGAAATTATAGACCAGTCAGCCTAACTTTGATACTTGGAAAGATGCTGGAACAAAGTATTAAACAATCACTTTGTGAGCACCTAGAGAGGATAATAGAGTTATAAGGAACAGCCATACTGGATTTTTCAAGAACAAATCATGCCAAAGCAAACTAATTTCCTTCTTTGGTAAGGTTACTGGCCTAGTGGATAGGAGAGGAGTAGATGTGATATATCTTGATCATAGAAAGGCTTTTGAAACAGTCCCACATGACATTTTCATAAGCAAACTAGGGAAATATGGTCTGCATTATATTACTATAAAGTAGGTGCACAACTGACTGAAAGACCATTCTCAAAGAGTAGTTTTCAATAATCTGCTGTCAAATGGGAAGGTGTATCTAGTGCAGTCCTGCCAGGGTCAATCCTGAGTCTGGTACTAGTCAATATTTTCATTATAGACTTGGACACTAGAGTGGAGAGTGTGCTTATAAAATTTGTGGATGACACCAAACTAGTAGGTGTTGCAAGCACTTTGGAGGACAGGATTAAAAGTCAAAATGATCTTGATAAATCAGAGAATCGGTCTCAAATCAACAAAATGAATTTTAGCAAAGACAAGTGAAAAATACTTCATGTAGGAAGACAAAAATCAAATGCACAGCTGAATAATGGGAATAACAAGCTAGGTCGTAGTTCTGCTGAAAAGGATCTGGGGATTATAGTGGATCATAAACTGAATATCAGTCAGCAATGTGGTGCAGTTGCGAAAAAGGCTAATATTCTGGGGTGTTAGCAGTAGTATGATATGTAAGTCATGGGAGGTAACTGTCCCTCTGTACTCAGCATTGGTGAGGCCTTAGGTGGAATATTGTGTCCAGTTCTGGGTGCCACACTTTAGAAAAATTGTGGATAAATTGGAGAGAGAGCAGAGGAGAGCAACAAAAATGGTAAAACCTTTAGAAAACCTCACCTGCGCGGAAAGGTTAAAATAACTGGACCTATTCAGTCTTGAGAAAAGACGACTGAGGGAGAACTTGATAACAGTTTTAAATAAGTTTGGGACTGTTATAAAGAGGATAGTGATCAGTTGTTCTCCAGGTCATCTGAAGGTAGGATGAAAAATAATGGGCTTAATCTGTAGCAAGGGAGATCTAGGTTAGATATTCGGAAAAACTTTCTAACTATATGGGTAGTTAAGCTCTGGAATGGGCTTCCAAGGGAGGTTGTAGAAACCCCATCATTATAAGTTTTGACGAACAGATTGGACAAACACCTGTCAGGGGTTTTATAGGTTTACTTGGTCCTTCCATGCGCAGAGGGCTGGACATGATGACTTCTTGAGGTCCCTTCGAACCATACATATCTGTGATTCTGTGATCTATCAGAGACCAAAAGATTAGGAGTTAAACGTCTGAGTTTGATTCCCAAATCAATATATATCCTTGGAAAAGTTACTTAACCTCTCTCTCAGAAAAGCGAGTATAATAATGTGCATCAGTCTAGCGAATGGATTCACAGTGCATCTCTCTAGATCACTGATTCAAATCTACCCAGATCAGGGGAGTCTTAAAGGTGCTACTATCTTCTCTCTTATTTAGTGCTTTATGTCAAATGAGTTGGTTTTCTCAGTCCAATTACTGTACATGCAGATAGGTCTCTGTGCCACATGACTCCAAAGGCTGAACAGAACATCCTGTAAGGTAAGTTACTGTCACTGTTGAGAGACCAATAGGAGTGGCTGATGAGCGATAAAATGTTTCCTTTTTCCCTTGAGAAGTAAAGATGCCAAATCAGCATCAAAAGTCTGAGTGTGGAACTCTAAGCTTTGTCTTCAATGTGCACTACCGCCTACTTCACATTTTCAAAAATCACGAGATTGCCTTAAAAATAATGCAATTTTTAAAAATAATAAATTTTAGATCATTTCATTTACTATCTGGTTTTTGATACTTTAGCGTACACTTGGATAACTTCTCAACTATGAGCGTTAGTAATCTACCACTTTATTTAAATGAAAGTTGAGATTCTCATGTAATGTCTTGGCTCCAGGAGGACAGACTTTTAGTAAAATACCAATTTTTATGAGACTCGTGATAAAATTATTAGTTATGGCAATGCTCGGGAGAATGCATGTGCACTCACATTGTTACTAATCGGCTATGTGATGTAGTTTTGTGTTGTAGTCTGCGTGCCCAAAACTTGTGCAGAAGTGGTGACAACTGATAGAACGGACATAAACTGTATAACATAGCCTCTTTGCTCTCACAAAGTGCTGATTGAGGGCAGCTCACATTACAGAGTGATTTTCACCATTGCTAAAACAGGAGTAAAGAAACTAGCTTTTCTTACAGACTGCTGCAGCTCTGCAGTAGTGATGGCTAGGCTATATACTGCAGCTATCACACTCAGCGTCCTAAGGCTCAGCTACTGGATGCAGCATTCTATGGACCGTGACAATGCTCTTCAAGTTCCTGCAAACCAGGTTGCCATGGAATCGTCAGATCCAATCATCTTTCCAAAACCTGGAGAATGCCAGTGTTTTTCTTTGGCATTCTATTCAGTGGGCATCTGGTCTTAGTATTGCTAAGTGCCTGATTTCACCAAGCCAGTCATGTGTCTCCATATCAGTCATTTAGGCCAGAAGTAGAGAAGGGGGGAAAAAAAGAGCATTTAATAGCAAAAAGATTACTATTGTGGGAAACAAAAAATTCCCCATTCAGAAGCCTTTCTGTTAATATAGGAAATGCAGCTAGGTGATTAAAAAGATATTTTAAATTAGCCAGATTTTATTTCCTGCACTACTACATTTAGCTTTTTCCATGTTTCTAGCCAATAGTGTTGGAAAGCATATCCCCTGCTCCAGCTTAGTTTGGTTTCATAGATTCCAAGACCAGAGGGACCATCTAACTGGACCTTCTGTAGAAGTGGCATGCGTTTGGTTGTTCAGCCAAGTTGTAAATGTGCTGAACTTTACCTTTACAGAGTGTACAGATACAAGAATGGTGGTGTGCATTTCGCTTTCAAAATGTTTTCATTAAGGTTGTGGCTGCAGCTTATTACTATTATTTGCATTACGGTAGTGCCCAAAGGCCTTGACTGGGATCAGGGCCCCATTGTGCTAGGCATGGTCTGAACACACAGCAAGAGAGTCCCTGCCCCAAAGAGTTTATAAACTAAACAGAGAAAAACAATAATCAGCACTTTATCTCCATTTCACACCTGGGGAGCCAAGGCACACAGAAACTGAGTGGCTTGGCTAAGGCTGAGCTTGACCGTGAACCTAAGATGGCTGATGCTCAGGCCACTGCCTTAACCACAGAACTATCCTTGCTCCCTGATTTGATACTAGTTCCCTGCTCCAATTCACTGGCACATGCAAAAACATCTTATCTATCCTGGCAGGAAGGAACATAGAATTTGCCATAAAAGAACAGATCCATCAAGTCCATCATGCAGAGACCAACACTGACACTTCCAAGGCAGGAGAAAAAACCCCAAACAAACCCAACAAGAATCCATAAAACACCTAGGCAACTGCACAACACTGCATACATGAAAAAGTCCTTCGTTACATTCACTCCTTCCCATTGACTCCATATGGAAACTCACTAAATCTTGCTGAATTTTGTCCATGAATGCTGAGAGAAGGGTTTAAAATATTGTCACAGAAAAGACCAGGAATAATCTTTGTGTGTGTGTCGGGGGCGGGGGGGGGGGTTTCTTTTTTTTTTTCAGTATTTTGTGAGCTACTGAATGTGCAAGGAAGATTCCCTGGAGGGTACAAAATGTCTAAAATTCTAAATTGTAAACACAGAAGCACCACTGGGGTTTGGTCTGAAAGTATGGCTGGATCTTACATGAATCAAACAGATAATGACTGGATTCCAGCACTATTGCCACCAACATGGAAGCCAGATGACCTAATGGAAAAAATGCAAAAAGCATTTCCTGGATTAGGGTAGTACTCCTGAGGCGTACGGGATTCAAGCAGATACAACTGTAGATCCCATAATATACACTAAAAAAATCATAATTTTGCTGTGAAACTAGTTGATTAAAGAAATACTGTATTAAGAATGAAAAAGCAGGAGTAATTGTCAAGGCAGATGACCCAACGGGGTAGGTAAATGCTGTGGTAGTGGGCATAAAGCCATTCACCTACAGGAAACTCCAGCCAGCATATAAGACTGCAACACATCTCCTCAGCAACATGGACTACCGTGTTCATCTCAAATCTGTCTTCCATGCCTTACACTAGCTTCCCACAGAATATTGAATCAAGATCCAGGTCTTGGTCCTTGTCTTCAAGGCCCTCCATGGCCTGGCCCCCAGCTACCTAAAAGATCAACTAAAATTCTGGGATGAAGACCATGATTGACAAATCCCCTCCTCAGACCCAGTGGAACTTCCTGCCATAAGGGTAAAGCTAGTCTGTGCAGGAGCCAGAGCCTTCTCGGATGCAGATCTGAAACTGCGGAATGAACTCTCTGTGGAACTAAGGACCACCACAAACCTCATCGCATTTTACTTCAAAGGCAAGGCACACTTCTCCCACCTGCCTCCTCTAGCATAAACACAGAACCGTGGATACATTTAAAACAACAAAACCTCCAAAACAAAACTACACACACAATCCTTCCCTGGGGAGAGGACAAGAGAACCACAGAGGACAAATGCTATCACATTGTTTAATGCACTACTGGAAGCTGATTGGGTAGTATGGTGAAGAAACTGGTACAAGAACCTGCATAGAATAAAATATTGGAGAAACACAGGCAAAGGAGAGCTGTGACTACTTGGATCCCTGAGACCTGATCAAAGTAATCAAGCAAAAGCATTCTCCGATGCCTGTGTTTGATGCAGTCAGGAGTAAATTGATTACTATCCAGTTTTTTTTAGCATCCTGGTGTCATAATTACAGCATTAGCTATACCTCTGTCTCCTTCCTGGTCTCTCTGAGTGCACCCCTTCAGATGTCAGACCTCATTCCTTTATCTATCCTTGGGCAGAATTTCCCAATTCCCCGACCCTAAGACAGGACCCTTTGGTTCTCAGTACTCTGAGAATCAACTGTACTTACCAAGTAGGTCTGACTGCATTCTGGCACCTATGTTTCCCTTCAGGAACGCGACCAGTAGTAATACAATCAATACAAAACAACCTTCTTCAACGAAAGTATTTTTTGTTTTGCAAGAGGGGAACAAAGTACTAAAAGAAAACATTTTATACCACAAGCAGTCTGCACAGCTATCTTGCCTATAGGCTTTCCATCTCCTGATGTTAGACTTTCCTAGGCTGCTTTCTTTACGCACCCCAGCAGATATCTTTGTCCCAGTCTGGTTCTCCAAGGAACTCCTCTGGCTCTGGAAAGAGTCCCTTTTTAAACCCCACTATAGTTCTTTTGATCTCATGCGTTCTTGGGCTGCTGCTTATCCTGACGTGGTCTGTTTACAACCCTCGGGTGTTTGTGGAGAAGTGGCTTATTTGTAGTCCTTCTTTCCCGGCTCCTCCTTGTTTTTACTTTCAGCCCCCTATTAAACTTAGCCAATGTAGTCATTCAGTAAACATCCCAATAGCCAAGTCAGCCTACAGTATTCATAAATTATTACAGGGCAGCTCCAATTCTGTCAGATCTGGATACCAGGTCTGGATGCTGGCAGATAAAACTGGAGAAAGTTAATTGCTAATCATGTTTAATGTTCCATCACAGAGCTACAGATTCCCCTCCTTACCTCTTAGCATTCATGTATCCCCCTTAAGAAGTGCTTAAAGGAAAAGGGATTAAGCCTATGGAAGCCTTTTTGGGGTTGCAGCCATTATGAATGAGATGTTGGTGTCTGAAGCTACCATGAAAGAACACAATACCAATCTGTGTGCCAGGCTCCAAAGATCTAGAAAGAGAAAGTGTCATATTAAATCCAGACAAATGCATCAGAGCACCAAAGTAAAGTATTTCAGTCATAGTGTCTCAACTGAGCCTAACCCTACAAAAGTATCAACATTTGCTAAGAGGAGGCCACGGAAGAATAATAGTAACCATGTGATTTACCTGATAGACTTATATGGCATCACCAGATGGTCTCCTAAAGGAAGTCTCAGAATTTTCAGAGATACCAAACAAGATTCTGCCTTCACCAAAATAAAGCAACTAATTTCCAGTGCTAGCATGGAGGCATATGCTCTCATATAAATAAAGAGGAAGCTGTTAAGATGGATGTACCCAAATAGAGACTTGGAGCCTTGTTTCTGCAAGAAGGGAAGCCAGTGATCCAAGGATATAAACTATGCTTAGCCTAAAAAGAAGATATGTTCAGCTGCAAGTGCTTACACCATTGGTGACAATGGGAAAATGGGACACACCCCAGGCCAGCCCAAGCCTTCCCCCCCGACCACCACAGTATGGGGCTAACCCAAGTCCTCCCTGCCTCTCACTAGTGTGGGACTGGGCTGAGGTTCCCCTCCCTCTGGGGCTGCCCCAGCCCCCACACTGGTGCCCCACACATGGGGCCATCCGAGCCCACCCTGCCTGTGCAGAGCCTCTCTGCGGTCCTCCTTGCAACTGGCAGCCAGGGCCAGCCCGAGCCCCTCTGCTACTCACCCACGCATGGGGCTTTCTAAGGCACCTTCTTCCTTCCTCCAGTGCAGGGCTGACATTGCCACTCACCCGCGACCCCATCCAACTGGTCATCAGTTGGCAGGAGCAAACAGGACAAATGCAGAGTTTTGTCAAAAAAGTTGGGACTGCTGGGATAGGGCCTAAAAAAGGGACTGTGCCGGCCAAAACGGGATGTATGGTCCTCCGATTACACCAAAGTTTGGAAGATAAGTTGCAGTGGAGCTTCCCTCTTAAAGTTGGGAGGCAATCAATGAAAATCCCTTTGCAGCAGCATCACCAAGGCTACAATAAACAATGTCCCACCTGCAAAAATACAGTCTTACAGTTAAACAAGTTTCCACAGAGTATGCTGGCCCATTACAGGGGCTGGGGCTCAGCTCCCTCAGTGCCAGACTTCTCTTGCCTTCTCATGTGGAGAAGATGAATAACAAAGCGGCAGGTGATAAAGAGCAGGACTGTAAGGAAAACAAGAGCAGCCTGTAGCTCAGTAAGGAGGACTGAACTGGGAAGGAGAGGAGACATGGGAGTAAATGCTCTATAGAGTGGGAAGGGCAGCTGAAGGGCTGGCAGTCTAGGAAGAAGCCTGGGAAGAAGACTGGGTGGTTTGGACTATGGGAATGAATGAAGTGATAACCTGGTTGTTTAGGGTTCCCAGGGCCAGGAACTCATAGGAGAGGATGGAGGTGGGTTGCAGTGACCTCTGCTGTTAAGGTGAGTTCTGAGAGAATGTTGATGCTGCCACCTAGTGAGGGGGTGCAGCAATCCCTGTTGACAAAGAAAGAATGATGGGTCAGATTAGAGCCCTGGAGGGCTAGAAGCTGAGCATAGGAGAAGGACAGTGGTTGTGTTTGATTGGATTATTTGGTTTGTGCCCCAGAAGGGGTGGACTTTTGGACCGAACTGTAGGCTGGGTCACTGCAGTGACCTGTCAGCATTGAGAGCTGGTCAATGACTGGAACTAAGGGGAAACTGAGGCAGACTCAGGGGCTGATGCTAGGGACAGAGGGGCTTGTTACACAAGTATGTACCATAAGTAGCTTCTGGCGTGGCATGACATTGTGGAAGAGTTTCTTGAAGTACAAGTTCATTTAATAATGTCCAGTTTACCAGAGTTGAACAAATAATTGACTGACCTAAGAATTGCCACTAAGCCAAGTATCTTAATAGAAAAGTTTATTTTCTTTTTCTTTCTTTTTAATTCTTAGAAGGAGATGTGATAATAATGGAAGTCACCAGTTGCAGATAGTCTCACTAGTTCAGTTTTTATCAGCATAGATAAAAGTTAAATCCTGGAGAAATACTTATTGTTAGTTGTGATGCAGTTCTTTTTTAGCTGCTGACCATGTAACAAGTAAAAGTTCCTGAATCTCCCAAGAATCCTTTCTTGGGTATAGCTGCATGGCTCTGGGTAGATTTCTTTAAATACCTAGGATAGAATCCTGCTCCTTCTGAAGTCTGTTATAAAGTTCCCACTGATTTCAATGGAGAGAGATCTAGCTTCTTAGGTTTTTCACTAAACTAAACTGTAGTGGTATTGGATGACGGGGAAATCAGCTTTGAATTGGTCCTATAGCTACTAGTCTTCACTTTACTCTTAAAGATCACAGTGCAGGGCCCTTCTAACTCTTTTGCTTTCCCACTGCTACCTCCCTTATCAAATTCATGGGGCAAAACATAACTTTGCCATTGCTTTGCATGCCACCTTAGCTCTCTTCAGGGTGCTGGCATACCGGTGTCGCAGCCACACACCAGTATTGTTAGGTCAGTGAAAGTGCTGTCCATTTCTAGAGTATAAAAAGCCATTGCAGAGTTAAGTAGAATTAACACTATGCCATAGCAACAAGAACAATTTAGTTGCAAATTTAAAGGGGAACAGTAACCAAATCCCCATGTTGTGTTCCAAGAAATTCAATTAATGTCAAGTGGTCTAGCAAGTTGCAGAATGCTGCATTGTTGCTGGCCTGTCTATTTGATTTTACTTCTAAAACACATCCGATTATGCCAGTTCCCCCTTCTTCTCTCCAAGCCTTTTGCTCCGTTAAGGGGAGGGAAACTTCGGAGAGGCCAGTTCTGAAAAGCTAGTGCCAACATGCTGCTAGCTTTAAGCCTAAATAAGCAAATGAATGATATGGTTGCACTTGACTGGCTTGGTTCCATCAGCCACATATAGCAGCAACTCACCCTGCAGAACTGGCAATGGCAGCTGGCAAAATAAATTTAAAGACATTTATATTTTCATTATGGACAAATCAGCTGAATAACATAGCAAGGTACCATAGCGCACACTCCTTACAAAGTCAGCTGTCAAAGGAACTTGGAAAGGTTAGGGTCTGATGAAAGAACAATAAGTTACAGCATTTCAGTCACCAGCAGCCAGCAAATACTTAAAACTGATTACATAAAATACTTTTTCACCTTTTGTGGCATAGTGGTAGTCTAAGGAAACCACTCAGACATTAACTTAAAATAAAAGAAATGTATCACTGGAAGTGACTTTGATAGTTTATCTAGTCCATTCCTTTCCACTGACTATGTAGTAAGTATTATCTAGACTATACCTGACACGTTTTCTACTCTGTTCTTAAAAAAACTGATTAAGAAATTTTTCCTAATGTCAAACCTAAATCTCCCTGGCTGCAATTTAAGCCCATTACTTCTTGTCTTGTCCTCCGTGGATAAAGAGAACAATTTATCACCCTTCTCTTTATAACAGCCTTTTATTTACTGAAGATTATCATGTTCCCCCTCAGTCTTCTCTTCTCTTCTCTTGCTGCATTTGCAGCAAGCTGTTGATGTACTAGTAACTCACCGTATGGTGTAGCATTTTTGAGTCATTGATGCTGTAGAATTCTGTATCACCTGAAAATACGTAATACACTGCATGAAATGTATATGTAAAATTGGAGATGAGCCTGAGTCACAGTATTCAGATCCAGATCTGAACAACTTCAGAGTCTGGAGATGTCTAGGCTCATGGATTTAATTCAGGCCTAACTTATTTACAATTAATTACTAAGGGCCCTAATTTCTCCCAGTATGGGGATGACCCGGAGTTTCCTAGGAATGTTACCATCAGAGGGGCAGGGTTTGCCCTCTACAGAAGAAGCCAGAGATCAGTCCTATAAACTCATGGATCCCAGCATACATGCGTGCAGAAGTGCTAGTTGCTACTTGTCCCCACCAGCCCCTGGACACCACACTTCCTTCCAGGGGCTCCTCTGCCTTGGTTTCTCCAGAACCCTGAGTGTGGAGGGGAAATTCAGGGGAAATTAATATGATCTCAGGTGACATTTGCTTCCTCTACATTCTCTCTCAGGTTAAGGGAAGGAGGAAAGAATCCAAAGGAGCTCAGACAACTTCAGCCTGCTCCCTCTTATTCTCAGCATACTCCTCCTCCCTTTCCTAACAGCCCGGAGGTGGAGCCTCATTGATCAGCACAGAATAGCTTCTGCAGCAGCAAAACTCTTCTCTTTTGTGGATGCTGGTTCCCTTACATATATGATGATGAAAGGGAGAAAAGGGCCCTAAATATCAATTTAAGGTTATATTTGAATTGCAATGGACCCCATTCATAGGAGCCTTTACGTGGAGATAACTGGCTTGGGTCTCACCTTCATGTTACCGGACCAAAATCCTGACACATTCTTTAGAAATCCTGCTATTTATACATACATATATTTTGGAGTGTTGGGTGTTTTTCACCAGACTGCACCTGCAGCTTTTTTCATGAAATGAACTGGGTGAAAGGAGCTGGTTGCCCTTCATGATATAATGACAGTGGGTGTGTTTGGTCTGAAGAAATTAATGGGGGTCAGGGAAAATGTAACTAACGAGTTCTGTATTTTGGCATAGATGTTGCTTTTCATCTGCCTGTTTCTGTTGATCTAACTTGTCTATTTAGATTGTAAACTCTTTAGAGCAGGGACTGTCTTTTGTGTGCATGTGTACACAATACCCAAAGTAATAGGGCCCACATGTTGACTGAAGCTTCTAGGCATTATTGGAATATAAATAATGTATGTAAGTGTAGAAAGGATGGCCAAAGAGTGCTGGCCAAATTCTAATTTAGGAAATTACAATATTCCTACCTAAATCCCATCTTCAAGTTCAAGTAGATAGGACAGGAAATGAATACTAGCTTAAAACAGGGGATGCACTTTTGCTTTCTGCAATTAAATAGTCACCATGTTTACCCTAGATGCTACACCATTTGCATGTGAAGTCATTCACTGTGTCTGTGCCCATATATTTACACGCACACAACCTGCAGCTTACAAAGTACCAAATCCTGCCATTTTTTATTGACATCAGATGGAGTTGAGTGAACCCAATGATTCTCGGAAGCCCACAACACCTTGCAGGATTGGGCCCTAAATGTAGAATTAGGCTTAACATTTAAAAGTAAAAATTAAAGAATTTTAAAAAGCTGGGGCTGAGATATTAACCACCACGAAAACCAACATAATCCTGATCTGCATTGATCTCTGTGAGATTTTCATTAGCAAACAATTAGCAACGTTTACACCGAATGAAATGAATTTCCAATCAACAGGTAGTAATAACAAAACACATTCCATAGCCAAGAATCATTAGAATGTAGCAAAGGATTATCCATAAAGAGAGGATTAGAAAAAGAGAAACCCCTGAATCCAGCTAAAGAACCCCCAGCATGCCAGCTGGCTAATGTTTGGGATAATAATCCTGCATTTCTTCAAAGAAATAAAAAGAGCAAAAAGGATCGAAGGCAATAAAATAGAGCATCACATGATACAATATAGTGTAGATAAAAGCATGTGCATGTCTGGCAATCGTTTCCAACAGGCTAACAATGAGGGAATCGACAACAGAGGTCAGTATTTAAATAGATGTAGAAACGTATAATACCAGTATTATTACTGTGCAACTGCATTGGCTACAGTGGTTATTTCTGATTTAGACCAATGAGAAGAGAATTGGGCCCATACTGGACAGATCATTGTGCAATGGCTAATACGAATTGTTGCTCACTGTTTATCTGCACTGGGAGGGAGTGAATTGAATGAACTAATTGTTCTCTTCTGTAGTCTAGGATTTTTTTTTACTTTAAAGTTCTTTGGCTAATTTCTTTGCCCAGTATTTAGCATTGTTCCATCTTCTAATAGTTTTGATGAATAGCCTGAAAGTTTCCATAGTTTCATTTTTCCTTTACCAAAATAACATTTCTATGGCAGTACTAGTCACCAAATTGCAACTACTAGCTGTGTGGTGGGTGGGGATTGCTTAGTGACTAACTCTCGGATGTGACATATGTAATCTCTCTGAAACCAGAGATTTGAGTCCTCGTGTAGTTGACTTAGAGCCATTCAGCTTTTGAGTGAGAGAAAATTGAATTCTGTGTGGATTTATCTAGGCCTGATTCTGCTCTCACTTACACTGATGTAATCAGGAATCATACCATTGACATCAATGGTGTTATATCAGTATAAATGAAAGTGGAATCAGGCCCATATATAGGTGTGTGTCTTTCAAATGAAAGCCTCAGAACCCGAGGCCTCATCTACTCTGTTTTGACTACACATTTGGTGGCATTTTCTGTAGGAGTTTGCACTGGTGCCCTTGTCTGTAATTGCTCCTCAGCTCCAAATCTTCCACATTCTGTTTAACCACTGACCTGCAGACTTCCTGGGATGGGATATATATGTAGGGGTGGGAGTGGCCGAATTCTCTGGCTTTTACTCAGGCAAACTCTCATCAATGTCTACATTATGCAAAAAAAATAAAAATAAAATAAAATGCAAAACCAAGATCTGTGATGAATACAGAAGATAAAAATATGTCAACCTTATTTTATTGCAAACTGCACCACCGAGGAAGGAGATTTAAAAGATGTATTTCTTTCCTGTAATCTAAGGGCCCCCTGGACAATGTTAAAGTTTGGAATTTATTCCAGCAGATGGCAGCGTTGCAGCACCAAAGTATAAAATAATTCATCTGTAGAAAAGTGTGCGTAAATAATGTACAGACTGTCAGTAAACTGTATCAAAATCAGGAGGATGGGAGAACGTCTAACAGGTCTCCTCCAGTCCACAGGCACAATAGGGAACACCAAACAACCAGTCGATGTAGCACCCCTTTTAGAAAGGACATGTGGGGCAGGTCCACAGCTGGTGTAAACTGGTTTACCTCCGTTGAAGTTCTAGATTTATACTAGATGACGACTTGGGACATCATTTTCTCTCATTGGTGTGGAGTCTTCTAAACCGTTTTTTATATGAACCTGAAGACTGGGAGGATGGGGACAAAAAATGGCAGCAACTTAAAGCAAAATGGAGCTGAAGTTCTCTCACTTCTAATCTTACATAACAAGAGTAAGATAGTGACCTGAATTATGTGTATACATTAGAGGAGGGTCTTCACAGGGAAGAGGCACCACTACCAAGAAAAGGTCCCCTTTTTGCCCCTCTTTCTCTTTTTGTGCCAGGGACCAGGCTTAGCCTCCTCTTTCTCTCTCACACTTGACTTTGTCCTAGGAGAGCAGGTTTTCAGCTTCCAGGGATAGCATCTGAGGAAAAAAGTGTGTCAGTATGAACAGATTCTCTCTCACACCCTTCCTCCTGTCATTTTCCCGCCCCTGTGGTGTTTTCCTGAATCTTCCTCCTTTGGCTATGTGTGTTTGCCTGCCTTCCTATAACCAATATACAACTACTGCTAGCACAGAGACAGACTAAGGAAACCATCTGCATGATCCTTTCAACTTCTGTAACCCTGCAGCTGCAAGAATCATGAAGCTGTTCCCAAATTCAGGTCTCATAGGTAGGGCCCTACCAAATTCACTGTCCATTTTGGTAAATTTCATGGTGTTGTAATTGTAGGGGTCCTGACCCAAATGGAGTTGTGGGGACATCACAAGGTTATTGTACGGGGAGTTGTGGTACTGGGCAGCTGGAGAGCGATGGCTGCTGGCCAGAAGCCTAGCTCTGATGGCAGAGCTGCCGTCAGCAGCAGCACAGAAGTAAGGGTGGCATGGTATGGTATTGCCATCCTTAGTACAGCGCTGCTGCTTGCAAAACTGGGCCCTCAGTAAGCAATCACCACTCTCTGACTGCCCAGCTCTGAAAGCAGTAGTGCAGGAGGCATGGCATGGTATTGCCATCCTTACTTCTGCACTGCTGCTGGTGGGGACCTGCCTTCACAGCTGGGCACCTGGCCAACTGCCACTGCTCTGCAGCTGCCTAGCTCTGAAGGCAGTGCAGAAGTAAGGGTGGCAATACCATGACCCCCCTAAAATAACCTTGTGACCTCCCCCTGCAGCTCCCCTTTGGCATAGGCCCCTGCCCCAGCTCACCTCACCTCCGCCTCCTACTCTGAGCGCTCCACGTCCCTGCTTCTCCTCCCAGTGCTTGCTGCCGCAAAACAGCTGTTCTGCAGGAGTGTAACAAGTTCTGGAAGGGACGGGGAAGGAGCAGGAATGTGGCATGCTTGAAGGAGGAGGTGGGAAAAAGGTGGGGCTGGGGCGGGGATTTTGGGAAGGGGATGGAACGGGGGTGAGAGGCGGTGGGGCAGAAGTGGAGTTGGGGCAGGACTCGTGGCAGAGGGGTCGAGCACCCACCAGCACCACCAAAAATTCGCACATATGTCTTTTGGGTCAGGACCCCCAGTTTGAGAAATGCTGGTCTCCCTCATGAAATCTGTATAATATAGGGTACAAGTACACAAAGGACCAAATTTCACAGTCTGTGACATGGTTTTCATGGCCGTGAATTTGGTAGGGCTCTACTCATAGGGTAAGAGATTCAAATGCCATCTGGACCTATTACATGCAGAGTTCCACTGGCTTTATTTTAATTTTGTTTTCAAAGAGAGAGAGCTCACTTAACAAAATGAGCTGGATGGAAGTCATGGGCCCTACTCCTTAGGCTTCCTGCTCTTGATGGCTAGATTCATTGTTACCATCGAGCCCTGTAATACTGTACAAGGCTTGCAGGAAACGAAGTTCAGCTGACTGGCAGGTAACAGTGTACTGAAGACTGAAATGTGGTTTCCATTATTGCATTTCCTCAGATAAACTAGGTCCAGTTGTGCCCCCGTGATCCATGAGCAGAGGGGACCCTCAGAACATCATTTGGTACAGTGGATACATGCACTTTCCCCCTCCCTGACCAGCAGATATTCCCAGGAAATTTCTTAGGCTGTGTTAAGTTTCCACAGGTGTGTTCTCACCCATCCTAAGGTTAGGGACTGGCCTGTCTGGAGGGAGTACTCCCTCCCCCAGGGAAAAATTTAGAAGAAATCTTCTGGAGATTTCCTCCCTCTTGCCTCCCTCCCTGGGTTTTCCAATAGGAGGGGGCAATCAGACCCATTATTTATTTTAACATCAGATTGCTCAAATCAGGGTTTTGTGACTATATAAAGAAAAGTGGTTTTTATTACCTATAGCACATCTCATTTCAGAGGAGCCTGTATTGTTACCCAGTTTGAATTGTTTGACAATATAATTAGTATTATTAGTCCATAATGTACACTAACAGGTTTGGTGGTTACAGGCTGTATATTAAAGCACAGTGACTGTGCTTCTCTGAAGGGGGTTAAACAAAAACATAACCAGGGTCAAAGCTGTGCCTTGTCCTCCATCTGCTAGAAATCGTACATACTCTGTTAAATTTTAATTAAAATTAATAAAACAAACTATGATACGTTTCATACCAGAGGGGTAAATGCTTACTTGGCAGTTGAAAATGGAACATCTGGTAAGAATATGATCTATTGTTAAGGGTATTGTAGTTAGGTTTTGAAAATATGCCTAATCAGATCCCTGAACTCAAGCTGAGCATAAAAAATCAGATCGAGGCTGCAAGGCCCAATGAATTGATTTTTTTAAAAAGACCTCCTCTCTTCCTGAGGATTCAGATAATTTTCTGGCATTGGTGGTTAAACCAATATTGTGTTCCTGGTGCAAACTGACCCTGGGAAGGAGAGATAAGCCACCTCCTTTTTGACAAAAATGATTGAAGCAGAACGTGCTGTGGAAGCACAAAGCTTTTTAAAAAAATTTAGGGGGAGGTCTGTTGACATGATTTGATCGGTTGTTTTTTTGTTTTAAATTCAGTGGATCAGTGAGAGAGTTTTGAGATGATCAGCTCTGTTCTCTGCTAGCATAAGTGTTTTTTTTGTTTGTTTGTTTGTTTTTTTACTAAATATGTGACCCAGGAGTGCTAGTAAAAGACTGGTCTTTATTTTCTGGGCCTTGGGTCATTGTTATAAAACAGTCATATCCTTGGGCTCCATATCTACTCACTCCAAAGATTACTGTTACACTTTCCCTTTTTTTGGAATATCAAATGCAAATAAAACATAGCAGCTAAAAAGAACTGGCAGAATTTAGCTCAATAATGCAACGCACAAATGGAAACATCCAGGATGAGAGGTTAGGATAGATGATCTGAACTCCTGCCAGATGAAGGGATTATTTAGCCTCTTAAATGTTGTCTGTCAATAGCTATTATCTCTCAGTGGTATCTAGATCTGTGTGATGTATTACACTCTTAACACATTCCAGTCTGTTAAACACTGCAAAACATTTTTTTAAAAGTACCTTTTGGATCTCTTTTGTAGACAAGTTACACACATCTGGGCAGACCCTTCTCTGACCCAAGCACATGTGGAACTTCCACTATTTCAGACAGTACTGTCTTGTCTCTGTCCTTTTTAGATAGGCCAGTGTAACTTTTGGTATCATTTTGTGCCAGCTATGTTAAAATAAGTTTTAGTTTTCACTGCTCAAGCTGTTGTTGAAACTTACTTTGAAAAATTATTAATTAATATAAAGGGGCTGTTCCTCTCCCACAATTGTAGAAGACCTGGTCTAAACTACAAGATTAGGCTGATGTAAGCCGCCTTGCCTCAACTTAGTTGTGCATGTCTCTGCTTAAATTTGTCTCCTACTGATGTTAGCTCTCCATTACACTGACATAGTAACACCACCTCCCTGAGCAGCACTGAGCCGTGGTTAATGTGTTAAGATCAACGAAGAGTGAGTATAGGCACTTCGTTACTTACGTCAACCCTAACAGTCCTCCAGAAGCTGTCCCACAGTTCCCGACACTGACCCCCTGCCCCCGCAGCTCCCATTGGCTGGTTCCTGGCCAATGGGAGCTGCGGGGACAGTACTGGGGAAAGGGGCAGTGCATGGAGCTGTCTCTCCACCACCACCAGGGGCTGCAGAGACGTGTGAGCAGCCGTCCGCTTCCAGGAGCAGCGCGGGTCCACAGCATGCAAGCAGGCAGCCTGAGCCCTGCATTTGCAGTCCTTGGAAAACTCCATTACAACACCTCCTTATGCATCCCCTCAATAGTCCACATGGCATTAGGGGGCCGCATCGCTTCCCCTACCACTCCATCTCAGGGGATATTAAGAACAACCACAACTCCACATACACTGACCTGGGAGAGTCACTGCTGATATATGTGTAGCTAAAATGGACATAAATATTCCTTCTTTATACTCTATTCCATACATTTATTAAGGTTTTAATGTATTTGCTTTTAACTTGCCCAGAATTTGTTTTTAGATGTTTTTGTTAGTCAATAGAACTCAATTGTTTGGAAAGTAGTTAATCTTTATTGTTTCCAACATAATGGTGCATAATGCGTGGTGCTAGTGAAGGTATTGGTATTGTCCACTATGACACAATCCATAGGACCAGTGACAAACACAGTGTAGTAATAATAATTGTACAGTAAGTACCACAACATTAATAGGTGCATTGTCAGTGTTATGTTCCTAGGTGTGTACCAAGCACCACACAATTCCTAACAGGTCTCCAAATTGCAGGGCCATTTGGTGCACAGTTCACCACAACACATTACTGTAGCTTGCTCTTAAATTGGTCTTTCAAAGCCTCCCTGAGTTATATAGCTCTGCAATGAGCTCTCATGATAGACTTGTATCTGGCTGTTCAAACTTAGCAGACTGCCGTTCTACCTCCACTTGACAGCAACTTTCCCACCTTTCTTCCCAGATACTATGCAGGATGTAGCAGGCAGCCATAACCATTGGGATGTTTTTTTCTCTGAGATCCAGTCTGGTGAGTAAACAACGCTAGAATCCTTTCAGTCTACCAAAAGCACATTCAACTGTCATTCTGCACCTGCTGAGCAGGTTGCTGAATCTTTCTTTGGTGCTGTCAAAGTGGTTAGTGATGGCTTCATGAGCCAGGGGAGTAAGAGGTAGGCTGGGTCCCCCAGGATCACTACTGGCATTTCAACATCACCAATGTTAGCCTGTCAGTCAGGAAAGAAGGTCCTCCCCACCCATGCCTGTAGCTTTCTGAACCGTCCTGTGTTCTTAAAGATGCAGGAGTCATTCACCTTCCTTGTCCAGCCACCACTGATGCTGGTGAAGCATCTCCAGTGTTCCACCAGCTCTTGCATAACCCTTGCATAGAAAAATAGCCCTTTGTGTTGATGTACTCTGTGAAAAGGGTGATCTGGTGTCAAAATAAGGATGTACTTGCCATCTGTCTCTCCACTACAGTTTGGGACCCCCATTGCTGCAAATCAATCCAATCAAATCTGCAGATTGCTGACAGTCACAGTCCTGCATAGCAGTAGACCATTGCATGACAACGGCCCTCTGATGGGATATGACCACATTGGCCTGGAAAAAGCTGAGTGTGGCCAGATGGGTCCAACCTACTAATTAGGCTGAAGCCAGGGAGCTAATTGAGGAGGAATGGGATCACCTGGGCAGGAACAGGCAGGACCTGTAGAAAGACAGGTAGCTGGCTACAGGCTAGGGGGCAGCTGCTAGAGAAGGATAGTTACTCCTGGAAAGCAGGAAGCTTGTATGAGTCTGCAGGAAGGCAGGTGGCACAAAATCCCTGAGAGGAGAGAGTGGAGAAGCTGGTGAACTCAGAAGGCGGAGAGACCCCGCTGAGTAGGAAAAAAACCCAGAGAGAAAGCAGCAGAGGTTAAAGGTAATACAGATCTAGGTTGCATGTTATCAGGTCCCTGGATTGGAACCCAGCTTAGTGGGTGAGACTGGGTTCACCTACCAACCACTGGGTAGTGGCTCAAAGCACGGCAGACACCTGCTGTACAGCTGGTCCAGAAAGACTGTGATTTCCCCAGAAGGAGAGGGACTTTGTGACCTGGCTGGAGGATCAAGCCACGGAATGGAAGTGGCAGCACCGAGAGCGAGACAGCCGCATACAGAGAGAAGACGGGTGGAGAGACTGCAGAGGAAAGCGTAGCTGAGAGCTGGAGCTAATCCCCAGAGCAACCAGCAGGAAGTGCCACGAGTGGAGAGGGAATCCTGTCACAGCTCCCTCAGTGGATTTCTGAACTCCGAAATGATTTCCCACTGACTGGTAGCAATCCAATATTGCAAGTTTCCACAGTGCGCTTTCAACTCACTTCTTTACTGTCAGTGCAGCTCTCATTCTGGTGTTCCTGCACTGGAGGGCTGGGGTGAGCTTGGCACAGACATCCAGGAATGTGGCATTGCACATCCAAAAGTTCTGCAGACACTGCTCTTCATCCCAAGCATACATTATGATGCAATCCCACCAGTCGGTGCTCATTTCTCAGGCCAGAAGCAATATTCCACCATTTGCAGCTGTTCTGTGAACGCCACCAACAATCTTGAATTGGTTCTCATTACATCCCACAGCAATCTGCTCTCCAAGAAATCATCATGTTCTCCACAGCTCTTCTTGCAGCTCTGCAAATACCAGAGTATTGTGCATCCTGTGCTTGCAACACTCATGACAATAGTGCAGCATTGCTGTGAAGACTCCATGCTCCTGTCAGAGATGGTGGACAGCAACAAGTCCCACAAGTGTTCATAAGATTTTCAAAATAGGCACTAAAATTATGGGATAGAGATGGCACTAGGGAGTGGAGAAAATTGCATGATGGGAACATGACCCTGCAGACCTAGCTATCCCTGTGTGGTTCGTTTCTGCCCCATCATGCAGTGCCAAAACTTCCCAGAGCACTGGACAGTAGCAGGGTGCACACTGGGATACCTACCTGTGGTGCACCACAGTGTTCATCAAAACAAGCACTCCTGGTGAGTACGTGCATGGTTGACACAAGGAGCCAAGAATGCAGGCACACACATGATATACAAACTGTGGCAGCTTTATGCCTATGTTAAAAAGTTACTGAAACTATCTAACAGCCTGGTGGACTTCCTGTTCCCTGCATGTCTTGCTTTCTTCTGAGGAGGGTGTGCATGGGAGTGGGGGGAGATTGCTGGCTTCCCGTGTTTGGGAGCAGAAGCAACCACGGCCTTCCTTGCCTCTTGTTCCAGCCACTGATTCCCAGCTTCTTCCAGAGAGTGTAACTTATATAGAGAGGGTTGATCCAAGGAGTGTGGGTTTCTCACCTATGTAGAACTTGTTTATTCATGGAGGAAAGTAGCCTAGCAAACCTTTTCACACATAGGTACTTGCAAACTATACTTTTGCTACAGGCAGGTGAAGAGTTTGCACAATTCTCTTAATTACTACCTTACCTCTTCTCATTGGAGTGTGTACTGAGCTTTATTTTTAATGAGTTCAGTTGTATAACAACTGAAAAAAGAGATCTTAGCAAATGACAGACTCTTAACTATAGAGTACTTTCCTAATTGCACAGTACTGGAAGCCCATATTCCCGTAACAAATACGCCCATATTTCATTGGACTAATGCATTAACTATTCCCACGTACTGCAGGTAGAGGCTAATCCAAAGAGTTTTCCTGTTGACTTAGTGGACTTTGGATCAGGCCCACAGTTATCAGTAAATAAAAATAAAAGAAATGTAATAAGTTGCTAAAGTAGACACGATTTTTAATTTTTCAACCTTATTTCACACACACCCCCGCCCCCATGAAACCTCCCTCAGTCAGGTGAGAAAGGAGTTCTAAAATATAGAGAGCAGTCCAGATGATTAGGAATGTGTTCTGTTTTAAATAATTCATAAAAAGAACAAACAAAAGAAGCCAGGGTGGAGTATTGCACTTTGCTATCCTGCTTTTGGCAATTACAGCACCCAGATGCTAAGCCTCTGGATCCCTGCCCAGCTCCAAAATCAGTTATGTTTAATAGTTATAAAGTTGCTTCTGCCTGTGCTAACTGGCCAGGCTCCTCCTGGGCTCTTAAGGTAGTCTATCAGTATGTCTACACTGCAATTAGACACCCACGGCTGGCCTGTGCCAGCTGACTTGGGCTTATGGGGGCTCAGGCTTAGGGGCTGTTTAATTGTGGTGTAGACGTTTGGGCTTTGGCTGCAGTCCGAGCTCTGGGACCTTCCCACCTCGCAGGGTCTCAGAGCCTGGGTGACAGCCTGTGTCCAAACATCTACATCACAATTAAACGAGCCCCAGCTCAGCCCCAAGTCAGCTGGCACAGGCCAGCCGTGGGTGTCTAATTGCTGTGTACAGATACCCAATGTTTCATTGGTATGTGGGTTTTTTTTAGTGCTATCAACATACTTTTGCTCATTTGCATGCAACATATGTCGCTGTTTGTTCCTAAAATACCCATAAGACTAATAAAATTAGGCTTTGTCTTTATTCAGAAGTGCATTGGTTTAAAATGAACCTTGTGTGAACCTGAAGTGAAATTGATATGTTATGTTTATATCATATTAAAAACGTTCACACAAGGTTTCACACTGCTTGAACTATATTGGTGTAAAATACCTTTAGCTTAACCAGTGCAATTGATGGTCAAGAGTAAAATTTTCAAAAGGGCTTGTCTATATGGGAAAGGCATTATTTTGGTATAAGACAAGAGTCAGCAACCCCCGGCACGCGTGCAAAAGCTGGCACAGGAGCCGATTTTGACTGGCACGCCAAGGTCCCTGCAAGGGGCAGGCAGCCGCAGCGCAGCGCAGCCTGAACCGACAGCTGGAACACAGAGCGGGCAATGCTGGGACGCTCCCAGCTCACGTCTGGGATTTCCCCGCCTCCCTTCTCCCCCATGCAGAGTGAGGCGGCGGCTGATTGGACGGGTGGGTCTGAGCCGCTTGCAGCCATTGGAGCCTGCAGCAGTCAGAGCCCTCCCTTCCTCCCTGTTTCCTTCCTCTTCCCCCCTGCAGAGCAGCAAGGGAGAGTGTTGAGTTCCACGTGTAGTCATGGGCTCTCCCTCGGCATGCTAAGGGAAGCTGGGACATGCAGCCCAGGCATGGAGGGGCGGGGGTAGCTCTCTACTTGCACAAAGCCCTACAAGGCAGCAGGAATATTCTTTGGCAGCAAGTGACCCCCCCACCCGCTCCCTGCATGGGGAGAAAGGACACAGGCATGCCTGTATTTCCCTGCAAACTGGGCTCCCCCTGGGTCTGCTCCTTCCCCATCCCCCTGCTTCAGAGCCTTGTTGCAGGGGAAGGAGGTGTGTTGAGGGGCGGGTTTGCATCTCCAGCCACCCTCCCCCCCCCACAGAAGTGCCATCCCAGCCCATCAAAGGCATCTACCTACTTGGGGAGGAGGCTGTGATCCAGTACCAGGCTCAGAGCTTGGGGGCGGGGGTGCTGAACAGCTGCCTTTTTGTTATTCCCCCCCTACACACACACACACACAAGGGCAAAGATCACACTAAACTGATAAGATCTGCATTTTTATTTTAAATTAAGCTTGTTAAATATTTTAAAAACCTTATTTACTTTAAATACAGCAATAGTTTATTTATATAATATAGACTTAGAGAGAGAGACCTTCTAAAAACATTAAAATGTATTATCAGCATGCGAAACCTTAAATTACATTGAATAAATGAAGACTCGGCACACCACTTCTGAAAGGTTGCCAACCCCTGGTATAAGATAAGGTGTGAATTATAAGGTTATACTGATATAACTTCCCATGTGGACACATTGCTTATATCTCTGAGGCCAGGTCTACAGTAGGGGGGAGGGGGTCGACCTAAGATATGCAACTTCAGCTACTAGAATAGCGTAGCTGAAGTCAATGTAGGTCGACTTACCTCAGC
The DNA here is from genome assembly GCA_007922305.1 of Dermatemys mawii. Lineage (NCBI taxonomy): Eukaryota > Metazoa > Chordata > Testudines > Dermatemydidae > Dermatemys > Dermatemys mawii. The sequence continues at coordinate 42,193,843 of ML677349.1, read as the reverse complement.
GTCCTCACAGCAGCAAGTTGACCGCTGCTGCTCCCTCGACGACTCCACCTCCACCTCTTGCGGTGGTAGAGTTCCAGAGTCCACAGGGAGAGCGCTCTGGGATCAATTTATCATGTCTACACTAGATGCAATAAATGAATCCCTGATAGATCAATCACTACCCGCCAATCTGGTGGATAGTGTAGATGTGGCCTTAGGAAAGGAATGAAGCTGAACAAACAAAGCCCACTCTTACACCAGACAATGAGTGTCCACACAAGGGGTTATACAGGAATAACTATACCTGTACAGCTGGTAGACCAGGCCTAACTGACTTAGGCCTTGTCTATACTACTAAGTTTTGTCAGCAACAAGGAGCTTTTGCTGACAGAACAGTGGAGGTGTACACACTACAAAGCTACCTTTGGAGGCAAAACTCTACTGTTTTGCTGACAAAATAAAACCACCTCAACGAGGCATAAAGCTTTTTCTGGCAAAGTTAAAGCAACAAAGCGTCACTGTAGACGCGGCTGTTCATTATATCGACGTAACTGGCTATAGCAAAGCTTTTGATATGGTTTCCCACAGTATTCTTGCCAGCAAGTTAAAAAAGTGTGGATTGAATGAATGGACTATAAGATGGGTAGAAAGCTGGCTAGACTCTCAGGTTCAAAGGGTAGTGATCAATGGCTTGATGACTACTTGGCAGCCTGTATCAAGTAGAGTGCCCCAGAGATGGGCCCTGGGGCCAGTTTACATCTTTATTAATGATCTGGATGATGAGATAGATTGCACCCTCAGCAAATTCACACATGACACATAGCTGGGGTGAGAGATATGCTGGAGGGTAGGGATAGGGTTCAGAGTGACCTAGACAAATTGGAGGATTGGTCCAAAAGAAATCTGATGAGGTTCAACAAGGACAAGAGCAGAATCCTGCACTTGAGATGGAAGAATCCCATGAACTGCTACAAGCTGGGGACTGACTGGCTAAGCAGCAGTTCTGCAGAAAAGGACCTGGGGATTACAGTGGTTGAGAAGCTGGATATGAGTCAGCAGTGTGCCCTGGTTGCCAAGAAGGCTAATGCAGGAGTTCTCAGACTTTTGAACTGGTGACCCCTTTCATAAAGCAAGCTTATGAGTGTGACCCCACCTTGTACATTTTAAAACACTTTTTTATATATTTAACACCATTATAAATGCTGGCAGATAAGCGGGGTTTGGGGTGGAGGCTGACAGCTCATGACCCTGATGTAATAACCTCATGACCCCCTGGGGGGTCCTGACCCCCCATTTGAGAACCCCTGGGGTAATGGCATATTGGATTGCATTAGTAAGAACATTGCCAGCAGATTGAGGGAAGTAATTATTCCCCTCTTTGGCTCTGGTGAGGACACACCTGGAGTATTGCATCCAGTTTTGGGGCCCCCACTACCAAAAGAATGTGGACAAATTGGAGAGAGTCCAGTGGAGGGCAATGAAAATGATTGGGAGCTGGGGCACATGACTTATAAGGAGAGGATGAGGGAACTGGGTTTATTTAGTCTGCAGATGAGAAGAGTGAGGGGGGATTTGATAGAAGCCTTCAACTACCTGAAGGGAGGTTTCAAAGTGGGTGGAGCTTGGCTGTTCTCAATGGTGGCAGATAACAGAACAAGGAGCAATGGTCTCAAGTTGCAGTGGAGGAGGTCTAGGTTGGATATTAGGAAACACTCTTTCATTAGGAGGGTGGTGAAGCCCTGGAATGCATTACCTAGGGAGATGGTGGAATCTCTTTCCTTGAAGGTTTTTAAGGCCTGGCTGACAAAGCCTGGCTGGGATGATTTCGTTGGTGCTGGTCCTACTTTGAGCAAGGGGTTGCACTAGATGACCACCTGAGGTCTCTTCCAATCCTAACCTTCTATGATTCTATGATACACTTTGTATCTGTATAGTTAAAGCAGCACTACCTGTGTGGAGACAAGGCTTTAGGGTTCTAAGTATATGTCTACACTACAAGTGCTACAGCGGCAGTGCTGCAGCTACACTGCTGTAGTGTAGACACTACAACAACGAAAAGGGTTTTTCCATCACTGTAGTAAATCCACTCCCTCGAGAGGCGGTAACTAGGTTGATCCAAGAATTCTTCTATCAACCTAGCTGAGTCTAATCCAGTGAGGATTAGACAGATCTAACTGTGTTGTGCAAGTTGTGAAATTTTTTTTGAGCCGTGAGCAATGTAGTTAATTTGACCTAAATTATAGGTGTAGATCAGATCTCAGTCACTCCAGAAAGCAGCACTACCAAAGCGAGAGCAGTTTATCCTATAAGCCTTACAGTGGTTGAGAAGCTGGATATGAGTCAGCAGTGTGCCCTGGTTGCCAAGAAGGTAAGGCATCGTGAGGAAACCTTGGGAGAAAAATGAAAAGAACATACTTTGCCAGTAACGTTTGGTATCCCTGCTGCTATTATTTCAGATATTTGTGACTGGATAAAATAGTGCCTTCCCGCAGATAATGAGGCTTCTGGTTCTGCTTCATCTTCTGATGTAATGTAGTTATGATGCCAACACAAAAACCTTCCTCACATGGGTAGACCTGCAAAATTGGGCTTGTTTATGACATCAGACTGCAAGTGTGGCAGTAATTTGCAAGGTTTCAGCTATAGCATGATGGGCCAAATTCTTCTCTCACTTACGTACTTTATAAATAATAAAATAATCAAGACTAAATGTTGTCTGGGAAAAGTGTGATGGCAGCAGAAACTCAGTAAGACAGAGGGTCAGATCTTGGCCTTTACTGATCCTGCCAGTTAGTCAGTGGGTGCCTTGCCATCAGTGGCAACTTTAGTGTTGGTCCATGGTTTGAATTTCACCCACAGAAAACATGAAACCAAGAATGCAAAACCAGGCGCAAACACACTTCTCCTAGCCCAGTACAGAGGGCAGACCCTTTGGGGGGGTTGGAGAGTGAGCCCACCTGGTCCTCACGTGGAAGTGGCATCTTTTGTCCTGTGGGACTGGGACCAGCTCCCCATTCTAGGTGTTGCAACTAGGTGCACATAATCACAGTGCTGCTCCTTCAAATTTGGCCCAGCTAGCCCTCCATCATGACTGGGAGCTGAGTCCAGCCCTGTGGGACAGGAACCACTGCTGCAGGATGAGTGAGGGGAGGGTTTGTTCCCTGGTCCCTCTCCTCCCCTTCCTGGGGACTTCCCTCCACACGAGGCCAGGATTAGGGTAGCAATGCTGGAGTGGAGGGTGCTGTTGCAGAGGGCTGGTGCCCCCTCAACCGCTTAGTATGGCATACCTATTGAATCAGGAACCTGCATCCACCCCAGTATGCTATTGACATCAATGAGCATAGGATCAGGCCTGAACTACCCTTTGCACTGCTGGACCTGCACAAAGGACACTTAAAGCTGCCCGAAACCAGCACCCATAAACTCTCTGGAGCAGGGGAAACTTCAGATTACGTAAAGTCAAAGTTACCAGCTTTACAGCAAGGAGGGGGCATGTCAGGGGTAGGAGATGATGGAGCTAGAATGCCCAGTGCTTCTGGTGATCCTTCGCTCAGCAACCACTCCAGCCAGTGCAGCTTAGGGTAGCCTTTAGGCTGCTATAAATTTAGTCAGAGGTAGCCCCACCACTGAGCATCTGAAAGGTGGTTTAGAACCATCTTGCCTCCTCGCCTCTCCAGCTGTCCCAAGTGGGAGCTCAGTGTAGGTTGGGATCGAACCTACATCCTATAGGCCAATAGCAGGAAAGAGTTCTGTGGTATCTATCAAGAGAGCTACTCGAATTTTTGTGTCACCTCGGTCTTCACTTGGCTGTGAGGTAACAGTCTGAGATCTGTGTGTTTATGCAGAGTCTACAATAGAAAGATGAGAGGCTGTGATTTTAACTACTGGTTGGTTTCTCTGAGTGGAAAAATGTGGAGATCAAAGATTTACAGATAAAATTATCTACGTAAAACAAGAAAGGAAGGAAACAAACTGTTAAGAGAAGAGCAGTTTAAAAACCCATGGGTGGATATAAAATCTCAGTTATAATGGGAAACCTGCTGATTTAAATAATCGAAGGAGTTTGGAAAAACTCAACTGAAACATGAAGACCTGCCATTTAAATTGCGCCAGTTTTTTTAGCTGTGTATTCTCTGTTTTATAGAGATGATTATGATGATGATCAGCAGTGCACGTAGAGCAGTATGGTCCGGTACGCTTACCAGCAAGATATTTATAGCTGGTATGGCATACCGGAAAGAGCAGCAGCAGAATGTAGGGCTGCTGGGTGGCCCCTGCTGCAGCTCCTCCGGTGCAGCAGTACCACTTCCAGCCCTTTCATGCAGGGTCTTCTCTGTCTATACAGCAGCCCCGCCAAAGGAGAGGGCTGTGGATGGTACAGCTGCACCAGAGGAGCTGCAGGTGTGAGGCTGCCTGGTAGCCCCATGTTCTGCTCCTTTCCCTGCTGCAGTTCTGGGGAAAGCCCTGTGGTTCAGGGATCTGCCAGGAACCACAATAGTTTAGTTATATAATATATAGACTTATAGAAAGAGATCTTCTAAAAAACATTAAAATGTATTACTGGCACGCGAAACCCTAAATTAGAGTGAATAAATGAAGACTCGGCATACCACTTCTGAAAGGTTGCCGACCCCTGATTTTGAATGAGGCCCACAAGGACTAAATGGTAGGACTGCATCATCATGCTGAATGGGATGACCAGCAGTAGGCCTAGAATTTCCATATGAGAAAGGCCACGCTCCCGGAGTTGTGTGAGGAGCTCTCCCCAGCCCTTCAGTTCCAGGACACATGGATGAGTTGCTATCACCATGGCTAGCCTGGATTGTTACAGATCTGTGGTTAATCAGTTCAGTGTTGGCATGCCAACTGTTGGATCTATAGTGATGGATGTTTGTCAGAGAATTATTGCTTTGAATCACTCAGCCATGCTGAGGGTGGGCAATGTACCTCAAATAATTGTAGATGTCCAGTGGATGGACCTTCTGCATTGTGGTGGGACACCAATGGCACACACATGCCTACTATCTGCCCCCATAAGGTGCACTCAAGTGTATAAACAGGAAAGGATAATACACACATGTTACACAGCACTGGTGGGGCATAGAGGGAGGTTCATGGATGCCTATGTTTGGTGCATTAGCAAAATGCATAATGTCAGAATATTCCAGAGGGCTTGCTGATTTGTGTAGGGAAATTATATAGGTGGTATTATATGCCTTCCCAATAATGAGGATATCAATAGGATGTTGGTCCCCACTGTAATTCTGAGCTTATTCTCTGTTTCCCTGAGTCAAAAAGGCCAAACTGATTTGTAAGTGTCCAGCAGAAGAAAGCTTAACTACACAGTGAGCATGTGCAGGATAGCAGTAAAGTGTGCCTTTGGGTGACACTGCACATCTGTGAGAATAAGGGGAAGTGTTTTGAGTAAGAGAGGGTTGACAGTTGTGCTGCTTTATAGGCAGTCTTTTAGTGCACCTCTGGAAATTGGGGCTGGGTCTAAGGCGGCCAGGAAAATAATGGTGCTTCCACATCCTTGGTTTACAGGGACAGATATTTTAATGCAAGCACAACATTAGCTATCAGTATAAATGTATTTATAATTAATTCAAAAAGTGGGATAAGGATTGAGATTCATAATTACTGGGTCTAAATGATTTAGTTCCAGTTGCAAGAATTGTAAATCTGTGACTTTATTAAAATGTTTACTTTTAAATGACTGGCAGTTTCCTTTTATGGAACACACACAGGATTGTTGTACAAAAACCATTTATTAATTGAATGTCCAGTTGCCAAAAAATAAAATGCAGGAGTACACAATGGGTATAGTTCCCAACCAGTGCTCCCTCGTATCCAAAGGCAAACTAAACAGCAGGCAATTTAAAACAAACATATAAGAAAATACCTCTTCACACAATGCATGATCCACTTGTGAAACTTGTTGCCAAGGGATGTTGTGAAACTTAAAGTATAGCTGGGTTAAAAAAAAGAATTAGAAAAGTTCATGGAGGATAGGTCCATCAATGGCTATTAGCCAAGATGATCGGGGACATAACCCCATTCTTTGAGTGTCCCTACACCTCTGATTGCCAAAAGCTGGGGATGGATAACAGGATGGATCCTTGGTAAATTGCCCATTTCCTCTGAGGCATGTGGCACTGTCCACTCTTGGAAGACAGGCTGCTAGGCTACACGGACCACTGGTCTGACCCAGTATAGCCAGTCTTCTGAAACTCAAAAACAATAGCGCAATGTTTTGTGTATTGGAATTGCACTTTGTTCAGCCTACTTCTTCCCACAGGCTGGCATGGGGGTGGAGTGCCTTGGGTATGGTTGACCACATCCTCTTCCTTTATCGAGCTGTTCCAGGCTTCTGGTAGAAAACCACCCATCTGTCCATGGAAATCCTTCACCATCTGCTGACTGATGGGCAGATTAATGACTGGAAGGAACTAGTGAGGGGGGCATGGGAAATTCACAGTATGCAGAAACTTGACATACTAGAGTTTCTATTGAATTAAAAACATTCCTGCATCACTCTATAGTGTGAGCCAAAATTCAAACCTACAAGAACAGGATTCAGTTAGGATGCAGGAGCATAGAAAAACTATGGAGGTGCCTTTACTATGCATCCACCCACTCAACTGAATCTTAGGCTTTCACAAGAGCACTCTTTAGTGTTTTGCACTTTATACCTAGGCCAATGGTCTCTAACAAGGTTTGCTTTCTTTGGAATACACTATGATGCAAGTGCCAGTGTAATAAGATGTTGCATATATACTTGTGCCACCCTGTGGCTGGGTCCTGCTCTGCAGCGCCCTTCTCTGGCAGGGGCGGGGTGTGGTGGTGGACCTCAGCCGCTCTCCAATCCCCAATCCCAGGGCTGTATATCCCTAGGATCAGAGTCTCCACCTTCATGGGACAGTGTGGCCCAATGATCAGAGTCTATACTGTGGCTCCCTGATCTACGGGCGGCGTGGCCCAGTCGCCAGAGTCAATAACAGCCTCCCCAAGCCTCAGGGCAGCGTGGCCTAATGGCTGGAGTTAGTGTAATGGCTCCCTGCTCTCAGGGCAGCGTGGCCCAATGGCCAGAGTCAATATAATGGTCCCCCGCTCTCAGGGCAGTGTGGCCCAATGGCCCGGGTCAATACTGTGGCTCCCTGCTCTCGAGGCAGTGAGGTCTAATGGCCGGAGTCAATATAATGGTCCCCCGCTCTCAGGACAGCGTGGCCCAATGGCCAGAGTCAATACAATGGTTCCCCACTTTTGGGGCAGCATGGCCCAATGGCCAGAGTCAATATAATGGTTCCCCGCTCTCAGGGTGATGCGACCTAGTGGCTGCGAAGGTAGGGGGACCTGGGCCTGCCCACTCCACCGGGTCCCGACCCAGGGCTCACCTGTTGGTGGGGCTTCCCTGCCCCTAGCTCGGCGGGGATCCACCCCCAACACGCCGAGCGTCTGTGTACCTTTAAAAGTTCCCTGGGTCACTTCCTACCCGCACCGCTGGGCCTTCAGTGTCCAGGGTTCTCCTGCTGCGTTCCCCTTCTGGGCTGATGTCCAGCTGGGACTCCAGTGGCCTCTCTGCTGTGCTGGCCTCTGGAACCCAGGATCCTGGCAGTACCTCCGCAGGAGCTGGTAGCATGTGTTCTTCCCCTCCGGCGGTCAGCCCCGACTGAGCTGCTCTGCAGGCTTTTATACTGGATCTCCAGTTGGAGCATGCCCAGCAGGGCTTCAGGGGCCTGGCCTCCTCATCCCAGAGGGAGGGGTGCCAGTGCGGGGCCTCTCAGCCCCGTCACACACCCCTATTCCTGCATTTGTGAGGATTGCTTGGCTAATGTGTGAATGTGCTTTTCACCCATGTAATGCTGTTTATAATACTAAATAACTGCTTGTATGTTTTAATTCCTCCCTCCCCATCCCAACTTGTAATCCATTGAGAAGCCAGTGAAAGCAGAGCGGTGACAGGGCAAATGAAGACACTTCCACCTTTACATTTTTTTAAATTGCCATTGCCATAAAACCCACTCGTCATTTTGTAACATCCCCCAATACAGTGACTGAGATTGGGTATTAACCCTCCCCACAACCTGCCATGTAATAAAATTGTTATGCTGGAGGGTGTTGGTAGCTTCCAGCAAGGCGGTTTATGGGCACTGAAACTGCTAGATGTGCTAGCTGCCGTTTATTCTGGCTAATGGAAAAAGCAAATCAGCTCAATGCTCCAGTTGAGTCGGAACGCTCTGGAAAGCGGACAGGCACTGGGCGGACTGGGAAGCCGAGCTGCAAATGCTGCCAATCTGGAATGATAAAATGGATCAATACTGTCACCAGCAACCTGACTGCCATGAATAAAAAGGTTTTCCAGGAAGAAGAGGAGACCAGGAAATCTTCGGCCAACTTGCTAACAGATGAGCTGCAGCAAAGAGTGAAGAAGCTAAACTTTCATCAACAGAGGAAATCAAAGATCCATAGACCACAATGGAAGTCAGCTGTCTAGATAAGGAACTGGGTCAGCCAGAGAACTTGGGAAAAACTACCCATTACAACAGTTTTATACTCTGTAATCCATAAAGGATAACACACAGTGGAGAGAATTGTGATTGTTCCTGCTCAAATAATGCAAAAAAGCCAACTATTTTTTGTGTGGGAAGCTCGCTGGGAAGCTTATTTGGCTCAGTTCGACATCATAATCCAAATAAATGGCTGTGGAGATGAACAGAGAGAGCGGTTTCTAGCAGCCAGCTTGAGTGGTCCAACTCTGATAATGTTGCAGAACTTAGCCCCAGAAAAGAGATGGAGTTGTGCAGATCTGGTACAAGCCCTTGATATGCAGTTCAGAGCCAGCCATCAAACTGAGCTTGCCAGGGCACAGCTAAGAGCTAGATGGAGAGGGAAAGAAGAAACCCCACTTGAACTTGTAGAGGACCTCAGGAGACTTGTATTCCTGACATACCAGACTACCACTGAGGCCTTCCAGGATAGACTGGCAACATACCAGTTTATAGATGCTCAGATGGATTTGGTCTTGCAGATCAAGATCAGCAAAAGGGGGTAAAAGACACTTTGAGAGGCTGTGGAATTTGCATCTCTCTCTGCAGCAATGCACCAGAAGAGGAAGTAGCCACTTATGAGGAAGATGGGAGCTGATCACCATGCACGTGCCTAGCAGAGGATGGTTTCGATCCATCAACCTCTGGGTTATGGGCCCAGCACGCTTCCGCTGTGCCACTCTGCTGATCGCCATGAGCCCTGTAATTATGGCTGTGTGTCTAAGAGGCATGGTCAAAAGCGGGATTCTAATCTAATTCATGACATTCAACTATTAGAAAAGTTATTAAATTTTGTTTGAAAAACAAGATAAATTAGCCATAGCACAAAAGTTAAAGGAAGCAGTTCAATTAAAGGCAGGTACTGGGAAAAAAACCTGTCCACAATAAAGATTATTATACATTTAAGGCTGTCCATGACAAAGCATTGCAGGTGCCTAGTGAAAGGATGTGGGTGTCAGACTCTGGCCAGTTGGCAGCATACTGAGGCTGTCTCTTCTTGGGTGCCATTCTCAAAAAACAGCTCAATACCGGAGATGGATAAATGCAGTTGCTGGTACTGGAAGTTGTATGTGAATATGGGGAACAAACACTGAGCAGGCTGATGTCTAAGGATAAGTGACTTTTGGTTGGGAAGCAGGAAATAGGTAGATAACAAGAAAAGACCAGAGGGTGGAGGGCACTAGGGGAATCCTGAGAAGGCATGGGAGGACTACTGGTCCTTGATGTGTGACAGCACTAAGCAACATCCACACGAGAGAGAGAGAGAGATTATGTTAGTGGCTGACATGGTGATCTCATTTGAGGTCTGATACCCCCAGATGTGCCAGCCAGCTTGTGTTACTAATGCTGCCACACACAAGCGAAGGATTTGTATATGGATGGAAGCTGAGTTAAGGGGAACACTCAGCCTTGGGTTATGTTAACTAATAAGTGAAAACAAGTCCTCAGAGTCAGGACCTTCATGGATACCAGATAACTCCCTTAAAAAAGCAACTTCTGAAAATTCTGCAGAATTTCCCAGTTGGCTTTGGCTAATTTGGAAAATCACTAGTTTTTAAATATGATAAATATTCTTTAGTGTATTATTATAGGCTTTATAATTATACTAAAAGCTGTGTTAATACTTAGGCAATTCAATATCATAAGTGACTTATAAATACATAGCTAGATTTCTTGGTTGTATTCTGCATACAATTAAAATAAATTATGTGTGTGTACACATATTTAGAAACTAAAACAGAAAATATCAAAGCATCAGAAAAAGTGTTGTAAGATGCCAATGAATTAATACAACAGAGACAGTTCCCAGACAAGTGTGACCACAAGTAAATCTTAGATTTGATGTTTCAGCTATGCCTTATGAGATGGTGATTTGCCCTGCACAGCAAAACAGATCTTGGCCTTTCTTTTTCACTTACCAGAGGATTTACAGAGCAGGAAAAGAGGATTACAATTCCTCTCAGCAGAAAGTAATCCTTTTAAGTTAGGTATGTCAGCATTCATTGAGAAGTGTGGGAAAGTGCATAATACTTAACATGCTTGACAGGTCTTGGAGAAATGAGGTGGCAGAAGGTGGGAGCAAAATTCCTAAAGTCATGATTACAATGGCCCCCAAATTAGTAACTGTTGAAGGAGGAAGCATTAGAAATGGAGCTCAGAAATAGGGACTGGGTTTAATAATGAAAGTATTAATGTCCAATATTGTAACTTAGATTTTCCTTGTAATTATCCAATTAAAAACTGACAAATCATTCCAATTTACCAGGGCATTCTGAAAGACAGTGATCCTATTCCTTAATTATACTGTATATCAATATGGCACTATAGTGATGAGGCCCATATAAATTGATAGATTTGATACAGTGGCTAATAATTTCTTTGTTCAAGAAGCTATAGTTCAGAAGTATTGTAGTCCAATTATAGTGTTCATCCTGAGCTGCAGAACTTAAGGTTATAAGTTTCATTACATAGTTTAAATGTCCAATGTTTGGACTCACAGACTATCAAAAATGCTCTCATATGATGAACAAAGTCGGAGGCTATTCTGGACCCAATAGTTGTAAAGTAATTCAGGGTTAATATATGAGGTTAAGAACAGTTTAAGAGCACCGAGAATCTAGGTATGATATCAGGGTTGAGATGCTGATGAGAGTATATAGAAAAGGCAATAACCCAGAGATGACTGGAACTCAGAAAAGCAGACTTTGAAGTAATGCGAAAAGTGGGAAAGAAAATTGGCAGGAATTCAGTAATGCATAGGAAATCTACACTGGTACGGTAAGAGCTTTTTGAGGTACAGTTGGAGAGGTTATAATCAAATTAATTCCAGTAAAATCAAAAAGAGCTAAAAGAGTAACAGAATTCATAGTGGCTAAATGGGGACATAAAGAACAGTAGATGAGACAAAGGATTTAAAAAAAATATATATTGGAAAGGAGAATGATTATGATAGGTATAAAAGTGGAAAATTCAAAAGAAAAAAGAAAAAAGCAAGCAGCAAATGGCATAAAATAGCACTGGATTAGACAGTTCATAATGTATCTGTAACAACATAACAGCCACACATTTGTATTGTAATAGAATGCAATTTTATTCAATCTAATTTAACACAGGACATTCTAACATCATAATTTGAAATCTGCTGTTCACAATCCAGGCTAGCTCCTTGACAGATTTTTAACTGAATGGAGTGCTTTATAACATAAGCTGTTGGGAACACGCAAGAGGAGCAGAAACCAGAGTCAGCAATAGGATATACAGTGGCAGATCTTTAAGGAATGTATGAGCCTTGTATCACACAAGAAACTTTTATATTTTAAAATGTCCACATTTCACTTTTGCTAATATAATACATAATTCTCACCATTTGTTTTCTGTTGAATTTTCTACTTTCCCTTCTCCCCTCTCTGCAAAGCTACTTATTTCAGTGCCCTGAGTGACAACTGCAGGTTTCTCTATAGTGGATGCTGCAAAGCAAACCATTATTTAAATGGTATGCTTTGGCTTAATGGTTCTTTGTTTTGGGGTAACCCCTTTCCTCAGACTCAATTCTAACAAGTAATCCCCATATGGCTAGTATATAGAGGCACAGAAGTACTCTGCTGCTCAACTGTATGTCCCATGTTGGGAATCAATTAGTGTTTTTTACAATGAGCAGGATCAAATGGTAAATTACATGAAGCCACCCTTCTGCCATTTGATATATATTTCATGATGTGGGTTTTCTTCTTCTGCAGAATGTGATAAAAGGATAGTTTGCTCTTTCTTCCATTACCAGAAAAAACATCTTGTGGAAATTTCAGAACAACAGATTTTTGTGTGTGGTATTTCTGTTATACCTGTACACTGGTTTGAAAATTCAAGAGTAGACTGCAAAAATAGCCTGTCTTGTAATATTTGGTATTTCTGTATCAAAGAAAAGCAGGAAGAAGAATGGCAAAAGAAAAAAGTTAACTTTTTGATCCTCAGATGTTCACTTTGGGCTAAAATTTGGGGCAAAAGCTCAGCTTGGTTCATTCATCCTTAGGGGTGATCTGTTACTATCTTCTAGTCAAGTAGTACATTCAAGTGATTGAAAAGTGATCTTATAATAGCACATCAATTGTGAGCTTCCAACTCTATTGTGTCTTTCATTTCCATGCCACAGCTACTCAGTTTACAAGTATATATATTCCAAATACCAGCCCTTCAAATTGAACCTAGAAATGTAAAGTCAAACTATTCATTCTGGCTTGTACATCCATCTCCACTAATTTTTCACCACAGGGTCTTACACTACAAGGCAATAAGCATCTGGTATTAGGATACTGGACTGGAAGGACCTTTGGTATGATTTACTATTGAAAGTCCTATGTTCATAAATTTGTATGTATACTGGCCAAGTCACTGAACCTCACTCATCATAACTATAGAATCTCCTATAACAGACATTGTATACACTATACTCACTTGCACACTGTGTGCTATTAGATACAGTGATCTAGGAGTGTATTAAACAGATTTATATATATAGCAAAATTATATATAAATGATTGATCAATTTGGTACCTTCTCACACAAATATTCTTAAAATAATATTCCTAATTTGCTTTTAAAGGCAGCTAACTGGAGCTTATTGCTGGGAAGCTGGAAGAGATTGTTTCTGATTATTTATTTTTATTTTTCTTCCTGCTATTGGGAATTTGGTAGTAAAGATTAAAATAGGAAACTGTTACAGGGGGAAATTATTTAAAAAACAGGTATGATTTAAGTTTCCCTTTTTTGCTGTCCTTCAATCTGATTTACTTTTCAACATTTTAAACTATATTTGTTTTCCTTTTTCATTTCTCCTAGTTGGATATTGCAACAAAGCTTATCTGCTTCTACTCAGTTTCATGTTGGTTTCACTTGTATTTGCAGAATATTTCAATTAAGGGATGAAAAACAGCTAGAAATGTTTATATACAACCATTTTTTCATGTAAACATATCTGTTCTTCATTTTAGGGTTTACAAAACTGTACGTGTACCAAAACCTATATTATAAGCATTTTCATACCTGCAGGCTCAGGGCTTAAACTACGAGAGTACCTTTAAATAGTATTAGTTACATTTATTTTTGGTTGTTTTTGTTATGGGAGAAGGAAATGTGCTGACAATAGACTAAGAAGTAAATATTCTATTTGTATTGGAAAGTACTTGTTTCAGTTCTCTCTCTCTCTCAATAAATAAATCTAAGACCACATCCTGGCCCATAGTACAGCCCTTTTGCAGCCGTAAAGGCATAACAGTATCAGTACTCTCTCATAGGTGTGCTGGAGAATGCTGTGCTATGGTGATCCAGCATATTGACCTCATAGGGCCATTACCAGTGACTAAAGTTAGAACAGCTGAGGCTGGAGGAGGGATCAGGGGACTAGTAATATGGCTTTTAAGCTTTACCATTTCTCCTGATGTACATGGTTGTGGGGCTTAAATTTCCTTACTTAAAAAGATGGGCAGCTTCAGTCTTATTTTATCACAAGTCTCATAATATTTGGTGTTTTTCTTAAAGCCTCAGGTGCTGGAATCACAAATGTTGGCTTTCATTCAAAAAACACCCAAACCCTAGCTCTTCTTATTCCAGAGAAAAGTTTGGAAACGGTGAAACCTCTAGACTAAAAAACCAGAAAGCACCAAAACAGATCAGTTACAAATACCCATGGTTTTCATGTCAATCATGATTTTGAGGACTGACTCATCATGAATTATGAACACTTTGGATTGAAGACTGGAAGAGCATAGCATCAGCACAGATAAGGGGTTAATAAATAGCTGTGGAATGGATATACAGCCCCTTCAGCGATGGAGGGACCACCAACATAGCAAACAAGAGGCTCAAGATCAAAATTTTATGTCTAGGGACCTTATTGGGCACACACTATCATATCAACACAGTGCCTGCACAGTATTTAATGGATTGATCTTTACAACACCCCTGTGAAGTAGGGAAGGGCTATTGCCTATTATCCCCATTTTACAAACTTTTCCCAGCATAGCTATGTTGGTCGGAAGGGTGTTTATGATGATTTCCGGCCCACAATAACTATGCCACTGGAAGTCCCTAGTGCAGAGAGACCAGCAAACTGCTCTTTCCCCAGTATAAATTATTTCACACAGAGGGGCCTGGGTGGGATAAGATGAGGACCTTAAATCAGCTGTATTAGCAACAGTGCTGAGTTTTCCTGGTACAAACTGCGTCCTCGCCATCGGTGCACTGCGAGTCTAGCTCTGCAAATCGCGCCTAGTGTAGACCGGGCCTAGCTGACTTGCCCAAGGACCTCAGTGGCAGAGCTGGGAACGGAACCTACTTGTCCCAACTAACTATCGGGCCATGGGAGCCCAGCCCCTGGTGGGCAGAGGCTTCCCAGCTGAAGGGCGGGAGTTTTATCCACCTCTCCTGGGGCGGTAGCCGGGGTGATGGCCTCGCCCCGTCTCAGCCGGGGCGCTGCGTGGCCCTAACTGTGGCGCTCGGGCTCCGCAGCGCTGAAGGGGTAGCGCGGTGCCTGGTCTGCAGCCCCAGTGGCAGGGCCCGTCCGGCCCCCCAGGAGTGGGGTTACGAGCGCGCGCGGCGAGCGGGGCTCGGGGGCGGGCCCAGCGCAGCCCGCGCGTCGCCCCCGGGCGGAGCAGGCGGCGGAGGCTGCTGCTGCTGCTGCTGCTGGGCCCCGCGCCCGCCCTGCCCCCCGCACGTCCGGGGGAAGCCGCGCTCTGCGGCCCAACGTCGGCGGCGCGGTAGCTCCCGGGCTGGGGAGGCGGCGGCGCGCCCCGGGCGGTGGGGGGCGCAGCAGGATGGCAGCGGTGACCCAGTGCAAGGTGAGGCGGCGCCGGGCGCGCCTAGAGGAGTCCCCCACTTCCCCTGTGCGCAGCGCGCCGGCTCTGCGGGGCGCGGGCCTGAGGCAACTGGGCGCCAAGTGCCGCCCGTGCGGAGGCGCCCTAGCCAGGTGCCCGGGGAGCGGGGGTGCCGGTGGCAGGGCGTTGCAGCGCGGATCTTGCCCCGCCGAGCCTCCCCTCTCCAGCAGCGACCGCCTGTGTTTGTTCTCCACCACGTGGAGCGTGTCCTGCAAAGGGAGCTCGCTCGGCTGCCTTTGCAGGGCTGCTTACCCAGCGCTGGGGTAGACCCAGCCGCCGCCTCCTCCTCCTCCTCCTCCTCGGTCTGCCTTCGTCCCTTTCCTCCTCCTCCCCGACCCCTCTGCGCATCGCGAAGGGAGTCGCCCTTGGCGTTCCGATGAATGGGGAGGATGATGGGTTGGGGAAGGAGGGGGGGGCGGTCATTGCTCCATCGGCCTGGTTTTGCTGGCAGAGTTGGTCCCTGTATTGTTTGCAAGTCTGCCCGGCTCTCAGGTTGGCTCTTAAAAGGCAGTTGATTAACCCTGGTTCACAGCAAGAAGTTCTCAAAAGTTTCAAAGAACGAATCGGTTGCTTGGTGTTGCTGGGAAGTATTTCCACTGTCTTTGTGGGGCTCCTGCAGTTCTCTACTCAGTTTTTGGCTTCCCTTTTTGTGTATATTCCACTGATCTCGTGTGAATCTATTTCTTACATCTTAGATTTGGAATATAACTTGGGGAAGTTATTGTGGGCAGTTGGGAACATCAGCACTCAGACTAGCTGGCAGGGGGCTGGAAACACCACGCCTCCCCCACCCCCTTCCTCCTGCTGCATGATAAGCAGGGCCAGAGTGTTAAAATTCAAACCCCTGTTTTTTGAAGCTGTATTTCAGTGGACACTACTGTGTGTGTTTTTTTTTAAAAAGTTCCCTCACTTGTGATATTGTGATCTTATATTATGCAACTAAACACGAAAAATATAATTAATTTGTTGTGGTGTTTGTCAAAGCTGAGTGCAAAATACCATTAGGAGAAATAAAGTAACGTTACTGTTGTTTGTACTGTAGCTAGATTTTCTTTTTGTTTTTCTGCTATCTTTGTTCTGCAGTATTCAAGGAAATGAATAAAAACTGTATTTTTAAAAGGTATCTTAATATTAGTTTTTGTATTTTTTTTAACTAAATCTTAAAATGTTTGGCCTAACCTATTAGTGAGTTTCTTTCTATTGTTTTTAAAGGGCCATCTTTTTTTTCTTTTTTTTTTTTTTTTAAAAAAAAATCTTGAGGTGGCTTGACTCGCACACATTTTGATAGTGACCGTTCTTTTTCTTCTGTACTCTTCTTATTTGTGTTAAAAAGCTTAATTTAGATCCCAGTCCTAATTACACGTATGTGAGTAATATCAAGTATGTATGTAAATGTTTGCGAGATTGGGGCTTTTGGGGTTTAGTTTTACATGTGTGAGTAGTCTTGTTGAACTTCACATGCAAAGAGTAGTTAAAGGGACACTCAAGCACATAAAGTTACTTGTGAAAGTGTTTGCAGGATCAGGTTTAATACAAGTGGTGACTTCACAAGAGTGTACCTGTGTATCATAATTTAATTGAGGGAAGATTAGTAGATCTATTAAGCTTAAGGGAAAGCGGCTTTACATGGTGAGCAATTGAACACAAACTGGAACCCTTATTTAACGTTTCAGAAGCAGAAAGATATTAAATTAGTACATGGTCTTCCATACAAATATATTAGGAACCTGAAGTCTGTTCCTGGTTCTAACCCCATCAACTTTATCTGATCCCCAGCTTTTCTCAGTCTGAAAGTGAGGATAACAATATTAGGGAGTGTTGGGTGCTTGTAAAGTTCTTTGAGATCCTTTGAGTGAAGGCATTTTATGGAAGTGCAAAATATTAAAGACTGATGCTACAAGGAGATGGCATCATTGTCCCCAGTCACATTTTTACTCAAGGGACATTAGATATAAATAAATATAACATTAGTTTGTTTTTTTAAGGGGAAATGGAGGGAAGAGAGAGTGACTATCTTTTCTAATCTTCCTCTTGTTTATTGTGGCAGTTTGGAGTGGTTTTTCTGACAGGACAAAAGGGACTGCAGTCCTGCACTCCTTCCTTTTCCTTTTTTCTCTGGAGCCCTATCATTGGGGTTTTTTTTCCTGTTGAACCACATGGAGCCAGCGCCTTCAGGAGTTCATGCGTGTTTCAGGCTTCCTTGTCTCTCTGAATCATCATAGTCTATCGACTATGTTAGTTCCTTAAAAACACAGGGAGGTTCAAAGGTTATAAACACAAACTCGTTTGGTGAGAGTTCTGTGACCCCATTTTAACAAATCACTAGCCAACTCTTCTAAGTCATATCACCTGCTTTGTTTATTTATATTGGTAATCAAAAGGCCTAATTTAAACGCATCTGTAGAGTGTATATGGCTATACAAGTGATCCCCAGTTTTACAGATGTATTGGGAGGCATCCAAAGCTTTCTTAAAATTGGAGTTTTGTAAAAACAAGTGTCAAAATTTTTATAGAATTTTAATTTACAGGACCAGATATGCATTTCAGGTATCACAGAGATTTATATATTTGGAGTTTGTAAAATTAACTTGAATTCTATAAGTCAATGTTAATATCACTAGAAAATACCATCTGTGGCCCCAGGCCTGTAAGTGACTCCAGGCAGATGGACCCATGTGCCTGCCAGACGCTCCATTGAAGTCCATGACTCCACAGCGCCAACTAGCACAATTGGGGTTATTTTTTTTCCCTATATTGTGTCAGTTTACTTAGTGGTCAGCTTAGTGGTGCAGTGCTACTGCGCAGTTCTGCTGTTTGGAAAGCTGGAATTCAGAAGCAGATGAGAGCCCTCTTGTTTCAGGCAAAATTAAATCAGAAATAACCAGCTTCTGTGTGTGTATCAATGAAAAATTTAGTATTGTGGGGAAGAGCTGATAGGAGAAATTGGAGAGAATTTGAAGTATGGTCACACTATCTATACTGTTCTCATATTCATTATGTTTGCAGTCTTTTAGGAAAGCATTTTTATGGATTGCAGGTTCACACCACCTAGAAAAAGCCAATTGTTCAATCTCATTCCTGCGACTTGCAATGTGTGGATAGACTGCTGTGCCCATGCTGAGTCCCATTGACTTCTGGAGGGCTCCATGTAGGTGTAGCAGTCTGCCCACATTCTAAATTGCAGGATTAGGGCTTTGGTTCCTGATAATAAAGGCTGGTTGGTTGTAATGATAAACAGTGCGGAAAGTTATGGCTTCGTGATGATGGAAATGCTTTTTGTTGGTCTGAGGTTAAAGAAAGAGTCATATCACACAATATTGTAAATAAGTTGCTTGTCATAAGAGTTCATGAGAAGTCAGAAATTCCTTATTTTACAATAAAATAGCTTAACTCAGTTTAATTACTAATTAAAAACCATTTAGAAACCCATACTCCAGTCTAGACATATACAGAGTCAAATTTGCTAAAAATTAATGGAGGCGTCGTCTTAAGTAATAGATTGGATACATTTGTTTTCATGAAAACAACAAAAATTCACAATATGCCCCTTGTAGTGATAACCTATATTCCTTTCAGATGATATTTAAGTATTCCAAAAGTCTTAATGTTTTGTGATCTCTCAGGTATACATGCTTTTTTTTCATCACCTTGTTCTCCACTTCTCCCAAGGCACTTTCATGCATTCTTCTGTGACACTTGTTGTGCCTGGAATACTCCATTCCCAAACTATATCATAAAGCCCCTTCTACTACAGCCAGCTTGTACCATGCATCTGAAGAGAAACTGTGAACAGATATCAGATTGGTAAATGGTCAAGGACTTCTGATATCTTCTTTCTGATATCTATATCTTTTTTTTTTTTAAAAAAAAAAAACAAAAACCTATCTACTTGTTCACATAGCTAATGTGAACGTGTGTAAACATGTGATTCCTATCATTGTCACTTTTCCTTCTCCTTCACTTTCTCATCTTCAGTCCATTTTGCCACTTATTACAATATGCGTTAAATTAGGTCCTGATTCTACAATTGTAGTCATCTTTATGGATCTGATTGTAGGAGCAAGCCTTGGAATGTAAATAGTTCATGTGGCTAGGAATTCTCTTGCTGTATTTTTGTTCAGTACCAAGCCCATAGGGGCTATGATCCTGACTGAGGCCTCTGTGTGCTACTGTAATACAAATAACTATTGTAAGTCTTGAAGTAGGTCTGGGCTCAGAAGCTACTTTGTGAATCTGTTACTCCATAATCTGTTTTTGCTGCAGCTTCTCTTCAGAATGGGTCAAATTCTGCTGGCTTTGCTCAGGCAGTTAGACCAGTTGATGTATATAGGGTTGTTGTAAGTAAGGACTTGTCTACATGCAGAGCTTCACCAATTTAAAGCATGACTTTTTAACCTAATTTAGTTGAATTGGTGGAAGGGGATATGTGAACACACATTTTGGTCTAAACCAAGCTTCTTTTGGTTTAATTAACATTGACTAAGAAGCGATTTAAGCTAAAATGAAATTAGCCATTCTTGAACTGAAATACGAGTGTTCACACACAAGTTTGCTGAGATTTAATTTTAATGGTTTAGTTGAACCACGTTCATAGACAAGACTTAATATTAGCAGTTGAGTCTCATGTGTCTTCCTATTTGTATCTGTTTAGTTAAATAAATTATTTTTAAATAAATGAGCTAAAAGTTGTTTCAGGTTTCAGCTCTCTAGTCCCCCATCTGGTTTTTGTGGCTTTATAATTACATTTTTCCATGTTTTGTGTTTAATTCCTGTTATGTGAAAGACCTATGCAGATAACAGGGGGGACAGAGCAACTATACAGTATAAACAGGGAAATTGACTATTCACACTGTAAGAGAGATAAGGTAGGTGAGGTAATATCTTTTATTGTACCAACTTCTGTTAGTGAATAAGACCCTGAAGAAGAGCTCTGTGTAGCTCAAAATCTTGGTGGAAGGTTCAAAAGCAGTTGGTCCAATAAAAGAGATTACCTCAGATACTTTGTCTCACTCATATCCTGAGACTAACATGGCCACAGGAACACTATTCACAACATAAACTGCAAAAATAGAGAAAATGAACTTTCATTCTGTTACGCAGTAGTCATCTTATATATTACTTGTGTTTGTTGTTGAAAAGGATGCTAACGGTGGGAATGGTGATAGTAATAGAGATAATGACTGGTTGAAAAATGTTGTAGGGTAACTTGTGCATATAATGGCAATACTTGATAGTGCAGTGGAAATGTTTATCTTCTTTCAGAGTTTGTGTCCATTAGAACTCATATATGAACAAACTTACATTGTGGGTGTCCCTTTAAATAGTCTCTATTCCTCCTAGCATGGCAAAACCACAGAGCTGCAGAACTGTGAACTGTATTCTGTTCTGCCCTTTTCATCAATAAAGCTGCCTGTAAATTTTGATTCCAGAATCTTTACTGTTATTTCTGATGTCTAAAACAGAAATCACACCACCTGGCTATTCAATTTGATGCAATTTGCGCTGCTGGCAGTAAGGAAAATCTTGTTTTGACTTGTAGAGAGAGAAAATATTATACACGTATATTGAATACCAAGATATCATTTAAACTTTGTATTTTCTTATTGTGTTGAAATAGTAACATGTTTTAAGCTAGTTTTTGTGTGTATATCATTCTCAGCCTTTGATTACAATGGGAGCAGAACTGTCATAATCAAATGAGTCAGATTCCCTGACTTACACCAATGTAATACCATCAGTTTCGCTATCTCTTGTATCTAGTATGAGTGCCCTTAGTGTGACTCTTGTACAAAGATCTAAATGTTCTTAAAAAAAAATGTAGAAAAGATACTTGGTTATCTCAAATTTAGAGATGAAGAAACTAAGACCTAGCAAAGCATTAGGTACCTGAGTGTCTTGGGATGCTTTTGAGGCATCAGGTTAAAGGCCAGGTATATTTACAACTCAGTAAGTGTGGGTATTCTGGAAATGTTTTGTTTGTTTGCTCTTTGGGACAGGGACAGTTTTCTACCTTAATTTGGAAAGCACTGGGGACATTTTAAGAGCTTCTGCAATATAAATAAGCATCTTAAAATGTACTATTAATGTAGATGGGCTGAGGAGGTGAAGTTCAGGTTTGGATTATATTTTGACTACTGATCGTATTGTAAGCCAAAATGGGCTATGTTACCTGTGAAATTCCATCATTTCAAAGGTTTGCGTTTGTTATAAGCTTTTCCTGGGTGTTCAGCATTTGTTTTTTGTGTCCGTCTAATGTTCTTGAAAGATATTTGCTCAGATATCTGTGTCCCTACAAAGATTTAATTTCACTTTAACGGATGTCTTTGGAATATTCAGTATAAATACTCCTTGAGCATATATGGAGTATTAGTGTATTTCCTTTCCCTTCCCTCCCTCCTGTGTTTTTTTTTTTATACAGCATGCCAGTGTGAAAAGTTAGAAACTCTGTGAGGTGCTTCTATCCTGCAAGTATTGAGTAGGTAGTTCTCGATCAATTTTTTTAAATGTATTTAGGGCAAACATGTTTTTGCTGTCTTTGTTTTGTTTGCCAGAATTAAAAGAATAGGATCTAACATTGTAACAACTATTTAGCTGCTTGAATGCGTTTTGATTGATCCTTAACAAGAGAATGAAGTGCATGGCTGTCAAAATTTTACACAACTAATAGGGAGTGACACGCCATACAAAAGACATTGGCACAGATTCATCTTTGGTGTAGCTCTGTTGCTATCAGTGCTATTTTACATCAGGAATAAATTTGGCCTGCTCTGAGAGTTCAAGGACTATTAAAAATCTACAAGCTAAATGATGAGAAATATACAAAGATGTTTATTAGTCAATGCAGTTTGTGCTTGCAGCAGTGGAGCTTTGTATGTAGTGCTTGACGCACCCGATCCAGAATATTATGACATTTATAAAATTGATGAACACAGCCTTTGTATGGTGCTTGAAAAGTCCCCCCCCCCTTTTTTTTTTTACAGTGAATGTATTTATTTTTCTTAACTTATATTTACAGCTTAAAAAAAAATGATTGTGCAGCCTGAGACCAGATCTGTCCATTTCTCCAAAACCATTATGCTTTAAGAGATGTTTGATTTTAGTCTTGCGTTGTTCCTGCTTTTCAACTCTGAGCAGGAGCATTGAGATCGAGACAGCTAGGCTGCACAGAGTATTTTCATAAGAGGGCAAGACCTGCATGCAGTTGCTGCATTTAAAATTTCTACTTAAAAACTAGCAAAGTTTAAAATAATCTGCAATTTCATCAAGTTCCACAATCCACTGTTTCCATCCCTTTCCTTTCCCAGCTCCAAATCATCTGCTCTCCCTTTAGAAACTGTGATTTTTGTTGGTTTTTTTGTTTTGTTTTCACTTTGGATTTTTGATATAGATGGAGAGCAAAGTTTTTTTTAAAAACAGTTGTGTTGTATGTAGACTGCATAATAGTTAGTAAATCGTCGATGAACTGAACAGAATCTCTTAAAGGAGATGGACAGGAAAATGACAGCTCTTGGTGCCAGGAACATAACTTTTATGATACACTAGCAGGGTATCCTATGCAGACTCATTGACTATGTCCACCTTCTATAAATCATGCCTTCTTTGCTTCTATTAATTTAAACCATTTAGCCAGAATGGGGACTCCTGAATATTTTAATGAGACTCGTGAAAATCGAAGGGAGGGAGTCACAAACGAAAAGTCTCTTTTGAAGTTCTGCAGCAAGTTACTTTAATCAGAACCTCTCAGTATCTGAGTATGCATAGAGATCAAAAAAGGTCCTCTACTGGGAAAGTATGTTTTTTTTCCTTTGTTCGTAATCAGTAATTACACCCCCATAATGGCTCCTCTGGTGCAGATGCAGAAGTAATAGACGAAGAAGAAAAAATTAGTTAGGCATACAGTAATCGCAGCAGTGGCTAGCTCAGCTGTACAATAGCACACGAACTAATGCAGTTGTTCCTGGAAGCAATTTATTCATAGCAACAAGGCACACAGCTCCTTGTACGTTTTTCCATTAAGTCATTAAAATGTATAATGCTCCATTTTTAACCCTTCTCTGGTGAGTGAAGAATGAAATTTCTCCACTGCAAAGGAGTGGGATTCTGGCTGCCCATATTTGGAATTGTGGAGAATCCAAAACTCTAGTATGGCTAGTGCAGCTCCAGCAGAAGTGCATTAGAGAATTAGTTGAAGTGATTGAGCTGCTTTCTGTCTGCTAGCTTGGGCCAGTTGTTAAGTGACTGATTCTGATCTTGATCAGCGTAAGTCAGGATTGAATCTATTTACATCTATGTAGTTTTGCAGGAAAAAAAAACAGTATGAGATTAAAATTAGGCACTTAGATGTTCTTGAATCATTACACACTTTCCAGTAACGTGATGGATTCCCTTCTCCCGCACCTACTATGTTTGGAAAATGGCAATTACCGTTTGGAAAAACGTTGCTCCTGGCAAAGAGGAAAGCTTGAGAAAATGTGGATCATTTTGGGTTATTTAGGAACTCCTTAGTTTTGTCTGCTAATGGAGATAAACACATAGTGTTCTACATATCTGAATTCACTTAGAGAGCATTCTTTTGTAACATAAAGCCTTGTAAACTCTGTTTGAGGACCACATCCTTCTCATCAAGCAGCTGTGGAGATCTCTCTCTCCTGCATTCTTGTGCCTTCATCAATTTCCATGGAAGTTGCATGTGAGGAATGAATTCAGAACATGCAAGAGAGGTTCACACAATGAATAAGAGAAGTTGTCCTGAAGCATATGCATTGCTCTGAGGATGAACTATCAGGTCACTGGTGAGCAGTTTGGGCTCTTGAGTAGACACTGTGTAGATGGGCATATCTTTCCTAAAGCATTCTGTCAGGCAAGTAATTCTAAGCTTGAATCAGTGTATAAATATATATTCTGAAGCACTAGAGCAAGAAAGGGCCTTAATTAGGTCTAACCACACAAGGCAGAGCACCATCTATCCCAGTTTGTACAGTTAGGCATATTCATTCAAGCAGGCAATATGCAAAAGTTCTAAATTCTATAGGTTTGAGAGCTGCCTTAAGGACGTCCTTTACCATCTCTGACCTGCCACCTAGTTAGGCTTATCTAGAATGTTAGAATGTAACGGAGAGGTGGGCAAACTTTTTGGCCCGAGGGCCACAATGGGGTGGGGAAATTGCATGGAGGGCCATGACTGTAGGGCTGGGGCAGGCGATTGGGGTGCAGTGTGCTGGAAGGGGCTCAGGGCAAGGGATTGGGGCACAGGAGGGATGCAGGGTGTACAAGGTGGCTCAGGGAAGGAGGTTGGGGTGCACAGTGCAGAAGGGGGCTCAGGGCAGGGGTGCAAAGGTGTGTCGGGGGCTCGGCAGAGGGTTGGGTGCAGGAGGGGCCTTGGGTGTGGCAGGGGGCTGGGGTGCAGGAGAGATGTAGAGTGTGGGAGGGGGCAGGAGTTGGGGTGCAGGATGGGTGCAAGGTACAGCAGGGGGCTCAGGGCAGAGGGCTGAGGTGCAGGAGGGGTGCATCGGGGGCTCAGGGCAGGGGGTTGAGATGCAGGAAGGGTTCAGGGCGTGGGCTCCAGCCCAGCGCCTCTTACCTGCAGTGGCACTGGGGCCTGGGCAGGCTACTTGCCTGCCCTGGCCCTGCACTGCTCCAGGAAAGGACCGCGCCATGTCCCTGAAGCCCCTGGGGGTACTGCCTGTGGGGGTACATGCCTGTGGTACCTTCCCCGAAGTTCCCATTGGCCGTGGTTCTCTGTTCCCGGCCAATGGGAGCTTAGGGGGAGGTATCCACAGGCAAGAGCAGCACATGGAGCCCTCTGCTCCCCCTCCCCCAGGGGCAGCAGGAACGTGGGAGCACCCCGGGGCCAGATCCAAAGCCCTGATGGGCCGAGACTGTCCCACAGGCCGTAGTTTGCCCATCCCTGATGTAATGTCACAAAAGTGAAGCTCTGGGTACTGGTGGCAGAACTTTCTTAGCCTCTAAGTTGTGCCGCTGGAATTTGCTCCTTCTGTGAAAGTATGATTAAGCACAAACCTGGTCATTTTAAGAAGACCTGGAAGAGATCTTTGTCCAGAGCTTCCCACTGATTAAATCCTGAGTTCCTAGCTGATGAAGCTCTGGGCAGCCTGTGTTTGATTTGTCTTATTGAATGTCCCAAAATAAGCCTTGTGTGGTGATAAGTATCAAATGCATATTGTTACTTTTATTTTTAAAAACACTGCAGACTGTTTTTGTAACTACGTTTATAGTTATAATAAAGGATAAAACCCTACAATTGAAGTCTCTTTGCACAGACAAACCTTTCTGAAATGCCTGAAATCTGTGACAGTCCTCATTTTTGAACAGTTTGCTGTGTCATTATGTTGCAGATGGTTGTGAGTTTGAAGATATTACTTAAACCTTGATCTGTGGCATATTTCTGTGATTAAAATCTATAGCCTCAATCCTGCAGACACTTTTATGTATTGTACTTATCTTTACTCCCATGAGCGACTGTCCCACTGAGTGAAGTTAAGCACATGCAGAAATGTTAGTAGAATTGGGGCCTGTACTTATACATTAAAGCAGCCTGCACAGCATCCTGTGGAGTCTGGCTTATTGTGATACAGTTCTGCTTCACATATTCTATTTAATGTATGTTTGTATGTGAATAAGAAAATGACAAATGAACAAGTCCGCTGTTCCCATTAGAGCTGTTAGTCATTGCAATAATCATCTACTGACTTTATCTTCCTTCTCATTTTGAATTCAAAACAGATACCCAAGGAAGTGGCTGACATTTTTAATTCCCCCAGCGATGATGAGGATTTTCTTGGTTTTGGAGATGATGTTCCCATGCAACCCTTGTCATCAGATGACAGCTCTGATAGTTTTGACTCATTGGAGTCAGCAAAAAAGGTAGGAACATTTTATCATAAACCCTAGTGTATTGGTTTGAGATAGTAAGGCTTTTTTGAATTTGTTTCAGGGCAGCGCTGACCTTAATTCTTGGTAGAAGTAGAAACCTATAATCCTTTAATTAGAAACACAAAAATACTTACCTTTTTCCTTTTAATTTGTAATGATCTTTTAAAACGGGTCTTGTATGAATGAAATCCATTTTCCTTTCTTCACTGGGCGGAGAGCTTAGAGTGAGTTTGGTATTCATAACTTGCCCACATAGCATGTAGGAGAGAATAATGGCCATTCAGTGATAGCCTACCCTGGAGAATGTGTTACAGCTCAGTAAAATGTGTTATGAATCAGTTGCACGTCTGCAGTACTGAAGTAGGATTTTGTTGGAACCTCACTCTTAAGTTGCTGTTTCAGTACCACAATGCTAACACATGATTTTATTCCTTTGTTCTGTAGAAACCACCAGCTAGCGTTCTAGCAGTGGGGCTCTCAGATATCTCTTCAGCAAAAGAACAAAGTAGTTTTGCTGAGAGAAAACTCGCTCCCATTACCCATAATGATTTGTAGGAGCTGTTTTAAGTGTAAAGAGACAGTATATGCAATGATTTTTCCTCTATTCCCCTGCAAGTTTTTCCACTCATCCATTATATCTGTTTTTCA
Source organism: Dermatemys mawii (assembly GCA_007922305.1). NCBI lineage: Eukaryota > Metazoa > Chordata > Testudines > Dermatemydidae > Dermatemys > Dermatemys mawii. The sequence continues at coordinate 42,166,911 of ML677349.1, read as the reverse complement.
CCAGATTCTTGGCAAGGGAATAGCCAACCTGTGTGGGGACTCGATATAGTAGGGTTTTTGTTGTTGTGGTTTTTTGTTCTCTGAGCTGGCAGTTGGAAGTACCAGAAGTAGAGAGTATGAGGACGACGACACTGGGAAGAGAGTAAAGAAGAGAAACTGATTTACATGAGAGCAAAGATTACTGGGCTTGATGACGATGAACTTACATCTGTTATTTTATAAGGGACAGAAAGCTATCAAAGAGATTAAAGAAAGCGGGTGGCATAGCACACTGGCAGGAAGAAGTTGGCGTTTGTGATATTTTGGATAGATTGCAGGTAGAAGATGTGAGGAAAAGAGACAGTTACTGTAATCAAAAAAATGACTAATGCTTTGGACAAAGGTTTTAGTAATGATAATTATGAAAGAGCAGTTTTTAATTATATTGAAGGAGAAGAAGCAACAGTACTGGGAAGTTATGGATGAGAGGTAAATTTGAGTCATCAATGTAAAGGTTTAGCTGAAGCTTTGGGAGGAAATGAGGTCACCTAGAGAGATTGTATGGGTATGTAGGGACCTGGAGAGGAGGTGGAGGACCCTTTGGTGAAGCTAACATACACCACGCCTGTTTAGCCCATCCAAACAGACCCCGTAGAGTTCTATCATTGAAGGTAAGGAAGAGATAATGATCAATGTTGCTGAATGCAGCAGACTGATCAGGAACAATAAAAATACCTTGTGCTGTCAAGACAAGGATAAGACTTGACGTTTTTATAAGAATTTTATAAGAATGACATTTTTAAGGGCTTTTCCAGTGGACTGTAATATTCTCCCTTCCACTCCTCCAATTGGGCACTTAGGCTATTATGAATTATTTTAAATCCTCAGCAGTATTGATTTCCACTCCTTGTCTTGAAGGGTACAGAGTCTTCCCTGTGTTTCACCCTCTGGATCTCCAAAACATCATCTTTTGGCTAATTTAAGCCCCAAAGAGCCTCAGGTGCATGTTGCACAAAAGGCAGATTTACCTAGAGAAGAATTATCCTAGAATGAAAGAGCAAAAAGATGGGAAGGGAAGAGAATCTCTGCAGGAAAGAGCAAAGAAGTTGGGGTACTCAATATAAATCAGGTCTCATTTGTGCCTTCGTAATTTACAGGAACTTAGATACACAAATTCTATTATCAGTATAAGGTTTTGCACGTCTCTTCCCTTTTCCTGAAAGTCTCTCCTGTAGTTTCCTAATTTGTGTCATTTAAACATTAGATCAACCTAGCTACGTTGCTCATGGCTGTGAAATATTTCACTCCCTGAGCACTGTAGTTAGGCAACAACCCCCAGTATAGGTGCATCTAAGTCGATAGAAGAATTATTCTATTAACCTAACTACCACCTCTTAAAGAGGTATTTTAACTACGTAGATGGAAAATCCCTTCTGTCAATGTAGAAAGCACCTATGTTACAGCACTACTGAAGTGTAAGTGTAACTGCACTGCTGCAGTTCTGCTGCTGGAGCACTTGTAGAGTAGACATAGCCTAGTTGCACTAGTTTCTCCTTGCTAGTATGCATCCTATATAGTTAAATTATTATTAAGGACACCTCTGTATAGGAAATGCCACACTTCACTGTTGTTGCACATCATTGGTCCTCTTTCCCTATTTTCAGTGACTGTAACAGAGCTAACAAACTGACTTTCTATCCAGTGCTGCAAAGTTTAATGCATGTACAGAGTGAACACAAACTTCAGCTTTTCTCAAAGAGAAATACAATTTCACTTTAAAGTTCCTTCCCTTTTGTGTTTGCTCCTCTCTCAAACAGCTGCACTGCAGCTATCAGCAAAAGAACAAAGTAGTTTTGCTGAGAGAAAACTCGCTCCAATTACCCATAATGATTTGTAGGAGCTGTTTTAAGTGTAAAGAGACAGTATATGCAATGATTTTTCCTCTATTCCCCTGGAAGTTTTTCCACTCATCTATATATCTATTTTTCACCAGATATATCTCAACATAAAGAAGTGTATAATTAAAGTCGGGGATGGGAGGGAATTGAAGGAGAGAATAAAGATATTTAGGCAAGTGCAGTTGTATGAGAGGTCATTTCTGTATCTTGTGTGGGAGTTAAAAACATCCAAGGAAAACTGGGGAAGTAAACTGTCTCAAGTGAAGGATGCTGAGTTTCAAAAGGCAGGTGCAGTGTGATTGTGTGTACATCCCCTGCTTGGAGCTAGTCTCCGTTTTTCAAGATAGCAATAATGACACATTGACAGATGCTCTGAAGTTTTTCTATATTGTTTCTTTTAAAATCTCCCTTCCTCATCATGGAACGTATATTGCTGGTTTTTTGTTATGTGTACAGTAAACCCATTGTGCGTAAAGATGGTGTGCAAAGGGGAAAAAATGGGCTTCAGCTCTTTTTCGTAGGGTAGATGATGTGTCAGCAAGACCAAAAGGTGTTTGGGAGTTCTTTTTTATTTATTTACTTATTTGTTGAAAATACTGCTCTTTCCACTAGTTTTTAACTTGAGAAATTTGTTCCTGTCTAGCTTGGAAAAACCCTGTGATGACTGGAGAGTTGTTAAAATTATACTTCAAGAGCAAAGAAAGAGTGAAGTTGAGCAAAATGGATTTTTAGTTAGTTTTTGTTTAAAACTTTTCAATTTTGTTTTCACTTACTTAACTTCAAAGATGAACTGGCTTTTTGGAGAGAGGGAACTTTTGCTGGTTAAGCTTTCTCTTCCACTAAAGTGTGAAAGGTAACAATATGTATCTTCTGAGACCCTGCAACACCAGTGAACCCAGAGAAGACCAGAGTTGATATGTCTGAGGTTTTTAAAAAAAAAAAATTAGATTTTTTTTTTAAGTGAATCCTTCTCAAGTCTGCTTTATACACCATAATGAAGCAAAAAAGAGACAAACTCAATTTTAAAAAAATCCTCTGCAGGTCACCTTTTAAAAAGATAGCAGGACTGGAAAGTATCTGTGCTCATTTGAAATAACTGATAGAGCTGAAATCCAGTGTGTCTTTTTATTGTGACAGGTTTTGCATTTAACATTTTCACAAGAACATATCATCTGCTCAGTAGCTCCTTAACATTAAGCATTTTCTCATTTGGATTGGAGAAGTTAATGAATACTCTTTGTATAGCCAACTCTGTTCTATCTGTTGTGATTTTCGTATACTTGCTCAACAGGATGTTCGATTTCAATCCAAGTATCTGACTGAGGAACTGAGGAGAATTTTCACTGAAGACACTGATTCGGAAAGTGAAGTGTTTGAAGGCTTTGCCCCTAGTGAGCTGGACGTAAACAATGCGAATGGAATGATGGTAAAGCTGGCATTTTCACTGTGTTCAGATACACATACAGACTCCTCCCCTTTTTTGTGTAAAACTCTTGTTTTCATACAGCTGGTTGAAATTTATTTATTTAACAATGTCAGATATTTGTGCTGAAGATAAATGTTGTTACAAATTTTCTTTAATATTTAATCTTACATTAATGAATCATAAAAGCCAGCAATGGAAAATATCTACTCCTGCATGTAATGAAATACCATCTGCTTAAGGGTTGGAGGATTGGTTATAGTTCACAGCAAATGAAATTCATTCTTGTGCAGAGGTCCAGCACAAAATCTATGTGCTACTTAAGTCCCACATCCGTTCATAATTAATGGGCATTGCACTGGTCTATGCAAAGGACAGAATTGCACCCACTGAACAGTTTGTTGGTTTAGCTAAACACATGATGAAGTTTGTAGTTTTTCAGATTCTGATACTTAGTAATAGTCTATGTTAATAACGAGGATAAAAAGTGGCCTGTTCCCATGTGACATCTGTCAGTATAACATTAATTATCTCTGATTTCAGCTGGTGGAATCAGATTTGAGTGATGGAGAGAACAATAATTTATCTTTACTGGGTAGTGATGAGGAGGAGGAGGAAGAAAAGGCTTCCCCTAAGAGAAGAAGCTTTGGCCTTCGTGTGGCATTTCAGTTCCCCACAAGAAAGTCTGCCAAGAAGAAGGTGTCTGAACCAACTTTTTCCAAGTTACACTTGCAAGACAATAAACCCCCAAAATCTCTCACAAGAGAGAAAAGCAACAAGCGATGGAAGAAACTAGAGGGGTCTGTGTCAGAGTCTGAGGAGGATGTTAAAGAGACACATGAAGAAAGCTCCAGTGCTCTGCTTAAGAGAGCCATAAACATTAAAGAAAATAAAGCCATGGTAAGACAAAGCAAGCAAAAGCCAGTACTCACTAAGGATATGTCTTCACTACAGAGTTGACTGGGTGATTGGCATCCCTGTCTGAGCACTCAGGTTAGCTGTGCCTGGTTGTAAGCAGTCACACTGCAAAGCAATGCTTGAGTTACTGTGTCCACACTGGTGCTGCATTCTCTTCTGTGTGTGTCACTAGGCTTTCTGGGAGGATATTCCATGGTTCTTTGTGCTACAGCAGTGGTTCTCAAACTTTTGTACTGGTGACCTCTTTCACATAGCAGGTCTCTGTATAAATTTAAAAGACTTTTATATATTTAATGCCATTATAAATGCTGGAAGCAAAGCGGAGTTTGGGATGGAGGCTGACCCTTTGTGACCCCCCCCATAATAACCTCATCACCCCCTGAGGGGTCTCAGTGCCCAGTTTGAAAACCCCTTTGCTACAAATGAGCCACTCCCAGTGAATTGTGGGAGTACTTGTCCGTCTTGGGCTCACTGGGAGAATTGTAGGAAGGCGTTGGAGTGGTGTAGTTTGCAGCCTTACTACAAAATGTGCAGATTACTTGCCTGAGTGAAATCCTCAACTGGGCTTTAGCCTATATGCCAAGGGTGGGCATGCTTTTTGACCCGAGGACCACATGGGGTTGTAAAACGGTATGGAGGGCTGGGTAGAGAAGGCTGTGCCTCCCCAAATAGCATGGCCCCCGCCCCTATCCACCCCTCCCATTTCCTGCCCCCTGACCGCCCCCCCCACCCCGAATACCCAACCCATCCACCCTCTCTGCTCCCTGTCCCCTGGCCGCCCCCTCCAGAGACAGCCCCCCACCCACCCACCAGGATCCCACCCCCATATCTAAGTCCCCCTGACCATCCCCTCTAGTGACTCCCCCACCCACCCTAACTGACCCCAGGACCCAACCCCCCCGTAATCCCTGACTGCCCCGACCATATCCACAACCCTGCCCCAACTGCCTCCCGGAAACCCACCTCCTCACTCCCCCTCCCCTGACTGCCCTCCCCCTGAGTCTCCGCCCTATTCAACCGCTCCCTGTTCCCTGACTGCCCCCTATGACAACTTGCCCCTTATCCAATCCTGCCTGCTCACTGGAGCCAGTCACACTGCTGCAACTCTCCCTGGCAGGAGCAGCGTGCCGGAGCGCTAGTGGCATGGCTGTGGGGCAGGGACCAGGGAGCCCAGGCAGGTTGGCCAGAATGGTCCCACGGGCCGTAGTTTGCCCACCTCTGCTGTATAGTCCCTGACCCTTACCGGCTAGCTTGGGTGGAAAGTACCACAAAACTCAGGGCAGAGGCTTTTATGTGTGGACGGGAGCAGGGTTAGGGGGTAACAACTGAGTAAGGGTCTAGGTTAACTCTGTAGTGAAGATGTACCTTATAGCCGGATCCTATAAAAAAAAACATTGCCATCCACTAATGTTAAATGATCCGTTGTGTCATCATTCAATAAAGTTGCTAATTTACATTGGCTGAGAAACTGACTGCAGCTTACTAAATGGAAAAATAAGATAAAGCAATCAAGACTTTTGCATCTCTTAAGTGTATGCTCACTTTCTTGAGAAGTGTAGTTTAGACTACACTTACTGCTCTTTGTCATGATGCCTTTGCGTATGCAGCCCAAAGACCTATTCGCCTTTTCTGCTGCCATATTGTGATACAAATCCATACCTTATTTGGGTTCCCTGTTGCCCTTTCAACTTTACTGCTTCTCATGTTTCTGCTTCCCATTGGGTACGAATATTTGATTATTTTCCTCCAGGGCTATTGACTTGTATCTTTCCAAGTAAAAACTCATTTTGTAGTTTCTTAAGCCTTGTCTAAACTGTGGAGGGAGATCGATCTAAGTTACGCAACTTCAGCTATGTGACTAACATAGATATAAGTATGTTCACTTCATCTATTTACTGCAGGGTCCACACTGTGCAGTGTTGACTGGAGACACTCTCCCGTCAACTCCCCTAGTGCTTGGTGTTCAGGTGGAGTACAGGAGTCAATGGGGGAGCGATCTGCGGTTGATTTAGAGACTGTTCACTAGACCCGCTAAATCGACTGCCGATTCATCATGGCCGCACGTCGAACTCCCGATAAGTGTAGACAGGGCTTTACTCTTGTTTCTGATCTAAGTTCCTCTGTATAATTGTGCTGTCCTTACTGGTATTTACAGCTACTCCCAGTTCAGTATCTGTGTGAATTTCATTAACATCTTCTTTATTCTCCTCCAGATCACTAATGAGGGTGTTAAATGTGACTGTTTTTAGATAATTAAAAGCATATTCGGTCTTTACTGAGAAGTGTCATGCACTCTTTTGGCCTTTTCCCACCACATGCAGTTCTGCCATGGTTGTTTCAGATGTTTGGTAGTCAAGAATCACCACCGTTTTCCCCATTTAAGGTCTTTCCCTCTTATGAAGCTCCATAAAGTCAGCAACTGTTGAAGCCCAGGGTGTGAGTCTTTCAGAGCAAGTCAATAGTATTTCAAAACAGCCAGCCAAGGTGATGTAGAGAAGAGAGGCACAGGTCCAGGGTCTCTCAAAGTACAATAGAGTATTACTGCTGCTTTGCTTAGTATGCACTGTGCTGGTGACATCACACTTGTTATGGGGTGGGGTGGGGGGTGCTGACCAACAGGAGTCTTTTAGTACATTGTTTTGCAAAGGGGTGTATTAATAATCGTACACACAAAGCTGATTACTATAGGCCAGTTCCAATCTGCTGTGTGGACTAAGGCAGTGTGGCCGCACTAATAGAGAACTCATGCTGGGGTACTGTATAAGGGAAACTTCTGACTCTTTTCACTGGGTTCTGATAAAGAATGACTAGGATAAAATTTTGACCAGCCAACAAAAGTCAGACTCTGGTTACTCTACAGAGCTTGCAGCCGCTCTATGCCAGCGGGAAAGAGGTCTCTAATTGACTTAGCCACCACTGCTTGCTGGAGTAATTATATTGGTGGGAGGAGCTCTCTTGCCAGCGTAGCACTGTCCACATTGGCGCTAAGGTCGGTGTAACTTACTTCGCTCAGGGCTGTCTTATTCACACCCCTGGATGACATAACTTATACCGACATAAGCTGTAGTGTGTACATAGCCTAAGTCTGCACTGTCAGAATAACTTAGTGTGCCAGCAATTTTGTATTAGGAAAGCATGAGCCAAGATAGGCCACAAAAAACCTTTTATAATCCCCTGATGCAGTTAGGTCCACTCTTGTTGTCAAGGGATTAGCTTTCTCATGTTAACTGCAAATTTCAGTCATTATTGGTCATGGATACTGTAACCTCGGTATAACACACTTTTTTAGAACCGCATTTGACAACATTGTATGTGATTTTAGCTGCACGACTTCAGTACAAATCAATGGGAGTCATGGTGCTAAAACCTGCTGTAGAGATTTGAATGTTTAGGGGTAGAGGTTTAAATAGTGTTTTAAAGAGAGGTTACTTACATTGGGATTTAATGTATTTGAAATAACTCAAAATGTGTGTGAAAACAGAGCATGGTAAAGACTGAGTAGGTTAAATATTTGCAAGTTTGCAGTGAGACTTCAATAGGATATCTTTATTAATTTCAGCTTGCCCAGTTGTTAGCAGAACTGAATTCTATACCTGAACTGTTTCCAGTGAAAACGCCCACCTCAACTCCTTCTGTAAGTTTCAGTATTTGGTTAAATAGAACATATATATATTGTTGCTGAACTTGAATGAGACATGTGTCTTCTGATGAATATTTTTATCCTTTTTTTGTCATTTTATTTGTATTGATGATATTAGTTTATGTATTATGAAAAAAGGCAGGGCTAGTTTAACAAGATATACAGGTAAAGAAACAGCTCAGATTATGCAGTATATATTCAAAATAACAGATCTAAAATTAGGCATTGCTCCATTAACTTTCATGAGCCTCTCGGGGTCTGACACTGGACAAACATGCATATATTTGAGAATGGTAGTTGGAGGGCAAATAGGATCTTGTAGTTGGAAGGCTAAAGAGAGTGAAGAAACTGTTTGTTTTCAGATCATGTCTGGTTTTTGCTAATGTTCTTTTCTGTTAAAGTCCATATTTCCATTAGAGCTGTGATGGGAAAACTCAGTCCTGCATAATAGCAGGATGCTTCTATGTTCTACCTCTGGAGCATCTCTCTTTTGGCTACCAGCATAGAAATCCTTAATCCTCTGTGATTACTCTGGGATAATGTTAATTTATCAGGTATTCCAAGTCACACATACTCCAGGAGGGTTGTACACCCATGTTCCTGACTTTGAGAAATCCTTGTAAAATGTTGCCCTGATAATGAAGTCATTTGTGACCAAATTATAAAATATATGAAAGGCTTGCTCCTTGTTCGCTTCACTTCAAGCATTTATTGTGATGTATTAAACTACTTTAAATAAATCTCTGGATTCCAGTATATGTATTCAGTATTTTTATTTTTGAAAGAACCTTAGAGATAGAGTGTTAGAATGCCCCTATCCTTATGACTACATTCCCCACTTATCATCTTGTATGTATATGCTCACTTTTTCATTTCTTTTTAAAGTAACAGTTAGAGTATTACAGCAAGTTCCCCATCTAGAGAGATTCCCTGCAAATTTGTTTGTGGCACCAAGTTTGCTAGGATGACCACCTAGAGCTGTGCAAATACACATATAGGTCTGGTAGTCACATGCTCATATAATATCTAGTGGTTCCTCATCCCAAATACACATCAATGAGTTTGATGAGACAACTCTAATAGAAACGTTTTTTTCCTCCTCTAGAAGCAGAAGAAAACTCCGAGGAGAACATTTTCTGAAGGTCAGATAGAGCGTCGTACAAACCCAACCAGAAACGCTCGTCCACCAGAGAAATTTGCCTTGGAAAACTTCACTGTGTCTGCGGCTAAATTTGCAGAACACTTTCATAATTACAGACAACAAAATCTTCTAATAAAGAAGAGACTCAGTGGGGTATTTGCCAGTTTAGTTTGTTTATTAACCTTTGTCTTTTGGAGGTGTCACTCAAGCTACTTTGAGTTGGCTGGCATGTAGAGTGGGACAAATGCAGCAGAAAGCTAACTAGCATTTAGAACCTTTGTGCTGGGATTAGAAGCAGGAGAAAAAAGGATCCTGGAGCCTCCCCCATCCCTAATCACCCAAGATTTTTCAGTATGTAAGCCTTCCCATTTGAATGTGTATCTAATTATATGATTATGTATCAGATTATTATTTGTATTATTTAGTACAGATGCTCTCTGATTTACACAAGCGTTCTGTTATGGAACGCCTTGCTTAAGTCAAATTTTGCACAAGTTGGAAACATATCTCTGACCATTATGCAAAAAAAAACCCCAAACCACCTATTTCTAGCCTATGGAGGCTTTTCTGCAAACATGGATTTGCATAACTTGGATTGCCGTAAGTCGGGGAGTGTCTATATTTGAAATCCAGTAGTGCCCACAGTGTGCTAGGCTGGCTAGGGACCGGGGTGATAAGCACGTGGGAGGGAATGGAAGGACAGGTGAGCAGCTTAACTCTGGGTGACGGCAGAGGAGTAGGGACAGGGTTAGAAGGAAGCAGAAATCAAAGCTGTGTTTGTTGAATTTCAGTTTAAGAATTGATAAGAACCTGTGTGGAGAGAGAGGAGGATGGGAGAGGACTTGAGAGAGAAGTCAGAATTTGCAAATAAGGAACAAAAATGTGTTTGGAGCCATGTGACATTAAATTTGTCCTCCTACCCCATCCTCCCTTTGTCAGTCACGTTCATGTGCCATGTCTGCTATTGAATGGTACATTTTCTGTGGTAAGAATTATCTCTTGTTACATCTGTGTGCCGTCCTGAACCACAATAGGACTGTAATCCTGTTTGGGTCCTTTTGTGTGCTACCACAACATAAATATTAATGGCAACGACAGAGGTGGAAAATTAGCACTATTAGGTAAGGGATGTGGTGAGAATGAATTTTCAGGTGGATGGCCATGAGGCTCTCCAGAGGCATTCAGTAGATCAGGCATGCAGAAATAGGATGTTGGGAGTAAGACAGGATTGAGATTTGTTGGGGTGGACTTCAGTTGGGGAGAGGTGCAAAAGAATCAATGTTGGAGGAGAAAGTAGAGTCAATTTTATTAAACAATGAAGAGGGAGGGGAAACTCAGGAGAGGGCTCAGAGAAGCAGAGTAGTCATAGACACTGATGGATTGGGAGGTCACGATATGAAAAGGTGGGCAAAGTTGAAATAGAGGTGCTGATTGTAGAGAAAACTCAGTTGTTGAGAATAGTGCTGAGGGAAGACAAAGTTGAGTGAGCGGCCATTTTGGTGAGTTGATCCAATGTTGAAGGACAAACAAGGAGATGAGAGCAAAGGCTAAGGGGTCAGATGGGGCATCAGTGTGGAAAAGTTGAAACCTCATGAGAATGGGGGTGGAGGGAGAAGCAGAAGGAGAGCTTGGTATATCAAAGTAAAGAGAAGGATTGTTGGTGAGGAGTGGGTGGCTGGCATATAAATTACATGGACAGGAAGCGAAGAGTCTAATAGGGAACATCGCTCAAAGAAAATGAAGGGGTAAACTGGATAAGGAGGAAGGTGCTTGACATGGGAGAAGCCCAACACTTCCTCCCCCTTTCTTGAGGGGAAAAAGAGAGGCTGCTGTGAGCGTAGCTATGAGGATTTCAGTGGTTGCTGGAGATGGAGGGGAAAGAGAGAAAAAGGAGGATGGTAGTGATCTTTTTCTGTGAAGGAGGAAGCAGATACATAGTATGATTGGTTATCATTGGAGGTAAAAGGGGAGGAGTTTGTTGGTGAAAGATGCCGGATGTATAAAGGGTGGCAGATTTCCTCAGTGGAAAAGAAAGATGTGGTAGGATAGGGATTTTGAGGGTGTTTGAAGGGGTAGGGGAATGAGGATAAGGAGGAGGAGCTAGAGCTGGTAAGAGCAACAAAGATTGGGTTGGTAGGAAGGATAGGGAATTGGAGGTGACCACAAACCCTAGCTATATGTTCTGTTCTTATAGTCAGAGCATATTTGATCTAAAGGTAAAAGCACTTCACCCATCATATGACAAAAGATGATGTTGTAAGTTTGTTTTATAGGGTGACCGTGGAGTGCGCAAAAGAAGGAGGTCATCTAAATACTCATCTTACCGTCCTGTTGAAGATATTACTGATGAGGACTTGGAGAATATCGCTATTACAGTTAAAGATAAAATCTATGATAAAGTCCTGGTAGGTGCCTGCTTTTTCCTTTTGATTGCTGAGAGCTCCCTAAGATTAAACTTAGGGGCCTAAGATGAAACTAATTCATTTCATGCAGTGAATTTAATGCTCATTGAAAAGTGCCACAATAAGAGCCCTGGAGACTATCTACTGTGTGCGGACAGCATGAAAGCTTCTCTCCCTTGCTTCAGAGGAGCACTGCAGAAGATAGTACACTATCTGTGCTTAGCCATCTCTTGCTGTCTGCAAACAGGTGTCCATTGTGGCAGTGTTCTGCTATTGTTGCCTGTTGAGTGGGAACTATATTGAATTACATATAATTCTCTTCCCCCAAACGGCTATTAGAGGACGTAGACCTAGCCATGAATGATCTGGGCACAGTATAAGCCAGTGACCTAGAAGCAAATTGCTCCAAATCCCATTTGTGTTCCCCTGTCTCCCTTGCCATAAGTTACTCTGAAGTGTTTTCACGTGAGAGGAGTGCTGAAACCTGGAAAAGAGAGGGTTATTCAAAAGGACATTAATACATATCTGTGGCATGTTGTTGCATAAGGAGGGCTTCTCTTGTAAACACCCATTTTGCCACCTTATCTGTGCATATATTTAAAATGAACATGAGCCTGCCTGTTTTGGAGTTTGATGCTGTCACAGGGATCACTGCAAGAAGATTAATACCCTGGAATTTTAGAATGATGGATATTGTTTGTTTGTAAGCAGTATCGTGTTTTTCATCTTGGGGTCTTACTGACAGGAGGATAAACAATTGCAGGAATCACTTTTTTTTAAAAAAAAAAATAAAAAAATCTCCATGGTGATTACACTTGTTTACCTCTCTCTCAGGTTCTTTGGTTCCAGAAACTCTGCCAGCAAAGATTGGGTTAGTGGTGCTTGTTACGCTGGGGGAGCCATAGGTTTGAATTTCTAGCACAGTGGATTGCAGGTGCTGTAGGGGGACAGTTTAATGTATTGACCAGTAAATATATTTATCCCTTAGGCAGTGCTTTTTTCCCAGGTGAGTCTCCTTTGCATCCTTTGAGAGTTCAGAGAATCACCATATTCCCTTTTTTAACATCCTCCACCTTCTCTTTTAAGGGCCCTTGCTTTGGCCACACAGGCCTGCATGGGGATCCTTTTGGTTTGTATCAGTGGTGTACCTTACTCTCCTAGAGAAATCACTGCCGAGTGACTTTGTGTGTTCCTAGTGTTTGCCATGGGTGAATTGGAACCAGAAATATAACATAGGGCTCATGGAGCACATTAGATTCCTAAGCCTTCAGGATAGGGACCATCTCTTTGTTTTGTAAAATACCTACCGTTCTTCTGAGCACTGTAAATAATTATGGTGGTGGAAGTTGTTTTTTCCTAATGTTTTATTAATCTAGTTGCCTCTGGTTCTCAAGGAGAAATTTTAGTGCTTTCCACCTCCAGCTGAGAGGTGTGTTAGAGAATTCCAACACCTGTAGTCAAGAAGTTCAACATGATGTGAAATGCTGAATTTTTACGTCTGTCTTCCCCTCCTTTTCAACTTTAGGGTAGTACGTGCCACCAGTGTCGGCAGAAGACAATTGATACCAAGACTGTCTGTCGTAATCAAGGGTGCGGGGGTGTAAGAGGACAGTTCTGTGGACCGTGCCTTCGTAATCGATATGGTGAAGATGTGAAATCAGCACTTCTGGATCCAGTAAGTATCCAGTTCTTTGGGTTAAAATGATGGTATGATTATGACTTTGTTAGCTTCACAGTCGTCATGAATTTCTTCAATAACATGAAATTCAAACATTCTGCGACACAAAAACCTGAGTAGTGTGGCGGTGATAGATATGTATCTTGCTGGGGTAGGGGTAGGGGCAGGGGCAGGGCTTTCAGCCCAATCAGTTGCTCTCAGGTGAGGAAAGAAAACTCATGAGGCTTAGAAGAGGAAAGGGGACCTGATTCTCCCAAGTTCTTGTGTAGCTTGTTGCCTCCTTCCCTGATGCTTTCACTGGGTCTGGTCTGCAGTGCAAGTGCCTTGTTTCAGATACTGAATTTAAACATTGGGAAGGAAAGAACCTCAGGAATTGAGAGTTGGGTCTCCTTTCTTTCTCTGAGCCCTATCCTGTCCTCAGTAGAGTGCAGAGACCCGTCATGCCCAAATCCATTCCCTTTCATGGGGGCTGGCTGTCTTGGCAATTCACATACAGTTAACATAATAAAACTCAGGCTAAGTTTCCTCTCTGAGCGTGCGTCTTTGTTGCCCTCCCCTCTCACACATTATCCTGGTTCCCCGCTTCATATCCTTGTGGAGGTAGTCAGAGCCACTGTCCAGCATGACAGAGCAGGAGTTAACCCTGAGCCTAACGACAAATACCCAATATTTTTGTACAAGGTCTTAGGTCTGCCCCCCAGAGCAATAGCCACCTTCATTTTTGTCTAATGCACCTCCTGAAGTCACATGTTGCAGGCAGCAGACCTCCTCTCCTTGCTCTGAGCCCGTCTGTTTTTGAATGTCCTTTTTAAAAAAACACTTTTATCATTTTTTAAATGTTTTTCCTTTTAGATTAACTGACTCTCTCGTGTGGCTCTTTCGTACAGCCTCTGAGTTGGTGTCCAAACTTAACCCCTTCCTGGAATTTGGCTTCACTGGTAACTTAAACATAAATCTTAGCCTAGGGATCCAGCCTGAGGACTTTCTCTGCCTGGTTCTCTGGTTCAGAGACCTCTCTTTGTATCCTGGTTGGAGCTAATTGGACCAACCTTTCAACATGACTCTGCCATCGTTACCCTGAATCTTAATAATGGAGGTTTTTTTTATCCCCTAAACCTAGGGTGCTGGAACAGAAGAGCCCTGCTTTTTATATTCTGTTACACTGCTATATCCCTAGGGAAATCAGTACTACTAGATTTGTCTAGTATGAGCTTTGAAAAATTCCAAGTAAAGAATAGGTATTCATTGTTTCTTCAATACTGTAAACTTTTTTTATCAAAAGATTAATATTATCCACTAAAGATTTTGTTTATGAAAAAACAATATTGCCCTGTATAAGGTATTGTTACATACAAGTGGCACTTTCTTCTGTTTTGGGTGGATAATGGGGTTTGAGAAGACAGGTTTGCATCTAATACTTCTGTAGATAAGTCTACCCCTATACCTTTCCCTCCTTGTCTGTAATTCAGGATTGGATTTGCCCTCCTTGTCGTGGTGTCTGTAACTGCAGTTACTGTCGCAAACGAGATGGCCGCTGTGCCACAGGAATGCTCATCCACTTGGCAAAATTTTATGGTTATGACAATGTTAAAGAATATCTTGAAAGGTAAGGTGGTAATTACATAACTGCTTTAGAATTGAAATTCACACTTTTAAATGTGCTGCCTTTAGCTCTAATCAGACCCTCAAAATGTTGTTTTCGTTTAAAAATAACTTCATTGGGCTTTAACCCAAAGTCAGTTACAAAATACTGAAACTTGCTAAAGCATCTAAATAGGTACTTGAGACTCTCTAAGTCTGGGCCCACAGAAATTGAAGGCAAAACTCCCTTTGACTTCAATGAAACTAGAACTTGACCTCATGTGAAATCTTGAGAGAGTCAACTTTTCTGTGCAAATGAATAAGGCAATTTGGAAACTGAACCATTTCACATTTTAAGACTTAGACTTAGATATTTGATTTTAGATGGTCACAGCACGACAGAAGCACACACAAAAAATTGAGTCCATTTAACAAGAAACAAAGCCTTAGTTAATGCTTTTGAAAGTATCAGATTCCCATAAAGTATAACATTTTTCTACCTGTTTTCTAGTTTACAAAAGCAACTGAGTGAAGACAATTGAGGAGACTCAGCACAGCTGCCTGACCTACAGACAATTTTTTTTTACTTCAGGATTTAACAGATTTTGTTACAATGATGTTTATACAAGATAGAATTGTAGAATATAGCTTTGGATTTTTTTTTTACTCTTTGGTCTTGTACAAAGATTTCTCAGGAAATGTTTTAGTAGAGGAATCTACATGCAGAACATTTTTATGCATAGACACCTGTATACAGAGCAGAACAGCACTTTTAAAATTTCAGTGGTTAATTTTCAGTTAAACTACAAAACCCAGTAGCTGCTTAACTGGAAGGGCTGTGAAAGGAATTGTGTAGCGCTAAAAATTTAATGAGTGGGGGAAGAGGGCGGGATCTTAATAGGCCAAAAATGTATTATTACATATCTTTTCCCACCCTAGTACCACTCCATGATCTAAAGAGCCAAGTTTTCCAAAGCCTGCCCTTCTGTGTGTGAGCAAATCAAGTAACTGCATGCCTCAGTTCGTGGGCAAAAGTAATTTTTGCCCCTGGAAAGACGGGAGGGAATCCTTTTGAAAATTTTATTGAAATTCAATTCTGGTTGAACTGTATTTGCAGTTTACCAGCCAACTATTCCTCTCCTCAATCATGAGAACTTGTAAGTGCAAAGGGTGTTTGATGGAAACATTTTGTCTAGTTTATTTTTAAACAAAAAAAAGGAGGCTTGGCTCAATGGTCACCAACAGTAGTGATGCACCTGCTGTCTGAGAGTGATATCGACCCTTTTAATTTTACAGTGCGAAGTAAGTTGTTTTTTTATTTAATAATTCCTAAGTGTCTGCTTAGCTAAAGGCAGGCTTTACAAACAACAGTTCTTAAAACCCCATATTACTGCAGCCTCCGATTGTCAAAATTTGTGTAAAATATTGTATGTTTTACTCTGTGTAGAGATAATAAAGCATTTTCTATAGAGCAGCATTTTGTGGGGAGTTTTCAGCATGAATATAGAGTTTAATTTTCCACAACCTACCTGTGTGAGGGAAAATGTTGATTAACAGGAATAAATCTAGTTTATAGAGACAGACATGTTAGGAGGAGTTGTACAGCCTTCATTAGAGCATCATATAACTCTTCACAGTAGGATGTAGTGGGGCAAGATAAAGTGTACATAACAGCACAATGTGAGAAAAACATTATCTCTTTTTGACTACGTGCTATGTAACTGTTGGCTCAGTGTTAAACTGCCAAGAGTAGGGCTACTCCTGCAAGCACCCACTTAGCTGACTTCTCCTTGCTCTTCAGATTGAAAGTCCAAACGTATGTGGGGCCCCTGTTTTTAGTTTTATATACTGGACATTCATAGATGTGTTTGGTTTCCTGTCGATCAATTGGAATAGCTCTTACAAAGATGACTGGCATTGCTGGAGTCAGATCCTTGAGCCGGGCTTCAGCTATGACCCCTGACTGGATGTCCCATCGTGCTCCTGTATCAAAACCAGACAGACATAGTTCTGAGTGGTGCTCAAAGTAGAGACCTGAATCATTCGTACATTACAGTGCTGCACTTAGTAGATACCTTTCCTGAGGCTAGAGCAGACATGGCAAAACAGTAGGCCGTCTGTGAGCCATGGTGCAGTTGCACACTGTATCTCATCACACACTACTATCTTGAGCTTAGCTATTAGCATTCCAGACAGAACATTGCCTTCTAGATTAAATGACTGTGGTCTATTCTTATGGAAATGTGATACAACATTCTTAAAGGTAGGGGGCTAGATTCTCCTCTCACACCAATCTAAATGGAGTAACTTAGGGTACAACAATAAAGAACCCTAGCTCCAGCCTGGGCCTAAATAGCTGCACTAGCTCTGCAGTCCAAGCCGGCTGACACTGACTCTTCTATTGCTGGGTACAAATGCCCTCAGTTGACAAGGCATGGACTTGCATTGGAGTTAGTGAAGACAAGCCTAGTGAGAGGCTGACAGAAGAAGGTGTGCTCTTACAAAGAGATTACAGTCCACTGGAGTTAACTGGCTTGCTGTAAAGTCTCAGTGGAGTAAAGGCCCAGGTAAGCTTTTACCATGATGTAGCTAGTGAAGGTCAGCCCTATTCCCCACACTGGGTTTGAGCTCAGTATGCTTCATCAAGGTAATACCTGCTGTGTTAGGTGTTCACATTTGATAGGCCAGATGCTGCAAGCTGTCAAGAGCCCTTAACATTAACTTGATTGGGAGTTGAAGGTATGTAGCAGCTCACAGGAATAGGCCCTAAGAAAGGTTGCAGGACACACTATTTCAAATTTACACCACTCTTACAAAGTAAGAGTGATTTGTTTTTAAAAAAATCCTCTGTGCATGCAGATCACCCCAGTTATTCCTGAAGTCTGCTTCGTGTAAGGTATTTAAGGAAAGTAAGGAGAGCGTTAAGAGATGTTGGATGTGCTATAAAACAGAATAAATGAATGATTAGACTTATAAGGGAAAGCCCATATAGTACTGACCTTTTAGTCTAGTGTACATTTTAGGAACATATCTTTGTTAGTACCAAAAATATTTGTACACAGCTAAGAGCTACAGTAGACTTGAGTGTGCATAACCACAAAATTAAAGTTACCCTATGGTGCTTTGTACCCTTCTAGATGTTGAGTTCACCTATACTTTAACCTCTTAGAACCAGGAAACACCAAGTTATTGCTGCTATCAGTGGTTCAGTAAGGGGAGGAGAAGGGTATAATAAGTAGTCATGAGGAAGTTGTAAGAGAACATGCACTGTGTTCCACAGATCTGAATTTCAGATTTTTATCTGCCTTCACTGAGTTAGGTGTATCTGTATTGCATGGTGGCAGAATTAGTCAAGCCAGGTTGGCATAATTATCACTGAGCTATGAGAAGCAGTGCTGGTGTACTGTACTTCAAATGATCCAGCTTGCCTCTTTTCAGCACTGAGTCTGTAGGTTGTCAGTTGTGGTGGAATACATGACCAGGGTCTCTAAGACTTAATGGCAAGAGAGGGTAGAAACATTTTCCAATCATAGGATAGCTTGTACGGATTAGGCTTAGTGTTTGAGTCTAGGCCAGGGAGTGAGTAGGTAGGACCTGTTCGCTACAATTGATGTAAATGAGAGTTTTGCCTGAGTAAA
Organism: Dermatemys mawii; assembly: GCA_007922305.1. Taxonomy (NCBI): domain Eukaryota; kingdom Metazoa; phylum Chordata; order Testudines; family Dermatemydidae; genus Dermatemys; species Dermatemys mawii. The sequence continues at coordinate 42,148,613 of ML677349.1, read as the reverse complement.
GAAATGGTGTTAGACTTTATAAATATGTGGTCCTACATTGCTCTGTTCCAAGGCCAGGAGGAACTACTGTGATTATCTAATCTGTATAGTCTAGACCAGGGATGGGCAAACTTTTTGGCCTGAGGGCCACACTGGGGTTCAGAATTGTGCAGAGGGCCAGGTAGGGAAGACTGTGGCACCCCAAACAACCCGCCTCTGCCCCCCCCACTTCCCACCCCTGACTGCCCCCCTCAGAACCACCAACCCACCCCCCCGCTCCTTGTCCCCTGACTGCCCCCTACAGAGACCCCCGCGAACACTCTGCTCCCCCTGACCCCACCCCTTATCTAAGCCCCCCTGATCTTTGTTACCTGACTGCCCCCTCCCGAGACCCCCACCCACCCTAACCACCACTCCCTGGGACCCTAGTACCTATCTAAGGCCCTCCTCCCCACCACCACTTGCCATGCTTGGCTCAGGGCTGGGAGAGCGGGCTGGATAAAAATGGCCGGCGGGCCACAGTTTGCCAACCCCTGGTCTAGACCTCCTGTACAACACAGAACTGGTCCAAAATAATTCCTAAACCAATCTCGATGTTAAAGGGGCCAGTAATACGTTCCAATGTTTAACTTACTTACTCTCTCAGGTAAAAATTTACTCTATTTCCTTTCTGAATTTGTCTAGCTTCAACTTTCATTCAGTGGATTGTGTTATTATTTTGTCTGTTAGACTGAAGAGTCCATTCCTAAATAGTTATACCCCAATCAAATCACCCCTTAACAGTCTCTTTATTAAATAGAGTGAGCTCTTTGAGTCAAACACGGTCTGGCATGTTTTCTAATCTTGTAATCACTCTCATAGCTTTTCTTTGAACTCTCTCCAATTTATCAATATCTTTCTTGAATTGTGGGGAGTATTCCAGTGCCAAATGCAAAGTTAAATAACCTCTCTACTCCTGTATCATCAAGGATGTGTGCTGGGACATCACTCACAGGGTAAGGTAGCATTACTGGAATGGTATGTATCCTAACTTTTGTATTTCCTTCGATTCAGAAGTTTGTTACATTGGGTGTAGCCAAAGTTAGCATTTTGAAAGGGCACAAAGCAAATCTTAACTGTTATTAAATAATCCAAAATGTTATTGTCTTTGCATGTTTTGGAATAACTTTTCTCAGCAGCCTCGTGTGCTCAGGAATATACTGCCTGTATGTCAGTCATTTCACTACCTCTGCATCATCTCCTTATCTAGCACACCACAATTCCCCCTGCGGCCTATACACAGGATCCTCAGAGTAAAGAGACTAGCATAGAGTAAGGAGAGGACCGAGTTGAATCCCTCACTGCACAACACAACCCTCTTCTTTCTCCCTCATTTTTCATTGCACTGTTCTAACATGCACACCCTGCAGCTTCAAGGATGTCTTGTGTTAGTGGGGCTATAAGGAACGCATGTACCAGCTGCTGGTGGAGATGCAGAAATCTAGATGGGACTCCCACATCTATCTGAGCTTTCCATGTTGCAGATAGATGTGAACTGCTTCATTCGTCTTAATGAACTGCACTGAACATACCTAGTCCTAGTTCCTTGCCCTCATTTCTGCATTGTATGCCTGCTCTCAGTACTACTGGGGAAGAACAGAAACCTTTGCTAAATACTTTGATCCCACTTCCAGCCTAGAAGCATCAGGGACAGTGATCCTGGAACCCCTTCCCCACTGCAAGAAGCAGCCTAGGAAAGTATGCCCTAGTTCTGCTCCAAAAAAATCAGAACCTGAAAATGTTATGAGTTGCTCGTGTGTATAAGGAACTTGCTTTCCTTTGATCATGCTCAGCTCCATTGAGGAGGAAACATGATTACATAACTGCCTGCTACAATCTTCTATCATAGTCTGTTAAACGAGGCTCATTCCTCGACAATATTTCTAAAGGGAAAGGGTCTGAAAGTTGATTTTACTGCACTTAAAAATCTCTCTCTTAAACTAGAAGTTTTGCTCTCAGGGCAAAACTTCCAAAACGAGCTCCTGCAGAATGCAAATATAACCAGCATGCACAGCCCATGTCTTCTGAAAACTGTTAAGGTAGGGGTCAAACATGGAGTGCACAGGTGCAGCTCAGGTTCAGTGACCAACGCATGACGTGTTAAGCCACCCAGTTACTGTGGTTAACCGCCGAAAAACCTAATTTCAGAAGATCCCTCTTCTTGCTGCCTATGCATATTTCATGCTTTTTGGCAGGTCAGTTGAGCTCATGCCAACCTGAAGATTCAAACTTCACCCTGGTAACTTCTTCAATATTGCCTCTTCAAATGGAATTTACTGTTAGAAATTCTAGGTGGTTGAGATCATTTTGGGGAGCATAAGTGTGACTGATTTTTTTGTCCACACCTGAAGATGAAACTATGTTAGAAGAACCAGGCGATTTTGCAAACAGTTATCTCAGAAATCCTTTGCTGAAATGACACCAAATTTGCTCCGTTAATGCTACTCTGCACCCCCTTGGAGCACTGCAAATTTCAAGACAATCCAAGTAAAAGCCTAGGTGTCTTTTAAACAGGAAGTGTTTCATAATCTTAACTATGTAGTGGAGCTGCTGCTCTGTATAAAACAGTAACGTTTAATACTTTAACGTAAAGTACATTTATTAAGTAGAGACACTGGCCGTGTCTGAATTTATGAATCCTGGCCTAACCAAATTAAGAACTAACTAAATCATCATCAATCCCAAACTCACCAGTGAACTTCAGTCTAACTCCATGTGACAAAAGTCATCCACTTTAGAGTAGAAGAGTGTATGCATGAGGCATGCAGAAAAATTCAAAACAAACATCAGTCATTATGAGGCAGATGATATTGAGCAATTTAAACAGACACACCTCTTACCTTCCATATAAAGACCACAAATATAAGCTCCTTCTCTAGGTGGGTGGCCATAGTCTTCTCTGATCTTTTTGGTAACATCTACAGTCAGACACATCTTATCCAAAGGCCAGTCATTCTTGCGGGCCGTGCACTGCATAATAGCTTAAAAAAAGCCAACAGATTACTCTGAGCAGTTCACCACAACTGCTCCCTTGGCCCCCTGCCCACGCTTGTTGGAGCTTAAAGCTACACAGTTGGGGCTCTCTGGCAGTTGTTTGCCATATCTTAAATTGCAAGAAATTTGTTGTATAAATTGCTTTTTGGACAAATGGAAAAGCAAACCAAATACCCCACCCAGTCAGCTCTCTCAACAGTGCAAAATACATTTTCAGCTGAGCACAAAAATAGGTGCCTGCTTGCTGATTCACAGTCCAGACTAGGAATACTTCAGAAGCTACATATTCATTGCTTGTGTCACTCAGTTGATTGGATGACTAAGAAGTAATATTGACTGGTGCTGATGAAAATGATGATACCTGACAGCAAACTGGATCAACAGGGGCTGAGAGAGAAAGTGGTGTGTGTGTGTCTAAGCCCCAGGGCTCCACTTTAAGAATCTGTGGGCTAGAACGTGAACGCCTAGGTGAATGTCTTTCTTTACTGGCTACTGAGAATTTGAATTAAAGCATTTTTACATCTCTCTACATTGTGTAACTCCCATTAGTGCACTGACTTCCAAACTGTGGATCACCAACTGTCCACTGACAGGGCTTGGGATTCTGCAGAATTAAACCTTTTGAAACACTAGCAGTCAGGGATCTGAGGGGGTAGGGTGGCAAGTCCCTGAGAGGAATTTGGTTTTACAAACTAGTGGCTGAAGAATGAAAAGCTGTTGAAGCTTGACAATGGCTTCTAGAGATCTAGATAGTTGCTTTAGATTCTGAAATCATGCATGTGGGTTGTAAATATGGACACTAAAGGCTTGTCTACATTTACTGGGGGATCGACGTGCAGCGATGGATGCATCAGCGGTCGATTTAGTTGGTCTGGTGATGTCTAAATCAACCGCAGCTCGCTTTCCGTCGACTCCTGTACTCCACCTGAACAAGCAGAAGGCGAGTTGGCGGGAGAGCATCTCCCATCGACAGTGCCTAGTGTGGACATGGTAAATAACTGAAGTAGACATACTTAGATCTATGTTATTCACGTAGCTGAAGTTGCGTAACTTAGGTCGATCTCCCCCAGGTAGTGTAGACAAGGCCTCAGGGAGCAGTTTAATACACTGCTGAAGATTTTTATCCCAAACTATACCAGTACATATACTGGGAAGAATGTCAGACTTTTCCTCACTTCCTTTACACTATTAAAATATTTTTTGAGTTAAGAATAGGAGGAGTACATTAACACATTTAGGTTAAAGAATACTGACTGGAAAAGCTAAGGGTACGGTAGCAAACTAAGTCTAAGACTTCTCTTTTCTTTAATCGAGCACAAAAATATAACTCAAATTCAGCATCTCTTTCCTTTTCTCACCTCCAGACTTACTTTAACATGATGAGGTGGAGACTGAAGACTTATTTCCAGATGACTGCATGATTGTGCAAACTGTTACTCATGCAATTAATTGCACTGAATCACAGAGAGTACTTGCATGAGTAAGAAGTGCTTCATATAGAACTGAAGCACAGGAGTAGTACCTCCATCATTAGTAGTGGCCCTGGATGTATTAAAGAAGGTTGCCAACACTTTTTTAAAGGGACAGTGTCAAGAATAACAAATATGATATCGTACAGTTCTAGAACATATTAGATTGTTAAAAGTGAACATTTAAAAATCTTAATTTGTCTTAATTTATTGCAAATCTTTTCAACTTGGATATTGAAAATAAACCAGTCTGTTTCTAGATAATTTTACTCATCCATTCTCATGCAGCGGCATAAAATAGCATCATTAAACACTGCTAACACCAGAAAGGCATGTTTAGGTTAAAAATAAAACCTGTTTGTAAAAATTGTTTCAACTTACAATATGGGGTTGAAATAATATTCCTTCAAATGTTATTAGCCATTACTACTCACCAGTCAAAAAAGACTGAGGGTTAAAGAACCCAGAGAGCCACACCACTGCTGGAAGCATAAGATCTTGTGTCCAGGTATCAAGTTCTCGACACCGCATGAGGAGGTCATTAATCCTGAAACAGAAGAAGCAGCAGCTACCTCAATGCTGACATAGTCTTGGTTTACACTAGGCGGGGATTGACCTAAGATACGCAACTTCAGCTATGGGAATAGCGTAGCTGAAGTCAACGTATTTAGGCCGCGGTGTCTTCATGGCGCTGAGTCACTTGCTGCTGCTCCCCCGTCCCCTCTGTCTGTACCGGCATTGACAGGAGAGTGGTCAGGGTTTGATTTATCGCCTCTAGACTAGTCTAGAGGTGATAAATTGATCCCTGATAGCTCGATCACTACCCCCTGATCTGGCGCGTAGTGTAGACCAGCCCTCTGTCATGTGGATAACAGTGACAGTTCCATTAGGATGAAATTCAGTCAAGTATAGAGATGCTGTGTACCAGCTGAGCTCTGCATTGCCTTTGTGGGAAGACAGCATGGGGCTGAAACAGTCAAAAGGTGTGTGTAAATTAAGAGTTCAAGGTTAGGGTGGGATTAGCTCTTTTCTGAATCTAAACAAGCCCAAAGACAGTAGTATAAGGAGCCCAGCATAAAAAGGTCTGAGGGAGTCAGGCTAGTGCAGGGGTGGGCAAACTACAGCCCATGGGCCACATCCAGCCTGCGGAACCGTCCTGCCCAGCCTCCGAGCTCACGGCCAGGGAGCCTAGCCCCAGCCCCTCTCCTTCTGTCCTCCCTCCCTTGCAGCTACACCGCTGTGCAGGCAGCGCTCTGGGAGATGGGGCTGCGCAATCCTGTGGGGCAGCTGGCAGACACTCTGCTCTGAGTGGTGTCCTAAGGGGGCCACGGCCAGGGGTTTGGATAACGGGCAGAGAATCCTGGGGGGGGGGCAGTCAGGGGGTAGGGGGTAGGCTCCTGGGAGGGGGGGGCAGTTAGGGTGTGGGGGTCTCAGGAGGGTGGTCGGGGGACAAGGAGCAGAGGGGGTTGGATAGGTCGGGGATTCTGAGGGGCAAGTCAGGGCTTGGGAAGTGGGAAGCGGTTGGATAGGGGGTGACACCAAATGGTTTGGGGAAGCACAACCTTCCCTACCTGGCCCTTCAAAGAATTTTGCAGTCCTGATGTGCCCCTTGGGCCAAAAGGTTTGCCCACCCCTGGGCTAGTGGCTCTACGATTATGAACACAGTCCAATTACTCTCATTGGGCTGCAGTGACATCATTCCTTTTGAAAATAACAGGCCCTATTGGTTGCACTGTATAGTTCCAACTTTACAGAACGCATAGAAGGAAAAGCTTAGAAACATTTTAAAGGTTAGTATTCCAGCAATATTCATTGTGTCGCTAGAGTGAAAATGAATGGAATTAAAGTGACGTATTTCTATACATGGGACAGATGCATGCAGCATGTATACAGCAGTGGAATAACTATATCCATGGTAATTAAACAATTAAACGAGTTAGTTATTTGGTGAGGTCTGAAGCATATTTACCATTGTGCAAGGCCATAGGTGGATGGATAAGCCAGCTTGGTCCATGCATGTGGCACAATATCATAAAGCAATGCTGACTGCTGGGCTTCCATGTCCGGCGAAAATGTCAGCTCTCCCTGTGATGAAGAGTATACATGGCATCAGCGAATTCTGAATCGTTATTCTTTAGTAAAAGAACTTCACGTCTCTTACCTTCAAACCAAGGTCCAGTTGTTTAAGTGATTTGCGTATTGCCCGAAGGAGGAGGTTCATTCGCTCACACTCTTGGAAACAAACAAGGACATAGGCATTCCGCGCAGTGGCCTTTTGCATGATCTCTGTCACGTTAAACTCTTCAGGAAGTTTTGCCAGAATCTCATCCAGGACATTCTTAACCTTAGCACATCAATGCAGAGTGATCAGAAATTGCTGCATTAGGGATTCACACAGGTTTAAACAAAGATTATGTGTATTACAGTGGTGCCTAATGGCTGCAGACGTTGTGCTCAATACAGTGCAAGACAAACACTCCCGGCCCCAAAGAGCTGACAATCTAATACTCATTTGTCATTGCCCAGCCCTGGACTCAGACAAGAACACAGATCATTCCTTTTTGACTAAATAAGGAGGTGTACACTAAAAGCACCTGACTCTCCCGCTCCTATATTTTGCAAGACTTGATCCTCAAAGCCCATATGATACCTTCATGCTGTGTGGTGAGATAGGAACAAAAACAAACTGCCACAGAGGGTCCAATCTCTGGGAAAAAGATGCTGTAGGGAGCAGTCCCATCACTCTATGCACAATTGTTGCATTCCACTCTGCAAAATCTCCATGGCCTTTTGGCAACATGGGAGAGGGCACATGGCCACAGAAAAGCAGGGAAGTAAGGGACAGGCCAGAAAGAATTACAATCAGTTGCATTTCCCCAGGCCGCAACGGGAAGTACAGGAAGAGCATGGAAGACATGTATGAGAGTCACACGGCTTGTGCGATATAGTCTCCCGGCACTCCAGCTTTAAGGGCCATGCCTCAGATCACCCCATAATCAAGGATGGTTTACGTCAGATAGGCCCAACCTGGGATCCCAGTTGCTTGCGTCAGCTACAGCAGAATCTCATGTTTCACTAAAATATATAGGTATGTTTGTAGCCCTTAACGTTACAAAGACAAGCTTTGAGAACATGATGTGAGTGGAACCAAAGCTGCAGTATTTGCCTTTGGCTGTAGAGCCTGACACAGTAGCCCCTCCCCCCCCACCCCCAAATGAGGGTCACAGCAGGCATCTCAAAGGCTGTTAACGCACTCTGTGGCCTGGCCTTCTGCAAATGACCATAGCTGGGGATGTGTGTCTGGCACAGGAGGGAAGAATGCAGCAGGTGCGCCCACCCCAGTAGATGCCCCACACAGCTGGGGTAAGTGCTGCCCCCGCCCCATTCTTGTCACCCATGCCTTAGAGAGGACACTTGCTGTTCCCAAGGAGGGGGAAGGGGAGCCCCTGCTGTCAGTTTTGAGGGACAGCGTGAGCCTCATCCCTGCTGCTCCTGCCTCTCTGGAATGGGAGGGATGTGCCGCACCATGGAGCCGCCCAACATGGGGCAGGGCCCTAAGGAGCCATGGAGGAGCCATGCTGTGGTGTGCCTATGGTATCAGATTGTCTTGATCCAGCTCTGGCCAGAGTCGCATTGGTCAACTCTAAGAGGGGAACATGCAAAACAGATTGCTGGGGCAGCCCAGGGTATAGTGATTTCTACCTATATGTTCTTCTGCAGCTTTTTATGTGGGAGTGAAACACAGGAAGGAATTGCACAGGAAAGTACAAATACAAAGTACAAATGACACCTATAATTTGTATGTGACTAGGTAATGGTCATGACCTGAACAGACATGACACAAACTGCCTTCACAGAACAGAGTCTCATAAGTTAATTATAAAAATGGCATGTGTCAGACATTAAAACAACATAGTGAAGTTGCTTTAATTAACAGTAAGTAGTTTTCTAATTGTCAGGAATTCAGGAAGCTAAGCAGTATTGGGGAAAGGTTTTTGTTTGTTTTTTTATTGCCAAATAAATCCCCACTCCATCATTTTACTGTATCTTTATAGGGCTCAACAATGCCATCCAAATTTGGTTGAGTTAATCATCTGCTTTTTCCTTATGGAAATTAGATTTTGAGTGCAGTAATAGTATAAATGCAAACTGGATACCAAAGGAACATAAGTCCTCTATGGTCAAAATCAGGAAATGCCATTTCAAACTTGTACAACTTAGTCATTTCAAACTGCATTGGGCTGATCTTTAAGTACCAAGTTCCCCCGTGGGGAAGAAGATGGCAGATTTTCTTCTTTCTTGATGAAACTGCTACACTTATAAATGTGAACATGGGGAAGAGAGAGAGAGAGTTAGTTTGTGCACGGAGAGAGAGAGAGAGAGAGAGAGAGAGTGAGTGAGTGTGTGTGTGTGCGCGCGCGCATACAGGTTACAGTCTTCTACATCTTAAACAAGCAAATGTAATACAAACCTGCTTTCACATTTTTCCCTCCTCAGTTTCTAAACTAAATGCAATTTATAATAATAAAATGACATATGTGACAGCTGGGTTTATGGGGACATTTTGAGATTTGAAATCGGGACTTCCCATGCCAGTTCAGTCTTCGGTTTCACCACTGAGCTTTCCAACAACAGAGCCAACTGTGAGGTGGCTTTATGGGACATGGATAACAGTCTGCAAGGATCTAGTGGCCAACAGCTCATTATGCATACTCTAGGCCTCCAAATAGCCTCATGATGGTACTTTACCAGGAATTTCAGAACTCTGGGCATCTTGAAAAGCTGCTCTGCCTAGCTACAGTGAAGTGAGAGGAGCCTCTTGAAACCAGCAAGGCCAGTCTTCATCTTAGTCATAGCATGAAACCCTGATTCTTAATGCCAAGAAGTCAACATACTGGGGTGCACCTACCAATCTCACCCCTTTCTGTGTGTACTCTGTTAATATCCCATGCTGCTTTAAATCCATGCCTAAAACTAGTCATTTTATTTATAGCGGGAGCAATTTTGGCTATATAAAAATATCTTGGTTATTCCTGACACTAAATTGAACTGCATAACGTATCAGCACATATAGCACCCCCAGGAGCTTCCGCAATCTAGGTGCTTATATGGCCCTCATTATTGCAGTATCTGATTACCAGTTAGGGATTTGTGGATTTATCCTTTCAGCACTCCTATTCTATTAAAAATATATGTTATACATATGGGGATCTGAGGCCCAGAAAGTTTGAGGGGCCTATCCTCTTCCCACATCTGCTCTATTTGCACCACTTAGGTGGCCCAAAGAGAGCAGAAGCTGGGGATATCCCTATGAAAGAGTCTCCAGCAAGCTTAGACCTAGGTGTTCTGGCTCCTAGACCTTGCTGCACCTCCACAGAGCTGTGGGCAAGGGGGACTGGCTGAAGCATAATGTGCTCTTGCTATCCCCAACTGGCACAGAGGCCCTAGGGGACTATTGCCATGCCAGAAAAATCAGGGGTCCATAAGTGGCTTCTTGACATTCCCCCACTCGGCTGCACTCAGTGGAAGCTGGACACAGCAGAAAATCTGCCCGTAAATCAGTTTCTCAGAATCACATGGGAACTCTGTTTCAGATCTGAACCACATCAGTACCAGGCACTCAAAGTAAAAATTGAAGTAGCTGTCAATGTAAAATGTTACCTGCTTCTTAACTGACAATTTATAGAAAATGGCAGGGAAGGGGGAAAAAAACAGAATCAGACAAACCTTAACATTATGTTTTTCTAAGTCAGTGTTTCTTGCTCTTTACAAAGACAAAAAGACAGATTTATTCACTGGGCCCCCAGCTTTCATTCAAAGTAAAAATGGCATCAGTGGTTTCCATTACAAATTTAACATTTCTCTTATTTTATGTGTGGGGCCAAATTCATCCCTGATGCAACCCTGAGTTACACCAAGTTTAAATTTGACCTGTTGTTATTTAAAATAGCTGAGCTTATCTTGTTAAACTGGATAAATTTCCCATTATCAGGAGTTAACTATCTCAGTGAAATAATGTGATATGATAAATGCTCCCTCTTTGGTGGCATCCCCTGGCACTATGAGAAACATTCCTATGGGAAACATGATTAAAAAAACCACACATTACCTTTTCCTCGGCAGACTGTCCTGATTCCTCTCCTACAAGTAAATTTCTGGGCTGCATTTCCAAAAGAGTTTTGAAAAGATTCTCTGATGTCACTGTCAAGAATTCTACCTCAGCATTGGGATGGAGTCCGTATAACACTGGGCTTTCAGCTGGAAGCATTTCATCTATGTACTTATGGTATCCAGCATAATCCAAATTTGGGGGTGCTAGGAAACCAGGTGCCAATGCCAGTTCTCCGTTGAGCTTCAAAAAGGGAACAAACAACGTTACTGTCAGTTTTTTTAAAAAAAATTCATTGTGCCAGGATTTAAGTTCACTGGAAGCCTGTTAGAAGTGCCAGCTACCTTCTGCCATAATGGAATATGATTATTCAGTATTCTTATTACAATGATTAACTACACACATTTCTAAAATATCACCTTAATATTGATGTGCCTGTACTATCCCTCACTTTCAGATATATGGTGTTAGGGCCATTTTAGATACCAACCTGCAGCCCCATTACTGCAATATCAGAGCAAATATTAATGAATTTATCCCCTCAACACTGCCCGGAGTGGCAAGGAATTATTACTACCCAATGCTATAGGTGAGAAAATGGTGGCGTAATGACCTAGAGTGACTTGCTCAAAATCATTCAGAGGCAGGAACAGAGCCTAGATCTCCTGAGTTCCAGTCAAGTGCCTTAATCACAAGATTGCATTGTTTATTAACATCATTATTAAACATTTATATTGTGATACCATCTACAGCCTAGCCAAGCCAGGGTGCAGTACAGACATACAGCAAATGTTGGCCCCTTGCCTGAAAGACAAGACAAGACATTACAAGGTGCCAGGAAAAAAGCACATCAGAATGGGTGGTGGTGGAGACAGGGTAACACAATAACAGGATGTGAGCCATATTTAGCCAAACAGGAGCAGCAATCCCAACTCATCACCTGCTTTAGACACTATCAGGTGGCAGGTTTCTGTGTGCATTACAGCATCCACCCTCTTCATTCCATCTAGCTCTTCACATCCAAGAGGTGAAATGCAGAGACAGGCCATGTTTACTCTCCATTCCACCTCTCAGCTTGTAAGTGACCTGCAAAGAGAGAGGAGTTTTGTATTGCACACTGAAGGTGGCAAGGTTTGGCCTCAACTGGATATTCAATGACAATAAGTTTCACAGCTGTGAAAGCCTTATTCCTTATTGCCGGATTGAACCTGGATTCCACAGCTGCAGTGTTTCTATAGAACACAGTTGCCATGGAAAGCCGCAGAGAGAAAGAGAGAGTCTCTGAGGTAGGCAGGCCCTACCCCTTTAGGGCTTTAAAAATAAGAATCAGCGTCATAAAAGAGATCTAGAATTGAATATACAGCCAGTGTGCAGCTCAGTGAGTTCAGAGAGTCACAGGCTAGAATGGTCTCACTCCTGTCTGGAGAGTCATCTTTGTTGAAAGATTTTTTCTGGTTACAAGAGCCTTTTTTCAAGACAGCCACTTATTTTTGATGTGAGGGGGTCTATTCCATATAGCCACAATAAACTTCAAAGGCATTCTGGTATTTTGAGAAATCAAGAACAAGCCACAGATTAAACTAGTACAAACAGAAGTTATTCTGGTTTTACAGCCAGCCATTTACTGGGGAACCTGTACTACAGATAGGGTTGCCAGGCATCTGGTTTTTGACGGGAATGCTCAGGTCGAAAAGGGATCTTGGCGGCTCCGGTCAGCACGGCTGATTGGGCCATTAAAAGTCTGGTCAGCAATGCAGTGGGGCTAAGGCAGGCTCCCTGCCTGCCCTGGCCCCATGTGGCTCCCAGATTCAGCCAGAATTTCCCTGTGGCTCAAGGGGTGGCAAGTTTGTATAATTTTTGATCATGCTCAGAACAGTCCTACCCCCTGCCCCTCCCCCCCGACCTGCCTAAGGCTCTGGAAGGGAGTTTGCATGCTGGATGGGTTGGGGTAGGGGGTTGAGGTGCAGGAGGGAGTGCAGGCTCTGAGAGGGAGTTTGGGTGCAGGAGGATTGAGGGGTCAAGCTCTGGGCCGGGGCAGAGGGTTGGGGTGCAGGAGAGGGTGAGGGGTCCAGCGCTTACCACAGGCAGCTCCCGAAAGTGAATGGCAAACCCTCTGGCAGCAGCTCGGGGGGGCCGGGAAGTCTCGGCACTGCTGCCCACAGGCACTGTCCCCCAGCTCCCATTAGCTGCAGTTCCTGGCTAGTGGGAGTTGCGGAGTTGTCGCTCAGGGTAGGGGCAGTGCATGGTAACATCCCTTCCCCGCTCAGGTCCACAGGGACATGGCATGGAGTAAGAATGGGCAGGAAACTGCCTTAGCCTCACTGCACTGCTGGTGGTGGTGTCTGGGGGACCCCAGACCCTTTTAAATCACCCAGAGGTGGCAGGCAGGGCCAGGAGAAGCTCCCAGGGAGGCATGTGGAGGCAGCAGCTTGGGCTGGAGGAGATATGTGGCCCGAAACATTGGTGGAGCTGGGCTTCCAGGCCCTGAATATTCCTGCAGCATGGGCACCACAGGCCCATATAACTCATCACCCCGGCTCCCCTCCTAGGTGGAAGCATGGCTGTGGGGTGCTCTGTGTGCTGCTCAGAGCAGCCTCTGGGAACTGCAGCCAATGGGAGCTGTGGGGGGCAGCACCTGCAGATGGAGGCAGCAGGCAGAGTCACCTGGACGTGCCTCCATTTAGGAGCTGGAGGGAAATGCCAGCTGCTTCAGGGAGCTGCTTGAGCTAAGCACCACCCAGAGTCACACACCTCCCACTCTCCAACCCTCTGCCCCAGCCCTGAGCCCCTCCTACACCCACACTCCCTCCTACAGCCTGCACCCCCTCCCAAACCCCAACCCCAGCCATGAGCTCCCTCTTGCACTCAAACTCCCTTCCAGAGGCTACACCCCCTCTCTCCTTCTCAACCCCTCAGCCCCACCTCGGAGCCTGTCCCCTGCCACCAGCCCAGAGCCCGTACCGCCTCCCACATCCTATCCCCCACCTCAGCCCAGAGCCCTCTCCCACACTCCGAATCACTCATTTAAAGGCAATTTAAAGGACCCGGGCTCGATTTAAAGGGCTTGGGGCTTTGGCTGCCCTAGTGGCAGCTGGGAACCCCAGGCCTTTTAAATCACCTCCGGAGCTACCAGCTGCAGAGGTGGCTAGCAGCCCTGTGGCTTGGGGGGTGATTTTAAGGGCCTGGGGCTCCAGCTGCCACTACAGTAGGGGAGCCCTTTAAATTGCCATCTGGGCCCTGCTGCTGGAGCCCCCAGGGCAGAGGTGGCAGCCTAGGGCTCTGGCAGTAATTTTAAGGGCCAGGGGTTCCTGGCCACTGCTACTGCAGTGGAGCCCATGGACCTTTAAATCGCTGCCAGAACTCCGGGGCTCCTGGCTGCCTCCACTACCCGGGGGCTCTGGCAGGGGGGCTCTGGCTGCAATTTAAAGGGCCTGGGTCTCTGGCCGCTGCCAGGAGCCCCAAGCCTTTTAAGTCACTGACCTGGGGAAGCTGATCCGGTACAGTGCACCAACTCTTGCCGGTACACCGTACCGGCCTATACTGACTTACTTTCACCTCTGGTCTACCTGTATTTTTTGCAGATTCATATGTACAACGGGACACTGCAAGCTGTCGTTTATAGTTGGAATCCACTGCTTCCTTGTCTTTGGCCACATCCCTAACCCTACCTACAACACAAGGCAAAATGTCACTACAACACTCATCCTCATCCTGCCTTATTGATTAAATTTGCAGCTAATGAATTCACCAGGAGTGCCAATAAGTAAAGACAAGTCACTTTTCCACCTAAACGTAAAAAGACAACCACACTGATTAAATGTATTTGTTGCCATATCTGTTTGTGTTTACTTGGCTGCCAGTCAATAAAAGAGTTCTTCTTTCCTCTGGTAATTTAGGGGAGTAACATTGTCCTATTACAGCAAAAGCTTAAAGAGGTATCATCTCATTATTTAAAACATCAGTGGATCTGTACTCAGGGTTGGGTACCTAAACTTTCCAAAGGGCATACAAATACCAGTGATTCTCCTCAGGTTTCACCACCTACATTTATTTTACAATTATTTGAATGAAAGTTCAGACTTGTGAAGGTTAATGGACTGCCTAGGCTGGAAACAGTAATTCTTTACTTATCCATAGACTAGACACAGAGCAGGAACATGGAATGAGCTTCCCACACTAACCCCATGACCTCAGCTGTCATTTGGAGAAATCAGCCTCTGCAGAGGTCAGGAGTACAGTAGTGTTTATCCTTCCATCTCCATGGTAACTAACTCCAGCGTCTTCTTCTGAACAGTGACTTCCAATTGTATTAAACTGAGTGTGGCTTTTTGACATATGAAAACCTGCTCATTAGGGATTGAGGAGACACAAGCACACTCATTTCACTTAGAACCTTCAAGACAGACTTCAACTGCACTGGCAAGGGTGAAAAGTGCATTTGCGCTAAGTTATCCAAGCTCCAGAAATGATCTGCTCAAGGCTTACATGTTAATTCTCCCCTGCCCCCACCGATAAACCGTTTGGACAAAGCAAAATAATAAAATTGTAAAGGCCATTTTAAAAATCTGCTCACCACTCTTTTAAGTATAGTAATTTCTCCACTCTTTGACTAGTTAATAAACTTAAGAGAAGCAGCCAGAGAAATTTAGAGTAAAGTAATCCCAGTGGCTGTGTTGGTATTTCTAGAAACAAAATTAGGCAAATCCAGGATTTCTCATGCTTTATGTTCTGTCACAACATTGAAACTACTAACTCTGTTTATAATGTGGATTTAGAAACATTTCTGGAAATTTAGCACTTTGCACAGATAGACAATGCTGTCCAACTACAGATTTCTACGATTAATGTACATTGTGCTACATAATCTGGTTTTGGTGGAGGTAAAGGTTGGGGGTGCAGGGGACTTGCTATAGCTGCAGCTAGTAGTCAGAAATTCAGTAGGAGTGGCAGAAAGGGAGAAGCGGTCTATTATTGCTTCTCATATTCTGCAAATACCAGAAAAGAAGGGAAAGCCATTCTGCTCTGATGCTTTTCATGAACAAAAAATGAAAATATAAGACAAGTAAGTGTAGGTTCTTGGGTGTCTGGTATGTTTGTCATTCTGTGGTGCTATCACTGAAGTATCTTTCAATTGTGCAGCTTTTCTATCCCATCAAGAGTTTTCAAAACAGGACTGCATCTAAGAGGGGTTAATTTTTAACAGGAAAACCCATTACCTAAATACGCTGTTCAGAATGCAATTCAGCTGGCCACTCTATACACTATATAGTATTGTTACAAAACACTTAATACATGTTGCTAGACTACAGGTATTTGCAAAAGCACTTAAGTAAGCAATATACCAAGTCACAAAAGCCTTGTAGACAAGATTTTTTTTTTTTGTGATGAAGTATTGCACTCATTACAAATCAGATCAATTATATAGTCAGACAGATATACAAGATTTTTGTTTGGATGGGGTGAGGCTGAGTGTCACCTCAAAGTGCTTCAGCTCATAGCAAATCAGATCACTGAAGAAATATTCATCATGACATTTAATATATTAAAACTAAATATAAAATATTTAGTTTCTTGTAATATTTAAAAATTAGAGTTTTTTAGGTATATACAAAACATTACCATAGCTGGGTTCATGAATTCCTCTAAATATATATGACACAGCTTGCGATCCCAGTCATCAGTGATGTGTCCACCATACATAATCTCACCAAAGAGATAACGCAAATCTTCCCACGGAACCTACCGAAGATAATGGAATGCATAATTAAACAAATAACAAGTCAGCTTTCCAAAGGACAAACCAAAGTCACACAGAATAATAATGCATGAAAAATGCTTCATGAGAACAAAAGAAAATCAAAACACTTTCCTGAGAAGTTGCAACCATTAGATGCTCTCATTATTTTGTAGTTAGAAAATAACCATACTACAATGGGGGCTTTTTTAAAATTCCAGTTATAGGTGTATATATATATAAATGTCTGATAAAAAACATCAAGGTTACAGTTAAAAATCATTAAATGTGGAAACCAATATTAATTGAGCCATAAGTCATGATTTTTATCTGAGCCCTTATGAAAAATCTTTTAAGGAGCAAAGTACATTTTCAGAACACTGCACGAGGTAAGAGAACATAACTCATTGACGAATATATGTATTTCCCTATCCAGACCTTTGAAAACATAGTATGTTTCCTTCCAATTGCTCATAAGAACTAACTGCTATGTCTGTTTTAAGGGGGAAAACAAAAACTTGTATCTGATTGCAGTTTTTTATATCTCCTCTCTAGAAAATACTGGTTAAGTGAAAGTCTATATTATTTAAATTTGGGATGAATTCAAGAATTTCAGTAAGAATGGAATTAATATTTTTGCTATCAGTACAAAATCGCTAGAGGGTTATGTTCATTGTGGCTATGGTCATAATGTCATGCCTCCAGTTTCTAATTAACGATAGTAGCATATTTTACTTAAGAAACCACTGTCTCTTTTTTTATTTAGCTTAGCAAAATTCAGAACCTCTCTTTGCTAGCCTTGATTTGCAAAATATGCCAGTTTGTGATGAAGCCTTTCCAGACAGAAACCTTCACACCCTCGGGGGCAGCATTTGCCTCCTAACAGTTCAAGTAAAAACTTAATTATAGGCTTTGTATGTTGCATGATGTGACAGAATAGAACAAGTAAAATAGCTGCAGCTACTCCAGTGTGCTTGCTACAAGTTTAAATGAATTTGAATAAATGAAAGTCTTATTGCACTTATCATTTTAAACTAGTTTCAACTGAATGAAAAAGAATGAAAAAGAGAAAGAAGTCACCAGAATGTCATAAACTATGCTACATACTATCTCAGGAAAGGATGAACAGCACAACTCTAAGAAGAACATTAATAACTTTTGGTACAGAAAAAAAACACGCCACAATTGCATAAGGTTTTCTCCTTATTGGCTATAAAAATGCAACTAATACATTTCTCAATCTACGATATATTTATTTCAATACACTGGTATTTGTTGGTCCGGAAATTGCTTTTTCCCTTTGTGCCAGATAACCTTGTTCAACGTGTGTGTGTCTTAGAAGAATATAGCAATATTCTAATTCACTATAACCTCAATTAGCCACCTGTCATGGGGGATATTGACAATGTTTAGATAATCAAGGCTTCTGATTTAAGAGAAATTTCAGTGTAATCACAAGAGATCAGGAACATGTTCTCTGTTTTGGATAAAAGGGCTTTTTGGATAACAAGTTTGCATAATTAACATTGTACTCTGTAGGAAATTAGGCTGATGTGTTCATGGAGAGAGAAAGTCAACCTCCACACTACTCAAATCCTGCACAGGGTCTCTGCTGTAGGAAGAGTTTTCCTACTAAGCAACTGCACAGGGGGTGCCTATACAATTGCATGCCACAGGAAAGGTCGTACATATATTGGTACAGAATGCCACATTGTCAAAGGATCAAATGGCCCCAATATCCTACACAACTGGTCATTGTTCTATGCCATATACTTGAAAAGTAAGTGTGGTGGGTGAAGGAGTGGGCTGACTAGAAGCCCTGTACCTGGGCCCTGGGTTGATTTTGTCTCCACGACTCTGAATTCCACTTGCAGTGAGCTCTTATAATACTTGGGCTTTGTGTGGGCAAAGGGAATTTCAACCTTGGGGAAAGAGATTGGGTCATGGGGGACATTGAGAGCCAAGAGAATTAAGTGTCCAAAGATAAGGTTCTCAGCTGGTGTAAACTGTTATAGCATCACTGACTTCAACGAAGCTGTGACAATTTACCCCAGCTGAGAATCTACCCCTCTCCCCACCCCCCAGTCTTCAACATTGGCTTTGTGCTCCATGGGTCAATTCTTGCTCATCTTACTAACGCAAGTAGTCTGAAATGAGTAAGGTGAGCAGGATGTGGCTTTGTCTTCACACCACATTTTGATGCTTTTAATATTCCTTTTTTTTTCTTGTACGTACATTTTTAAATGACCATAAAGCTACAATGCAATGTGATGTACCCTGCTCAGCCACAAAATATTATTAATATGAAAAGTATGCAATACTACCAAAAGGCAAGGTTAAGTAATTCTCTCTCCTGCTCCCCACCCGAACTAGTACGTGTATAATAAGAGTCCAGGAATGTCACACTCTGTGTCTTTCTGAAGCCAAAAATGTGTGTTGAGTCCGTGTGAAGCAATGAAAGCAACTACAAGTATGGCCAAGAACTCTTTTTATTCAGAATATCCCCAGGTTGAATCATCTCTGGTTACCATACAGTTTTTTAAGTTCTCAACCATTTTGACTTTACAGATTATACTCAGGCAGTGTAGAGCTACAATAAAAGGCATGTGTCTATGCCACACCAAGAGTTGTAGGCCAGGTCTACACTATCATTACTTCGATATAGCTTATATAGCTCAGGGGTGTGAATAAATTACACCCTCAGAGCGACATAAATTACACCAACGTAAGCCCTGGTGTGGACAGCACTATGTCCGCAGGAGAGTTTCTCCTGCTAATGTAGCTACCACAGAGGTGGATTTATTACACCGATGGGAGATGCTCAATGCTCTCCCTTCAGCATAGAGTGTTTTCACCAGATGTAACGATGTAGTACTTCTATTGTAGACTAGCCCATTGATAACTATGCTATCAGAAGTAACTCAACCAATTACCATCCTTTACAGCTAATTTGCATGTAATAGTTTAATTGGCTATATATGGGAGATTGCATAAATGGTGGATTACTTGGCCAAACTGCCACACTTGTGCACCCAACTGCCACCCACACAAATCAAGAGAACCACCCACACAACTAGCGATGTCTGTTGAGTCACTGTGAAGTGATGGAAACAAGAAGAAGTATGGCTGAGAGCTCTTTTTGTTTAGAATATAATTAGGTTCAATCATTACTGTGATTTGTGGTTGGTTACCAACAAATTTTTAAATTCTCAGCCATTTTTGGCCTCTTAAATTTTTTTTTAAACACACACATGACTTTATAAATTTTATCCATATGACAGCATGACTTTCAGCTACTAGTAGCTACTTATTAAACTCATGAATAGTTATTTTGAGAATAGAGCCTAAAGAGAGAAGATTTATTAATAAAGAAAAATAAGGGTTGGAATAAGCTGATTTTACAGAGTCATTTTCTAAATGAGAACCATTGTTAAATATAAAATTAAACAATTATTTCAAATGTGACACTAAATACCAAATGAAGGAAATTCAATTTCATGTCCTATTAGCAAAAAGCATCAGTAAAAAAACAAAAGGAAAACAAGAACAAATACATCTAATGACTACAAATCAGGACAATGTAAATGTATGTCATTGAAGGTAACATTTCACGTTTTTTTTAAAAACCCTCCGCTGATCTCTGAAATGTCTAAGTTATTGAAAAAGGTGGTATCAGAGGAGCTACTTACTATCTACCCCATTAAATGCTGAATAATCATTCTGTTATTCAGGCTCTGGATTTACAGAACTTAAAAAATGACATTAACCTAATATTTAAACCACACAACTGTAAAATATGCTGTTGCTTAGAAATAAAATCACTCATCTACCCTTAACTTTCACTCAGGGGAACATTACAGAGAAAGTCACAACAAGGTGGTATCCTTAATACATAATAATGACACATGCAGGAAATGCACCATTATTTATACATGTGACGTGTTGTAAATTGCTTCCATCATCAGAACTAATTGTAGTGATTATTAATGCAGTGTTATGAACTGTCAGAATTGCTGTATGTAATTACATTTGTGCAAATGCTTCATTACCTGCCTAATGAATTTGGCATATATGCACATGTAAACCACTGTTTTTGTTAACATAATGAAGGACATTTTTTTTTTTTTTTGCACTAAGCTGCTGATGTGGAACTGGTTTGACCTATATTATGAAGTTCAAGCATCCACTGCTGAAAAACCTTTGATCTGGTATATTTTCATACTCAGCAATAGATGCATATAATGTAAGCTATTTTCATAACAGCTGCAGAGAGAAATTATGTCCCACTCCTTCAGTATCCAAGACTGACACAGTGAGAACAATCTTGGTAAGAAGTTACTTGACCACTAAGTCTTACTTTAGTGTGTGCCTCTAAATAGTTGTAGAGGACATTGACACAAATGGTGAGATCTCCAGTATTGAAAGGATATTTTCGATTCCAGCCTTGCGGTCCAAACTTGAGCCTCCCAGCCACGCAAGTATGAAAGTAGCACAGAGAAAAGAGTATGCTTTTAAACTCCGTCTCCCTGGAGCACAATTCAAGTGTATCCTGCCAAAGAAGAAAAGCAATGTTTTTATCCAATGACCATTACATTATAGGCATAGTTACCTTACTTGGGCCAATGGGACTACTCACACATTTGCAGTTAAGCAAATAGAGCGTTGTTAGCAAGATTGGCGCCTAAGTATTTTTCACTTTATATACTTTTTATTATAGTTAAACAGAATTGCTGACCAGATAAATAATCTTTTTATATAAGAAGGAGCACTGTACTGCCCTTATGAAAGAGGTCTATAGAATTTAGAAGAATTTAATCCAATATGATTATAGAAATTAAATAAATTTCTATAAATATTAATAAAAAAAATCATACAATTTAAAAGAGGATATTTTTATAAAATAGACCACCTTAAAGACAATCTCACAGAGAATGGTATTCTCACTATAGAATTCTACAGGGTAGTTTAAAATTCCATAGTGAAGTTATCACTCTCGCTCAGATTTTATGTGCCTTTCCCAAAAAAGGCAAGTTTGGTAATTGTAATTTAATTGTTTTCTTTAGTCTTCATTGATAGAAACTTGGAAATAAGAGTTTCTGTATAGCTTCTTTTTTTTTTAAGTTCCTAAGGCAAACTTTAAAATATTTTTCTAAAGTATGATCCTGAATCTACATTCTTTGCACCCACAAGCTCTTTTGAACTGCAATAATTGTGCCTAAGAAGTAATTAATATTACAATTGATTTTTGATATCCATATACATCTTAGGTATACAAAATTTCTGAGGGCTAAATCTCTGGCTGTCAAGACAAATCACCTTCCCTAACGGAAGAATGAGTAGGAAATTGTGAGCAGAAGAACATGTTTCCCCTGCACAAAGACTGGGAAATATCTCATGATGGGGAGCATCAAGTCCCATAACAAAATTTCTTCTGGCCAAATTAATGAATTAAATAATCAGAAATATAATATTGGAGTAAGATTTATGAATCTGACTCAATCTTCCTGACTCTCATACAGAAATCCATAAAACACAAAATTTGTCCTAACTGGGGCTGACTATAGTGTAATTAATTTTTTTTAAAACTGCAGTTGCTCCTACTGAAATATCAAATACCTTTACAAGAAACATAATAAAGACAGTAAGTGCTTAACTTTGTCTTGATATATCTGCCAAAGAGTCTGTAGCACAAAAGTTTGCCTCAACCACCATTGACTGACAACCATAAGAAAATACTTCTCGAGTTTCTTGTTGAAAATCTCACCTTTAGAAATTGATAATCCAGTTCAAATCTTTAAAAAACAAGTGAGTCATATCTTAATTTAGAACAGACTTAAATTAAAGTATCTCTTCAAATTCCAGGATATCCTCTCTGTATGAGAACTATTTCTTCCTAGATGCCTTTTTAACATCCCCAGGTGAATTAAGGTGTCAGAAAATCAAAGTTGCAATCATTTCTTCTTTGTGCCAGCTTTAAGATTCATGTTTCAGATAAACAACCCTCCTAGGCACAACAGCATTTCTCATTTTTGAAGAAGTCACCATAAATCAGTAATATTTTAGCTAAACAATTCTGTGCAACATGCTTTTGCTAAAAACAGTTTTTGCCAATATTTTTCAGCTTTCTATTAAAAAAAATGATGTGATGATGTATTATAAACCACTATATAGTTGTACAACAAAAATTGCCACTATAAGAACAGTCTGCTTAACCAAGTATACAAACAATTATTTCCCCTAGGAATCCTCCAATGTATATGGATGTAAATGGGTATCAAAAATCTCCTCCTTCATTTCCTCTACCACCCTCACATCACAGCCACCATTTCTCTGGCCCAGAAAACCTCATGTGGAGCTCTCTGTAGTCTTTGTCACCCAAGGAGGTTCCTTAGAACAGTGGTACTCAAAATTTTCACCATCATGCCTCATTTTTATCAAGGCAAATAACTTCAGGCCCTGCCTTCATGTGTGCTAGAGACAAAATTCCTGTATATCAGATATATGAATCACTAGAATACTAAAGTACATACAGTTATGATAATCTTTACAATGGCACATTTCAATGAGATGGATTAACTTGATTCTGTATGCACAGCTTATTCAGTTGTAGAAGGGCTGACTTGAACTGAAACTGGAAAGTGATCTACAAGTCCTCCCAGAGGAACAGACTCCGGGCTTGGTTACACTGGCACTTTATAGCGCTATAAAGCCCCCACGAGCGCTATAACCTCCTCCCCGTCCACACTGGCAAGGCACGTAGAGCACTATAACCGCGGAGTTATAGCGCTCCTCGTAATCCACCTCCGCATGGGGAATAAGGGCTGTAGCGCAGCTGCTGTAGCGCTACAGCAAGAATGTGGACACCCACTGCGCTACAAGTGATCTCTTGAGATGCCTAGAGCCATTTAAGGCAATTGATGTCTCTTCCCTTTGTTTTGAACTTGGCTGGAGGAATGCGGAAGTACCTCTGTAGAGTTTCTCTCTTAACTCGGCAGATAAGCAATGCAAATGTTTAAGGAGGGAGCCTGTGTGAAAACAAAGCCCTCTGTGAACGGACACGCACTGACAGGCTTTCAGAAGAACGGAAAAACCACTGTCTCTCTCCCTCCACATACACACAACGCGTCCCCCCTCACCCCCCTCGTTTAAAAAGCACGTTGCACCCAGCTGAATGCTGGGATACCTGCCCTAATGCGCTGCTCTTAATGCCGCATTAAGTGCCCCAAATGTGGCCGTGCTATACCGCTGGCACGTCTGAGTGTGGACATACAATAGCGCTATACATATTACTGTATAAGGGGACCGCTATAACCAATAGCGCTATAATCTTGTAAGTGTAACCATACCCTCCAAGAGGAACAAGGTGTCAAGGGAGAAATAGGTTGTGGGGTGGAGACGAAGGAATGCTATTCTCCCATTCTTAAGCCCCTTTTACCATTTACACCTCCTTGTTGGCAAGGCCCTGAGGCAGTTGGCCATTGCTTCCTCTTCCTGTTCTCTCCTTCCCAGCAGTTTGAAACATTTTTTTATACAGGTAAATAATGAAAGACCAACATCAAACAGCAAACACCCTTACTTGTATACAAGCACAGGAATTCAGAAAAAGGATATGCAGCCAGTCTCTAAACATTTGTGCACAAAAAACCCATGTTGTGCCCAGCAAATTAAAAGGGTTGGACATGGTCCAATCTAAGAGTCATTTACAATGGAACAAATGTTCATAAATATTGTCTACTCAACCAACTTGATTTATAGAGTAAGGTTAAATTCTTCACTAAGGCTTTTCTTTTGGGGAGAAGTGGGACAATTAATGAACTGGTTAGATACATTTTTAGGGTCTTCCTTTTTTGCAAGAAGGACTTTTTTAAGTTTCGAAATAGAGCCAAAACAGTTGGCTTGCAAAAAGAGGCTGTGATATTACAATCAGACTCAAAACTAAAGAAAAAGGCCACTAAATGAACTTGAAGCTGCAATAAATAATAAAATTAATTGTAGAGGCTATCTATAAGAGAGTCAAGATACTGCATATGAAAATCACTGTTTTCTGTCAATTTACAGTCATATTGTTGGCTTATGGCATATACATTAACGGGGATGATCAAGAATGTTACAAATATTAACATTAAAAGCAAGTGAAAGAGATGATTCATCTTAAGTATCTAATTTGTCAACTTTAGAATTTATCTGTAAGGAAATAAGAGTTTTTGGTTCATCATCATAAAAGAAAATAATATTCACCATATTTAAAAAGGTACAAGACTGAGGTTTAAAAAATTACCTGAAAATCTCATGTACAGATTATCAATAGATCTTACTGAAATTTAGTTTATGTAGTTTGAGTTTTTATAATTCTGGTGAATTTATGTAAATTAAGAAATATACAAACTTTTCAAGAGCCAGAATTGCTGTTACATTGAAATAGATCAGCATTCACATGGCTTTCAGTTAAACGATCTACAGTAATACCAATTTACTATCACAGCAGTTAACTGTTTCCCCCATGCCTGAGGAAGTGGCAGAATGGCTGGCATAGGAGCCAGTTCCAATGTATAAAATAGATTTTTGCCTTTGACTTTTCCCTGTACAAGGGGAACCTGACCAACTATGGCTAGAATACATCTACTTTGTGCCACCTGAACTGTGCAAAGTCCCACTTACATACATGCCTGATGCTCAGACTGGCCTTTGGTCTGCTCAGCATGTGCATGCTATATTTCAGTCACAAGGCTTACATTACGCTGGCTGTCCATTGCCCCAGGGCTGTTTGACACACTAGGCAGCCATGCCTATTTTGTTGAAGTATTGTAGCAATCACTGTAGAGACTCTTCAACATCTGGGGAATCCCAGACACTGGGGGATTCTGCAAGTGGCTCTTTAAGCCAGGCCTTTCTGTAATGTGCCGCTGGAACCAACAAGCATTACATAGTATCTACTTAAAAAAAAACAAAGTAAGGCGTCCAGACACAGTGACTTTCATAGAGCTAACCAAAGAAGAGAAGTCCTTCCTGCCTCTTTCCAACATCATACCACCCACACCAGCCTCCCTGCTCCCTTAAATCACTCTCATTCAATTCATCCATCCACCTCTGGAAGACCTTGGGAAAACAGTTGGGTATGTTCTGAAGATCAGCAGATCTGGGTTAGGGCTATCAAGGAAAAGAGATGGATGGACACATGCTACCTACTGATGATAGAGAACGATACACCACCATGATTTGGACTACAAAATCCTTTTGTGAGAATTAAAAATATTACTACTACTACTGCTACTACTAGCTGTGGAAAGATCATATGCAACAGGCACTGGTGGGAATTTGCAGCAGTGGGGGAGCTGTCAGCAGTTATAAGATCTTAGGGTAGGACAAGGGGAGCTAATATGGCACTCTTAGATCGCTAGTTGTGGGACAGAGTATCAAATGCTGGGCCACAACAATATTTCTCTGATGTTGAGGTGGCCATTACAGCTACATGCCTGATGTGTTGCTTCCCTGACGGCCAAAAGGAAAAGTACTGTGTTGGTTCACTCTATAGTGCTTCACTACCTAATACAGGGAAATACAATCAGGGATAGTATCTGAAGCACTTTGCCCCATGATGATGGGAAATTGATTATAAGGAGGCAGGATAGTTTAGAGCTGGCTAGCCTTCTGTGACCTTTGTTTTCATATGGAATGGATACCATGACCCCAGCAACAAACTCCCCGTCCTGCTGGACCAGTTACTTTCAAAATTTTGGAGTAATTAAAAAAACCCAAACCCATAGATTATGTAAATGTTTTCTCACCTGGTCAAAGTTGTACAGGGCAGCATGCAAATTAGCCAGCACCCCAGTAGGGGGTTCACTGGTAATTTTAATTGAGTTTTCTAGAATTCCTTGAGGGATGATGTGTTCTTCTGGGGTTGGAGCTGGTTCAGCACTAATAAAGACCCGGAAATCAGAGTGGCTTCCTTTGCTGTACTGTTCAAGGAGTTTCTCCAAGGTCCCCAACCACTTGGCTACTAGATGAATATTCTGTTGGAAAACACGTAACATATTCATTGGTTTATTATTTCAGACGTGATATATACACACGTTAAAAATACCTTTAAAAATACTGTTAAGG
This sequence comes from Dermatemys mawii, assembly GCA_007922305.1. Classification (NCBI taxonomy): domain Eukaryota; kingdom Metazoa; phylum Chordata; order Testudines; family Dermatemydidae; genus Dermatemys; species Dermatemys mawii. Next base: position 42,122,185 of record ML677349.1, on the reverse strand, counting down.
CAGTTTCATGAAAAGGAATAGGCACTCAACTCCAAATGACATTTCACTATTAAATGAATCGGTTGTGCAGAAGCAGAAAAATTAAGGATTCTAAGAAGGACATCAGTTACATTAGCAGATATTTCACTAACCTCTGATATTTCAAACCTTGATTTAGCAAGACAGTAAAACACGTGGTTAACTTTAAGCATATGAGTAATTTCATCCTGGTTCAGCAAAGCTCTTAAGCACATACTAAAGTGTTCTGTGGAACTGGGCCTTGTCATGGGCAGCTGGTCACTGTGAATAGACTGGTCTCAGCTCCCCTGTGTCAAAGCAGTGGGCCCAGGTGATCCTGTTGAAGGGAGAACTGCTACACCTGGGGCTATAAAGACCTGTCATATGGCAGGAAGAGGAGGAGTGTTTGGGACACACTGTGCCTGGGGACAGGAACCCCAAAGGAGTGGCAGTAACTCCTGTGGTGGCTACTGGAGCAAGGGGCCAAGTGCCCAGGAAGGTCGCCCGAGAGCTGCTATTCCAGAAGAGCAACAGAGCTGAAGAAGGACCGGCTGAAAAGGGAGTTGGCTGGGACTAGAAAGCTGCCAGAAGCAGGATTACCAGAGATCCTAGCGAAAGGAGTCTATGAAACCCTAGGACAAAAGGTGAGCTAAGGGGTTGGTGTCTTGTTTTTTATTGGCTCATGTTTGGACAATGTACTTAAAGGAAAGGACACTGGGTGTGGCAGTGTATCCCTCTCAGATATGGAAAAAGATGATGTCACAGATGGTGAAGAATGTGAGTATCTCAAATCAGCCCTGGATACTAGGAGGAAAGAAGTAAGGTGGATCTTTGGTGCCCAGTGAAGAAAAAGCTGAGCCTATGACATTGACTGTCCCATACCACATTTGGGTGGGTAAGAGGAAAACTGGAGGCTGCAATCTGCCTGTTGGCAACAGGACAGCAACAGCAGATAACCACAGTACAGTGGCAACAAGAACAGCAGCAGCAGCAGCAGCCCCAGGTTCTGCTCATGCAATTGATGAAGAACCTGCAAAAACAGCAGGAGGCGCAGTTTGCCATTAAACAGAAGTGACAGGTGCCCCCTTTCAACAAGTGTGGTTGCAGAACAGTTGGGCTAAGAGATGCCAGGCAACACGGTTGGTGATGGAACTGTGAGCTGACTGGCTCCAGGCCTGCCAAAGGAGGGACCAAAATACAAACCCAAAAGCTTCACTGAATGTTTGAGGGAGTGGCAAGCAACGCTGGATGAGAAGGATCAACCTGAGTGGCTCATGTAGCACCATTCCTGATCGGCAAAGCTCAGGCCACAGACTGAGCAATAAGCAAAGAGCATGTGATCACCTATCTGGCAATGAAGGCAGCCATTCGGGATTGAGAGGGTCTGACTCCAGCGGCCTAGAAACACTGGTTTCAGGTAGAACCATTTTCTTGAGTGGCACAGCCATGAGTGGTGGCTCAGAAATTACTGGATCTCATGCTTCTGTGGCTCTACCCCAAGGCCAGCTGGAGAGAGAGAATCGTGGACCAAATTGTCCTGGATCAGTTCCTAAAGATTGTCCCCGTGGAAGCTGACAGTTGGGTGAGATGCTTTCAGCTGGCTAGGGAGGGAGAAGCTGCTGAATGTACAGAGGCCTTCTTTGAGGTCAAGGGAGACGAGCAGCCAGGGCAGGAAGGTAAACTGAGGGGAAGCCAAAGGTGGTGGCCCAGGGAAGCTCTCAAAGAGAAAATCCTCAAATGGCCAAAAATGGGGTAATATACAAGAACTACGTGGAGGTGGGGTAGTCCACCAGTCTAGCGGAATCCCTCAAGGTGGTGGCTGAGGAGGATCCTTTGTATGCTTCAGGTGTGACCAACCTGGGCATATTAGACAAGAATAGTGTGTGATTTTCTAGGTCGTTAGACTACAAGAGCACATCGAGCAGAAGAGTTGAAAAGCACTATCTCGCCAACAGTTGTCTGAGCCTTGACCTTTGTTACCTGAGGCTTCAGATGTATGCCAGGGCTGAAACTGGGCTGCCCTCATTACCCCTGCTTCAAGGCTTGAGCCTGTGAGGTGCTGAGCACTCCAAATGCCATTGAAATCTACCACTTTTCAGCTCCTTCTCTCTCTGTTTTCTCAGATAATACCATTGCTTTACTTATTAAGAACTATATCAATATTAGTTGAAAGGTACAACTCCTGGTAGATAAGCTTGAATAGTTCACTGGTAAATCGGGTTGAAAAAATGGTGAAAATATTATTAAAATCTCAATAATTTTTAACAATTGTCTCTGTTTCAGTACAGTGCCTAGCACAGTGTGGCCCTGACCCCAGTTGGGGCCTTTAGTCACTACTATTATTAATTTTAATACAAGAACAGCTAAACAGTAGCTAACGTTTGCACCAGATAATTGGGTTGACAAGCTGATGCAGTGCTGATGGTGTAAAAATAGAATTGGATGGAATAATGTGGCTCCCCTAATATCTTTAATTAGCAGGGCCTGGAACTACACTTCCGGTAGTGTATCAGGACAATGTGACCATTATTATACACTATACAATCTAATGTCAAACTGCTGATCACAGCACCTTGCCTTAGTGACACTAACAATCCCGGTGCTCCTGTCAACTTCCATGGCTGCACCAAGAATGATAGTTCACCAGAGTGTTGTAAAGAGCCTTTTTGTTTGTTGCACAGTGGATTCTCAATTCACTCAATGCTTGCCAAAGCTGCTACTGCTATCTCTGAAGAGCAGCAGTCCATTGCTGATTATACAGCTTCCCAAGTGCTAGCCATTCTAATTTTATTGGAAGACTCCATTATGGCCTACTCAATGGAACAAGAGTTCTTAATTATGTAGGAGAAGAGTGTTCCTGAGGACATAATCATGCCTAGCCATAGGGAGCCTTCTTGTATTATCTCTCCTGGCCTCACTGAGAATACAAAGGTATTGCTTGTAAATGTGAGGGTAAAGGCAGAATGCCATGAACACTCACTACATGTGAACACTTACCTTACCTTTTGCAAAGGCAAAAGAAAAAACAAAGCAAAATGTTCTGTTTGTAGCCTTTCTGAATTCCACAGAAAGTTGTTCCTTGTTGGACAATCCTTCCCTTGCAGTCACTTCACTAGTGCAAACAGCATTCACCTAACTGAGTGCACCAATATCATCTATTGTGTGGTTTAACACTTACTTGGAGAATGACCCAATGCCCATGTGTGGCAGCCTCCTCTAATGCCTCTTCTGCCACCATCTCTTGGCCTTGTCCTAAAGAGACATTATGGAATTTTCCAGAGTCGATAGTAAACCCAAGTTTTTTGCCTATAAGGGAAGTGACGGAGGTAGGAAATGAACAGAGCAAAAAGGGGGAAAAAATGATAACATCTCATTAATTTCACTATCACTGGTGCAATATGTATTAGTTCTTCTGAAGCACTTCACTACACCCTTACAATTTCAACAAGCAAAATTGCGAGCTCTCAACAGCAGCCTTATTGCTGGTATTAGAAAAAGCCTGCAGAAATCTGTTCCCTTGGTTTTAAGATAATGAACCTTTTGACATTTTGATAGATGTTAGGCATTGTTACTGAGCTTTAGAAATTCTTACAGGGGGTACAAAGCAATTCCCTTATAAAAAAGGAGCAACATGTGGTAGATATCACGTCAGTTTTTTAACTGATTGGTTCAGTGGGTAAATGCACAAGCCTCTCACCTTGTGAGGCCTGAGTTTAAATTGAGCACAGTCAGGTCACAGCTGTATTAACCTGGTATTCTCAGTATAGTCTGTGGGGAATAGTAATCCTAAGTATAAAGCGACAGTGCTTTACACAATTGAATATAGTTTGTATAATGACCATTATTTAGTCACAGGGGGCACAAGATTACATGAGCATGGAGAAAATTGCCCTCTGGCCCTCATCTAGTCAAAAGGTAGAAAACAGTACAAAAGAAACTTGCATTATGCCAAGCAGAGGAATGTTCAGTCTAAAAATTTCTTCATACTATAGTGCTAATAGCCTTGCACTTTTCATCCACTCCATTTACCACAAATAGGTGGGGGGTGGGGAAACTTTACAACTTAACTCTTTTGTTAAAAATAAACCCTGTCCAACTTTGTCATATTAATTTCTGTTCTTTTATGATGACACATTGTTTTGGCTTTGTTTAAGATTTTAAAAATTAGGACTCAATCCTGCTCCCTTTAAACTAAAGCCCAAAGTCCCACTGTCTTCAATGGCAGCAGGATTGGGCCTAAAGCTATTTGCTCTCCTTCTCCTGTGCAAGCACAACTCCCATTGAAAACAGACTCACCAAGTATCTCCATATCTTTAAGAGGGTCTATTCCAGGGGAGAGGATGAAAAACACTGGAGTGGCTGGACTGCTCTCTTCATATGATTTTGCTAAGTCCATCATGGTGCCCTCCGTGTACTTGGAACCTAGTTTTTCCTCCACAAAGTTTCTATATAAATATAAAGTATAAACGGAACACACCAAGAATATCCACAATTACAGATTTGGGTCCTGCATTCTTCTCAGACTACACAACCCCATTAAAGACAGGTGTCAGGGAAGCAAGCTAAGGGAGCGAAAGGCAGCCAGGTGGTAAAGAGGGTACAGAAAAATCTGTTCAGGAAAGGGAACAATGACTATGTGATAGAAAGGACAGCTAGGCACAGCAAGTAATCAGCAAGGGAATGCTTCTTCCTGTGAGCATGGATAGCATACAGTGGTGCTGGAACAATTTGTATAATGGGGGTGCTGAAAGCCACTGAACAAAACTTCAAACCCAGTACATAACGGAAACCACTTCAAGCCGGGGGTGCTGCCATGCCCCCAGCATCCCTAGTTACAGTTACATATGGTAGCACAGCGAATAGGCTTTGGGCAGTCGGGCAAAGGGTACTATTCTTTGGGAGGCAAGGGATTTAAAAAAACTTCAGAGAGTTTGGATAGGTATAAAAGGCTGACATTTTTGAGGATTACAGATTTTTAAAGAAGAGCGAGATGGAGAATTACCATCCCATGAGTCTAACTGCTACCCTAGAGAAAGAATGAATATTAATAGAGAAATATGACTAAAAAGTAGGCAGTTAGCAGCATGCATTTTTTTTTTTAATTATAAATGAGCCACTCGTTGTGGATCAGGGCACATGTATAAAATCTAATAAAATCACCAATCTATAAATCAGTAAGCCAATTCCCTATAAACAGTCAATCACCCTCATCTGATCCCACCATCTTCTCACAAATACCTGAAAAAGAATAGATAGGCCTTGTACTATTGCCACAAAGGCCAATAATCAATAATCTCAGTTTGGACTGACCAGCTAGCTTGTTAATTAGATTCCAATGACAGAAAATTTCACTGCAGCAGGCCACACATCCAATAAGCCATCTTCATGTGTGATTCCATGGATACACACAATGTCAAAGACCGTACCTAAGAGCGTAGGTCATTCTATCTTTGCGCAGTGCCCTCAGTATGATAAGTTTCTGAAGAGAGCTTTTGTTTTTCCATTCCTGTGGGAACTTTTCCTTTTCTGGGCATTCTGAGTCCACCCATTTCTTCCATCTTTTAGCAGACCCTTCGATATCTCTGTCTAACCCTTGGAACTCATCCATTAGAGCAATGGCCTGAAACATACCAAACACACACATGGGTGATGTGCCCATGATGTATAGTTGGCATGATAATGAAATATATTTTACTAATAATATTTACTAGTAATACTATTTGACACCTATGACCTAATTTAAAGCGCAATTTATACTTACAGCCTATATGAATAAATGTTTTTTGTAAAAGATTAATCCGTTTCATATCTCCATACAATCTGTTTACAATTAAATACCCAGCTGTATTACAATACACTGTAACACAGATGATTAGGTTTTTCTGAGAGTAAGGAGCTTTGTGAAGATTACAACTATGTTCCTGGAGGAATGCAGAGATTATAGAAAATCAGTATTTCCACTTGAAAGAAATATATGATTTTATCATCTCAGGGGGAAAAAATTAAAAAGCAAGGACACCTCATTCAACAGCACTACAAGTTGTATTAAAATGTACTATGGAATATATGACTTTATCTGACATTATCTAGCTCTAGTAGGTCTCCAGAAATAACATGGAAATAAGATTTAGAACTGAAAAGCAATTCTCCAAACCTACCTTAATGGCACTCCATGACTGAGGAGTTAAAAAGTCAACAGGACTCTTGTGAGTGTGTTTGACTGTGAATCGAAGAAGGAAATCCAATTCAAGGAGTTCTATCTCTTTACTTCTCAGCAGAATCTTGACAGCATACAAAATTGAAAAAGGTCATTAGGTTTACTTGGCAGTCACTTGTGACTTAAAGCATTTACCACTCAACAGACATCACTGAATAGGCAGCAAAAAGCACTGAAAATTCTGGTGACTGAATCTTCTGTAGCTCCAATAAAAGAATTTAGCTTTAGCCAATTATTTTGAAATAAGGACTAGAAATATATTATAAACGAAGCAATGGAGTGAGATCAATTCCTAGACCTTCATTATTCACAAAGCTAATAGATTATGTTTTCAAATTTAGCCCTACGTTTGTAGCACACACTGCAGAACTTGCCTCAGACTGTTAGACACCAAAAAAAACCCACCAATAACCTCTGAACTAAATAATTTTGCAGAAGTTAAAATTGTCATTATGCTCTATACTGATAGTAGCACCCGAGTCCTTGCATTTTTTAAAAAATAGCTAGATTATAATAATAGCTATGATTTATGATTCTTTAGCTAGAGTAAAAAGAGCTATATGGAAATAAACAATTTATAACCATAGCCCTTGAAGACCAGAATAACTCTGATCTTTGATTTTTATTTTCAATAGCACTACTGAAGTGGCTAAGGAAATCTGAGTTCCATACAACTCCCTACATTTGTCCTCCACCCCCTTTAAAACACATGCTGGGAGACAGGAAGTCACATTTGTCATCTTCATTTTTCTAAGCTCTCTTCATATTTGGGGAGACCACAATGACTCATGTCTGGAATGTTTTTTTTGCAACGAGAAGGGGTAGTAAATTTTTTTTAAAAAAATAAAAGCTTAAGAATCTGCAGAAGTTAAACATGTCAGAAATACCACAAAATTATATCAGGGGAGACAAACCTAGCCTATAGGTTGAATGTACAATAAAAATTTTGAATTCAAATGTGCCTTTTTAACAAAATGCCTACCACCACTATGCCTGTTCCCTCTCTCCTTCCCTGGTATACTGTGAAGAATGGGAATTATCTGTATTAATTTTATGAATGTTAGAATCTGTGGATAACTCTCTCCTGAGAGTTAATACCAGCTGGAGTTCTCTCCAGTTACCCAGAATCCAGCAATGACTAATTCAATTTCCTAGTGCTTAGATGGACAATACAGCAAATCCACTGTTGGAAGACTACCTCCTATCACAGACGTCTGTGATAGGAGGTAGTCCACTATATTGTCCATCTAAGCACTAGGAAATTGAATTGTCCACATGTAGCCCACCGGCCATTTTTATCCAGCCCGCCAGTGAGGGCCGGGGGCACAGGGCCAGTGGCCCCGTGCTCCTGGCCTGGGGGACCGGTCTGAGCGTGGCGCACCGCGCTGCACTGGGCCCCACACTCCCGGGCCACGGGCCGGGCCAAGCGCGGCGAGCCTCCTCCCCCGGAGCCATGCCACACAGACAGTGCTCCTGGGGGCCAAGGCCGCAGGCCCCACCCTCCCCCGAAGTCGCGCCGTGCGGACAGCGCTCCGGTGGGCCAGGGCTGCACGCTTCTTCCCTCCCCTGGAGCCGCGCTGTGTGTCCAGCGCTGCCCCTCCCCAGAGCTGTGCCAAGCAGCTACGGTAATGTGGGCGATAGAGGGTGGGGTTCCAGGATGGTGGCTGGGGTGGGCTCTGGAGGGGACAGTCAGGGAGCAGGGTGGGTTGGATGAAGGTGGGGTTCTGGGGTGGGGGTTAGCAGGGGGAAGGGGAGGGTGGATAGGGGTTGGGGACAGTCAGCGGACAGAGGGCAGGGGAATTGGGTATGGGGTGGGATCCTGGGGGGTGGTTTCTCAGTCAGGGGACAAGGTGGGGGGGTGGAGTGGTTGGGGAGTCTGAGGGGACAGTTAGGGGGTGGGAAGTTGGAGGGGGCCGGATTGGGGGTGGGGTCTTCCCTTCCTGGCCCTCCATATGATTTTGCAAACCTGATGTGGCCCTCGGGCCAAAAAGTTTGCCCACCTCTATCCTATCACCTCTGGAGAAATGCATCAGAAATCTGACCAGGTTCAGGAGACCTTCTCAAAACCTCAGGTCTTTAGGCAGGAACTCTTGAACAAAAGAGCTTTGAAATGGATAAGAGACAGCCTCTGACCCAAGAGTCACACACACGTGCTGACTGGGGCACCAGACAGTCAGAAAGGCAAACAATGTAGAGGGTGTAACCTGTCTCACCCAGCCCCAAGATTGGAGCTGATGGGTCAAGTAGGACCTACTTATTATTTACTTGTATCCTACCTGGCCTGGATCTTTATATATAATCTCAGCCCAAAAGCAAAAGATATTTTTATTACTTGGAGAATCTCTGCTATAAGTGCCAGACGCTACATACTGTACCTAGGGAACTGCAAGCAGCACTTCCAAAATTTTAATCCCTATAATGTACACAGAGAAGTCTAACAACGCTCAAAGAAAATAAAGATTTACATAAAATACCAATGGAAGTTAACAATAATATTTATATTGCAGTAGCATTCACAGTATGTTAGGTGCTGTACAACCACAGGTAGATATGATGTATCCTCCAACACCGATGTTTTCCTGTAAATAAGAAATAGGTAAAATAAACCACACTCTCCACCACTACTGCCTGCATTTTTTTTCCTCACCTGAAACGTTGTCTGGGCTAGGAAGGTGAGTTTATCCTTTTCAAAAAGTCCCCGACTGGTGTAAAGGAAGGCAGAGTATGTAATAGCTTCTGTCAGGTTGGTGATGCGCCCCTGCAGATCTTCTGATGCTTCAGCCTGATCAATTGCTTTATGGAAGACTGTGTTGAAGGCCTAATGAGATGTAGGGTCTCATTATTTTGAAAGGATTTTTCTTTAAGAAAAACTGTTTTAAGAGCAATTTAATAGATGTCCAAAGTAAGCCTTTTCAAAGTAAGTACTTGAGCAGTAAAAAAATGGAGACATTGCACGGGACAACCCCCCTCCTCCCGCAAGAGTAGGCTTGGAGAAAGTTTTCTCCAAGGGTCGGGGGAGGAGAGGGACTGGAGATCATACATGGCAGCATTTTTCAGTCTACTCATTTAACTCAGGAGCAAACAACAGATGTTGACTGATTCCACCAATCTTTGCCACCCACTGGACATCCTAAAACCAACATATTCCCTCAAGTGAAAAGGCTGCTGGTTTCAAGGAAGGAGACTTTCCGTCCTCAGCCAGTCACTTTTGGAATATTTATTGTAACTCATTGTTTAGTGAAAGCCTCAAATCTCTCTCTATTCACTTGGCCTTGCAGGAAGATGTAACAAAAGGTAAGGGAAGCATTACTCATATAATCAGAATGTAAACATCTGACAAGAGAGAGATTATTGGGAAGTTCAATATTGTGAGGAATTGGTGGGAAAATGCACAACCCTCTCTCTCGCATACAAACACTTCTTACGTAGCAAATATTCATAGCTGATACAAATATAAAAGGTTGCTAATTGCTGGAATCAAACCCCTATGCTTGTTCTTTTATATCACACCAGAAATAAAGCTTTACCTTCAGTGAGAACTGATAGATGGGGTTGATTTTGCACAGATCATTAACAACAAAGTAAAGAAGAGATGCTCTCAAAGCCACTGGTCTGTAATGCTCTCTGGCCTTGTTGATTTTAACTTCATTTTTTTTTGCTTCAGCTACCTGTAGGATGATAGATTTAAAAATAAACTACGTAACTATCATAACTATTAAACTGATCTGAATAATTAAGGGCTGATCTAAAGTGAAAACTTACTACATTAGATATGTGTCTCAGGAGCATGAAAAATCCATATCCCTTAAGAGATGTAGTTAAGTTGACCTAACCCCTGGTGTAGACAGTGCTAGGTCAACAGAAGAATTCTTCCATCAATCTCATTATCGCCTTTTGGGGGTAGATTACCCCTCCCATCATAGCAGGGTCTGCACTGAAGTGCTACAGCTGTGCTGCTGTAGCATTTTAAGAGCAGACAGCCTAAGTCACACATATATAATTGACAAATTCTTAATACTGCACATGAGAAATGCAACATGGATACAGCCTGGAAAGCTGACATATCTGAAAAAATAAAAACTGTTTGGCACATCTAGAATTAAACTAGACACACTGCTCCAGGCTTGCTGGCTAGAAAGCAGAGCTGATTTTAAAACACCAGGTTAAGAGAAGTTACTATGTGAGTGTGTGAGTTTTATATTTGTTTTCTTGATGCTAAAAGGCTGGTTGCATGACAACACTATAAACTTGCCTTTATTTTATTAAGGAACTTATTAAGCCCATCATCTTCATGCTAGAGACTAAATACTAAGGTAAGTGAACCTGAGTGCCTGGTAGTAAATGATGATATTGATATTATATGCATCACAAACACTTGGTGGCATGATGATAATCAATAGGATATGGTAATCCCAGGGTTCAAAAATATATCGGAATGACAGAGTGGGTCATGTTGGTAAAAGAGTGGCATTATATGTGAAGGAAAGAATAGAGTCAAATAAATCTTAAATGAATCAAATTGTACCACAGAGTCTCTATGGATAGAAATTCCATGCTTGAATAATAGGAATATAGCAGTAGGAAAATGCTACCAACCAGCTGAGTAGGAAAGTGCTGGTGACTGTGAAATGCACTGGGAGACTGAGTTTTATATTTTTATAGCGTCTCTAATAATAATTGGGATTTCAACTATTCCCATAATGAATGGGTACAAGTCACCTCAGCACTGGAAGCAGAGATAAAGTTTCTTGACACCATAAGCGACTGCTTTTGGGGGCAGCTAATCCAGACACCCACAAGAGGAGAGGCAATTCTTGATTTAGTCCTAAGTGCAGCACAGGATCTGGTCCCAGACATGAATATAGCTAAACTGCCTGGTAACTGCAACCACAGCATAATTAAATCCTCGTTGTGGGAGGAACACCAAAGAAGCCCACCACAACAGCATGTAGGAAAGAGAACTACATAAAAATATGGAAGTTAGTTAAATGGAAATTAGAAGATACAGTCACAAAAGTGAAATGCCTGCAAGCTGCATGGAAACTTTTTTAAAAACACCATAATAGAATAATAGAGGCTCAAATGAAATGGATACCCCAAATTAAAAAACATAGCAAGAGGACTGAAAAGTGCCACCATGATTAAACAACAAAGTAAAATGCATGCTTAAAAATAAGAAGCAAAATCCTACTGAGAAAAATAGAATGGCGCATAAACTCTGGCAAGACAAGTGTAAAAGTATAATTAGGCAGTCAAAAAAAGAATATGAAGAGCAACTAACAAAAGATTTACAAAGTAACACTAATTTTTTTAAAGTACATCAGAAGCAGAAAGGCTGCCAAATAATCAGTGAGGCCACTGAACGATCAATGTGCTGAAGGAGGACTCAAGGAAGGTAAGGCCATTGTGGAGAACCTAAATGAATTATTTGCATCAATCTTCACTGAAGAGGATGTGAGGGAGATTCCCACACCTGGGCCATTCTTTTTTGCTGACATATCTGAGGAACCGACCCAGATTGAGGTGTCAATGGAGGTGGTTTTGGAACAAACTGATATATTAAACAATAAGAAGTCACCAGGACCAGACGGTATTCATTCAAGAGTTCTGAAGGAACTCAAAAGTGAAATTGCAGAACTACTAACTCTGGGATGTAACCTATCATTTAAATCAGCTTCTATACCAGATGACTGGAGGATAGCTAATGACACACCATTTGTAAAAAAAGCCCCCAGAGGCGATCCTGGCAATTATGGGCAGGTAATCCTAACTTCAGTACCAGGCAAATTGGTTGAAACTATAGCAAATAAACCTAGAATTATCAGACATATAAATTAATACAATTTGTGGGCAGAGTCAACACTGCTTTTGTAATTGGAAATCATGCCACACCAATCTATTAGAATTCTTTGAGTGGTGGGTGTTAACAAACATCTGGACACCGGCGATCCAGTGAATAAAATTAACTTGGACTTTCAGAAAGCCTTCGCCAAGGTTCTTCACCAAAGGCTCTTAAGCAAAGTAAGCAGTCATGGGACAAGAGGGAATGTCCTCTCATGGATCAGTAACAGGTTAAAAGATAGTAAACAAAGGATAAGAATAAACTGTCAGTTTTCAGAATGGAGAGAGATGAATAGTGGTGTCTTTCAGGAATCTGTACTGGGACCAGTTCTGTTCAACACATTCATAAATTATTAGAAAAAAGGGTAAACAGCAAGGGGCAAAATTTGCAGAAAATGCCAAATTACTCAAGATAGTTAAGTCCCAAGCAGACTGCAAAGATTTGCAAAGGGATCTCACAAAACGGGGTGACTGGACAATAAAATGACTGATATAATTCAGTGTTGATAAGTGCAATGTAATGCACATTGGAAAACATAATCCCAATTATACATACAAAATGATGGGATCTAAATTAGCTGTTACCACTCAAAAAAGAGATCTTGGAATTAAATGTGGATAATTCTCTGAAAACATCTGCTCAATATACAGCAGCAGTCTAAAAAGCTAACCGAATGTTAGGAACCATTAGGAAAGGAATACATGATAAGACAGAAAATATCATAATACCACTATATAAATCCAAGGTACACCCACACTTTGCATACTACATGCAGTTCTGGTCACCCCATCTCAAAAACATATATTAAAATTGGAAAAGGTACAGAGAAGGGCAACAAAAATTATTAAAGGTATGGAACAGCTTCCATATGAGAAGAGACTAAAAAGACTGGGACTTTTTGGCTTGGAAAATAGATGACTAACTGGGGATATGACAAAGGTCTATAAAATTGCGAATGGTGTGGAGAAAGTGAATAAGGAAGTGTTATTTACTTCCTTACATTGCATAAGAACCAGTGACCACCCAATAAAATTAATGAGCAGCAAGTTTAAAACAAACAGAAGGAAGTACTTCTTTACACAACACACAACCTGTGAAAGTCATTGTGAAAGGATATTCTGAAGGCTAAAACTATAGCAGGGTTCAAAAAAAGAATTAGATAAATTCATGGAAGATAGGCTATTAGCCAAGATGGTCAAGGATGCAACCCCATGCTCTGGGGGTCCATAGCCTCCAATTGCCAGAAGCTGGGAGGCAACAGGGGATGGATCACTTGATGATTGCCTGTTCTGTTCATTCCGTTTGAAACACCTAGCATTGGCTACTGTTGGAAGAGAGGATACTGGGTTAGATGGACCATTAGTCTGACCTAGTATGGCCACTCTCTAGCTAGTTTGTTAATTAGTCTCAGAGGAGGCAAATAGTGAGAAAAATTACTTGAAAGCAGGTTTCTTAGATTTTGAAATGATTTTGGATTCAGACACATTCATATCCCTTTGCATTTCCATGAGCTTTCATACATATAGAACTTCCATTCACTTAAATGTTAGAGAATGGCAGTTCTTTTTGAGACTACCCATATTCATTTGTGACAAAGGATAATACACACAAATATGTTTAATCACAATTCATGACACTAGTGATCTTCCTGTTTATGAAGTTTCAGGCATCCAACCAGAGAGCAAAAATTATACCATGTGATTTATGTGACCAGACACATGCCACTAATATAGTCATTGCATATAAAAAGTTTACCAAACAACTAAGCATAACAGCAACATTAAAACAAAGCAAAATCTACTTGTGGATAATTCTAAAAAACCTTCTTTTTAAAATATGTAATTAATCATTTGAATTTTACAGGTAGCTTTTAAAACTAATAAAAGAACAGAAATTGTTACTGCCTTGCGCTCTATTTCTGCCGCTGTCGACTTTGTTGATTCAAGTTTTTCTACCAGTTCCGTGTCACCCAAGAAACTACCCTCAGCAGCTGACAGACGAAGCAAAAGATCATCCTCCAGGTGCTTCAGCTCAATCTTGAAATCATTCTGCTGCTTGGTCAGGAGAGACTAACAAAGGGAATGAGAAATTTAGATTTAAACAGCAGCAGCAAAGAATGACCATTTGTTTTACAGAATCTATGGCCTTTATTCTCCATTCAGTTACATGACTCTATTTCAGTTTTGTTTCTGAAAAAGAGAGGGCATCTTCTATTCTAATGAAAAAATATGTCACAATTATAGCAACCAGACAAAAGGAAAGCATGATCAAACATGAAAGCATGATACCAAGAACCTGGCTTGATTCTGTTCCAACCCCCTTCTTCTGTTCATAGTTGCACAAAGCGAGCAGGATCTGGTCAGAACTGGCAAGCAGAGAATTCCCCAGCAGAGGAAATTCCCCTGTAAAGCTTATGGAGCCAATTCCTGCACCAGCCTCTTCCCCCTCATCTCAGCATGTGGGCCAGGGCAAAGAAAGCATGGCAGAGGTTTGCTCTGCTACCTTGATCATCCATTGGTTTATGATGCTTTAGGGGAACATCCAATCAGCCTATGGTCCCTCACTGGAGGCACTCCACTGGACCATGAGGCTGGCAGAAAATAACTCAGATGATCAGGGAAGCATAACTGCTTCCCTGACAGCTGTACCTACAATTCTGCCCCAAGCAGAGCCCAGATGCAAGGGAGAATCTGGTTCAAAGGTTTTCAGACTATGTTCCCAGCTCTGTTCCTTGAAAAGTAATTTAACATCTGTACCACAGTTTACTCTTCTATAAATGGGTAAAATAATCTCAACTTCCTACTGGTGTTGTGAGGCTTGACTCTTTTGAGTCTGCAAAGTGTTTCAAGATCTTTGGAAGAAATGTGCTATAGCAATATGAAGTACTTTTATTATTAACTTTTCACCTATATATTTTTAATCTTTCATTTAACATCCAGTTATCATATGACAAATCTAATCAAGACCCCTTTTCAACCATTTATAAAAATATTTCTGTTCATAAATTACTGTAAAATGTATCATTACTGCCATAAACACATTTCTGCATGCCACAAATAGCAAGAACAGATTCTTAGTACAATTAACCCAATGCCCTAGAGCCTACTAGTGCAGTCATATGCTTTTACAGGTTGGCAGGAGATTTAGTTTGTGCTTATTGGCTCAAGACCATTGACTCACAAAATACACTGAACAGGGTTAATCCATTTCACCATTCACAGACATGGTGAAAATGGAAGAGCAGAAAGAAAAATAGGAATAAGATCAGGATATAGAAATTCTAGCTGTACTTTATGTTAGAACCAAATCACAAGACTTGCAGAGTTGAGAAATTAATGGGACCCAAGCAAGTGTTTCACGTACCTCTCGGTATCTACCTGATATACAAATTATTGACAATCATTGCTTAGTAGATTCAACTGGGTATATTTATGCTGGCCTTAGACCCTGGGGAACAGCAACTGACTGGTCAAAAGGTGGTCTCACCTTAAATTTTTCTAAGTCAGGTCTTTCAACACTAACAACCTCAGCCAACAGCTGGTCTTCTAGCCCATCCCTTGTGACTGTGAAATTAATGAGGGTGGTCTGAGCCTGTAATTCTGGCTGATAGTGAGGGTTAGCCAGCTTCGTGTGAAGGATCAGATGGAAATTCTTGTTGAACTCACATTCTCTGTCTTCAATCTTGATACACCTGACAATAGTTAACATGCACAGTGATGGAAACAGTACTGAATAAAGCAATTCACAAATATTCTACATTATATAAGACCAGTACTGTACAAATTTAATGTTACAGAAAACAGACACAAACCAAATGCTCAATACTTGCAGTTAAAGACACAAAATGAGGATGATAAAATTCACCTGAAGCAAATGAAGGTTAGACTCTCAGCCATCATTTCATCTTTTTTATTTCCATAGGTTCATTTACTCAAACAGCATACAACTTGTGGCTTATTGGCAATGAAACAGGTTGCAGTATTTAAAAGTTCACAGTTCAGAAGTAACTTTGTGTCCTTGCTCCTTACCATGAACTTGGACAAGCTTTCAAATAATTCTTACATGAACTGTGTGTGTGTTCTTACAATTGTTTTCTTTAGTATCTTTTAAATGTTCCAGCTATAAAGGCTAACACAAAGAAATAAACAGAAATACATTTGATAAACTGACAAATAACAGGAGAGACAAAGGGCTGTCGACTGAGGAACAAAAGGAGATTTTTAAGGTGGCCAACAAAATGTTTTGTTCAAAACAAATGAATTACTAGATCGCATGCAGCACAGAGTGAGTGCTTCAAAACTAATCTTTTATTCCACTTACGATCCCTTAAGTAAGGCACTGATTGCTGACTCTGCCCTTTCTGTGATGTCTCAGCATGCACTACGCTGTGGTGCTACTGTTACCAGGAGACCTTAACGAAACATTAAGATGAGACATGAAGATAAGGTAGCATTGACCTAGCCCTCTTATTTTATGGCATAGTTTTAAAAGACAAACTTTAATGTTTTATAGTCTTTGGTCTCTAAGGTCTGGTCTACACTGGGGAGGGGGTGTCGACCTAAGATATACAACTTCAGCTACGCGAATAGCATAGCTGAAGTCATTATATCTTATGTCGACTTATGTGGCTGTCCACACATGGTGGCGAGTCGACTGCTGCCGCTCCCCCGTCGACTCCGATTCCGCCTCTCAACAAGGTGTAGTACAGGAGTTGACGGGGAGCGCGCTAGGGATCGATTTATTGCATCTACACTAGATGTGATAAATTGATCCCCAATAGATCAGTCACTGCCCACTGATCTGGTGGATAATGTAGATGTACCCTTATTATTTTACCTCTTTTCCATAGCACCATGAAAGATGAAAAATACAAATGCAATTGAACAACAGGGAGGTGGTATCCTGCACACCTCAACAACTAGCTCAGTCAAACTACCATTGATTTCACAAGGCTAGAGAATCAAGGAAAGAAAGGCCTCTGAATACTGGCAGATGGTGAACCTGGTTGGCCTGCAAAAAGCATATGAACTGTAGCCAAACTTTTGAAACCTTGCAGCATGAAGTTAGGCTCCTAAATTCTTATTTAGGCACCTGTATATAAATGGCCTGGATTTTAAAATAAAATTAACCAAATCTTATATAAAACCATACTAAAAAGGATCCAGCATCTAGTTTATCATTTTCTGGGTGAGATAAAATTCACTTCTCAGGTCAGCAAGGCAGATTTCAATTCTGATATCATGTTAAGCTCCTAATGTGGAATTCTAAACTGATACGAAGAGCAAAACATCAGACCTGAACACCGCTGAGAACAACTGAGAGGGTAATTTTGACCTCAGCGTAACATACATAGACACAGGCATAAAAGTGTTGGTACCAGGTCTCTGACAGAGGAGTACATCAGTTAGCTTTGTAAGTGGGGAGACTCTATCAAGGGAACAATACTACCTTACAGAAATGAAAGAAAGTCTGGCTGTTAAATGAGCCCTGGACTCTCATATAGAAGTATTATTTTATGAGTTCTCAATTCACAGCAGTAATAAATTATCAATTTGTGTGGTTATCATCTATGAAAGGCAAAACCTACATAATGACTCAGTGGGTTTTATAACTGCAGCTATGCTGACTTTTTTGTTAATCGCAGATTTGGGAAAAATAAATGTTTTGTTATTGCTCTCATGGTTCAAAGAATATGAGCAACAAAGATGTTAACCAGAGGGGCGGGAAAACACAATGGAATCATTTCATTGTTTCCATGAACTATATCTATCTAGAAATTAATTCTGGAGTATTAAATAATATAATGCATGTAAATACTACGAGTGGAATTCTGAATGGAGAGGTAGTGCAAGAGTGGCTCTACAGGAATTACTACAAAGGATTACTTTTGGTAATTCCTTCACTTATAGACTTTTCTTCTCCCATCCTACCAACAGAAACAATCAGAACAGACTGCATTAAGTTTTCCCCTGCCGGGGAACATGGCAGAAGACCTTTCAAACAAGCTTGATATATACACTGTGGAACCTCCACTTCCTTCCTTAGAGACTTTCAGAGAAAAATGACAGATCACCCCCACTTTTCTAGTGGAAATTATCAAAGCCCAAAGGGCTACCTCAAAATAAAGTGAGAGATACATGTCCCAGTTGAACCCCAAAGCACTTGTAACACCAAGAACATAGCAACATAGGCCTTTGCAACAATGTTTTGCTGTTGGTGGTGTTTTGTTTTGTTTTAAGAATCTTGGAATGTAAGGATGGGAACTAAACTCCTGTCTTCTGATAGGTCTATGAACCATGGGTATAGCTGATGACTAGGCACAAAAGGCAACATTTTCAGAAATAGGAGCTTCAAGTTAGGTGCCTAAGTCTATAATTGTGTACCAAAATAAGTAACATGATTTTCAAAAATACAAAGGAGCTCTCATCAGCTTCAACTTTTTTGCTGCTTGCTACTAAGCTACTTCAGAGAAGAAGCCTTAATTTAAAAAGCTGTTTCAGTCAGTTTACATGCATTAGTTTGAGACACCAGAGGTGGGCAAAAGGAATTCATCTTTGGGAGAGTAGCTCTGGAATAAGGAGAGTTTCCAAGGCCAGCTCAGGATGAGATTGATTAGGTTTGAGAACACGGAGACCACCAAGAGAGCCGGCAAAATCATCTCTGTTCTTTGTCTCTTATGATCTGACACTCAAAGTAACACCCCTTTTTTCCTCCCAATCCCAGCTAAAAGGAATGAATAGCTCCTGTGTCAAAGGACCAAGAATAAAAGAAAGTTTTGATGACACACTCAGAGATCCACTTTATGGAAGGCAATCCCCTGTGTTGGCAGATACTCTGAACAATCGGGAGGCTGAAACGTCACATCCTGAGGATTAATTACCATTGCTGACCCAATCTACCAAAGGAACAGCTCTTTCCTTGCAGATATGTTGTCTGGGAGAAAAGTCAGGATAGCACCCCAAGACCCTAGAAGAAGAGATTTGCTGAGGAGGAAGTCTTGAGTGGATAAATATGCCTCATTTTATGAAAAAAGGTGAGCAGCTTTTAACAGCAGCTTTTTTAGTAAATAATTTGACTACTTAAAATTAAAAGATTTGTATTTCATAGATTTATAGTGCTTAAGGCCAGAAGGAATCATTAGATCATCTAGTCTGACCTCCTGTATAAGTCCAAGATGTACAGTTCCCGTGCCTCTAAATGGTATAAAATATGCCAGAATCCTACTACTACTGCATTTCAATGGTCCAAACAAGATGAAGAGAGGTGGCAGATAGATTTTTGGACAGGAAAGCAAGGGAAACAATATTTTCCTACTCTGTGGGGAGGAAAAGCCACCTTTCAATTGACTTATAAAAAGCTTTATTTCAAGCCCTGCTGTTTAAATTAAAAGCTTCTGCCTCACACTTGTGAACTCCAGCAACTAATGCAGATAGCAAAGCTGAACTAATCAGATGCAGACTGAAGCTGTTACTTAGCAATCACAGCAGGCAGACTGTACAAGTTGGTCAAACTAATTTTGTGGAAAAAAATTCTCTGAAAGTTGCTCAGCTAGCAAGACGTACAAGGAATGAAAGCTATTCCTGAATAGAAACTGAGTTAATAGTCATGCTGATTCCTAAAAAATACATAGCAGTCATGTCTCACATGGATGGACACAATGTTATCAGACTAATGCCATAAATAAATGTGCAATCAAACCTGAAAACATCTCAAAGTACAATTTGCACTTCATAACGCCCCAATCATGAAAAGGAGATCACAATCCACTACATACTCCCTGTTATGGTGTTTGTTAGGCAGCAAATACATTTGCATGGCTAACATTTTAAAGTATAGGTGCCTAAACATAGTAAGCCAGTTTTCAAAGATGCCAAGTACCTACAGCCCCCACTGAAGTCACTCGTGTTATATGAGATTATATATAAAAAGTTCTCTAAAACTGAAAATTTTGACAGCAGTCTTTATTCAGAAACAACACCATAGATTGGTATTATGGTATGTTCATTATAGAGTGACTGTACAAGATTTAAGCTCAAGAATAACTGCAGTTAACTATGGGAGGATGTAATTTTATGAAGTTGCTTCACAAATCAGCAAGTTTTTAAATATGTAAGCTAATAAATTTGCTTTGGAAGGACTACAAGTTGATATACCTTCCCAGCTATGCTTTCTGTCAATTGATATCATAAGACATATTTTACTTAAAATTAGGATTGTCTGAAGCTCAGTGGATTTAATTATTTTTAATTATCCAGCTGTTGTCAGTATGTGGCCATTTTATGACAGTCGTATCTACTGTGTGGGTCAGGTTCAACTGTATATCTTTTCAAACACAGAATTAATGTACTATTGATGAAACCATTACTAGAACCAAATTAAAGTCTAGGCTGATGTATTGGTCTGCAGGGTGCTGTCAGACATGAAAGGAGTAATTAGTATTCATTACTTCATACTCTACAACATTCCAATTATTAATGAACTTCAACTGTTGGACTGCACCATATCTATCAGAAACATCTTTCTAGTCTTTCTTTATTAGGAAGAAAAAACAAATGCCTGACAAAACTACTGAAAAACAGAATGCTGAAAACTTTGCTTGTTTGCTATGGGAGGTCTGCATCGTTCCACTGCCGCGGGAGGTAAACATGGCACATCTTCCATGATTCATTGTGTGTAATGTCTTTGAAATGTTAACTGGATAACCTTTTATTCATTCCTGCAAAGAACACTTAAACACACTGATTACTAAATATTAAATTGACTCGTGTTTATATATATTACTCCATCATGCTACGCGCAAGCCTTTGCTGAGTTACTGTATAATTATATTGCTGTGACCCTTGCCCTTTCCATCTCAGCTCCTCCCTACTACTTTATAGCCCTCTTTGTTACATCAGGTCTGAAATTAGACAGTAAGACTTTGAGGACCATGGGACTTGATTCTGATTATACCAGCGTAACTGGGACTTAACAGAATTACCTGAGATTTACATTGGTGTATGTGCAAGCAGAATCAGTTCTTGTGTTATCTTATTTATATCGTGAGGTACCTAGCAAACTTCTGTGGACTGAAAAATAGTAACTAATGATCATCATCTAACCAAGAATGCAGTGGGTAGAGATAGTGGGGGAAGAGTATAGCTGTTGTTTGAAACTCTTTAGTTACTTCCTAAAATGTAATGAAAATGAAACATTTCAAGGGGCTAAGGTGCAGAGCAATGCTGTATCTTGCATAAAATGGTGTTAGGCCTGAACAAGTGATGTGTTCAAGAAGCTGAACTTGTGTACACTCCATAGCTTTTATGTGCAACTTTGACAACTATGGAGAAAATTTGGATAACCTGCCAAAAAAATGAGTTTGGGGGTTTTTTTTGGCAAACACAAGTAGCAGTATTTTGCCTCCCACTAATTTCCTGTTGTGTGAGTAATCAAAGCAATAAAAAAACAAGTATATTTCACTTGGCATCATCTTCTTGGGGGACATATGAAAGTATGTTCCCTTCTGCCTGACTCTGGTGGCTATCCAGGAAGGCCTCAAAGAGCCCATGGCACATTGAGCCGAGTACAGGGGAAACAAACTCTTGCTATTTGTTTCACTCTTACAGAATTCAAAACCTTTGAAAAGATTTTCCACAGGCTGTAAAAATGAAATTTCATATTTGACCAGGGATCATGTTGCCATATTTCAGTTGAAAAGATCAATCAACTGAAAAGATTCACTCCAGGTTTACACTGGTGTAACCAAATTTCTCTCCAATGGAATTGCAGCAGCTGCTGATGTGCTATAAATTTATTTTAAAAGCTTAATACTCATAAAATGCTAATTGAAATTATTATGAAAAGTACTGGAAAGCACTGGAGTCTGAACTTTTCCATTCAGAATAGTCCCACGAATGTGCCTCATCTCTGATTATGGAAGGCTCATATCTAGAGATACAAGTGTGTATTAATTTCCATTGCCAGGAAGGAACTATAAATTAGTTCCTGAGTCAAAGCTCACTGAAGTCAGTAGAAAGACTCTCACTGACTTCAGTGGGTTTTAGATCAGGCTGTAGCATTTTGTCATAAATAAAACAGTTATAGGATCCCTTCATTCTGGTTTATTAAACCCTTATAATTTGTGAGTGATCAAGAATAAGTGTTGTATACTTAACTATAAAGAATTTCATAAACATAGGAGGCATTTAAAATAGAAAGTACTATTCTAAAAATAAAGCACATTTTTGCTGAGGTTAAAATAAATTTGTTTACCTTTTCCTAATTCTGCAATGTCTCTGCACTTCCAGTTTTTAGCTAAGGCTAGAAACAAAGCATGAGAAATCCCACAAGAAAATCTGGTCATAATACTTACAGACAGGTTTTGAAGATTGGTATGGCATTGGTGGTTTTATATTCTGAAATGCATATGAACTTTTGGGTGCTTATCTAACCACATCCAGATGCCCAATTATCTGATATCTACTCATCACCAGTTTTAAGTCATGACCTTTCTTAAAGAAACAAAACAAAAATGCTGCCTAGAAAGTTACGATGAGAAGGTCAGAAAAATAAAAATATATAGTGCCCTTGGCAGCAACTCGCAGGCAAAAATCCTGACTGCTCAGGAATACTTACTTTCCTTTTTTAATTGTGTTTCTTCCAAGTAAGGGATCAAGTACTGGGTCTACTGTTTCATTCAAGTTTTCAATTAGGACGGTGTCTCCACAGGCCAATGCTCTTTCAATGATCTTCAAAAATCTGAACACAAAGAACAAACTCTACCTATTAGATGATGTGGTAATTATGGAGCAATGTATTTCTGCTTTAGATTATACAAATGAGAGATATTTGTATAAGAGCTCTATCAAAACCTGCTGTATTGCACTCCAAAAGATATTTTCCGGTGGTTAATAATTCTGTGCATTTGACGCAAAAATCTTTGCTCCTTATTACTGCTTATGTAGTAACAAACATGAGTTAGGCTTTGTACAAGGACAAGTTCCTACCCTGAAAAACTATTGATGTGAACATTTACACTGAACATTCACAATGAAATCAAAAAGAAAATGAGGAATACTTGTGGCACCTTAGAGACTAACCAGTTTATTTCAGCATAAGCTTTCATGGGCTATAGACTAACACGGCTGCTAATCTTAAAAATGAAATCAAATTCACATGTAGGTGATGTTTTCTCTCAAGTGACTTGTTCTGTGTTTGCACAGTGCCTATTACAACGGGGTTTTGGTTCATGACTGGCTTCAAGGCATTACCACAAGAGAAATAAATAGCAGTAATTCAAATAAATAATCATAATAATATAAGTCAAACTATATTATTTCAGGCATAAAGAGGCTGCAGGGAAGACATGAAGAAGATGTCACAAAGGGGACAATTATTTGTATGGCCTGGGAAAGCAAAAGAAGAAAGGGTTGAGTGGGAAAATGCATAAAAAATGAGTTCAGCAAGGCAGACAGGACCAAAATTGTTCAAACCTCTTAAAAATGAGGCATTATTGAGACCATTTACTGTACTGTGCTATGTAACTACCTGTTATACAGGGAGTTCAATAAAATAAACTAACCTAGCCTCTTCTAATACTATAGTCTTTAAAAGGTTTTGAAAGTTATTAAAGAGATGTGGTAGTTTTCAAAGATATTTTACTGCAGCAGATAAAAAAACAAACATTCCGTTCAAAACAATCCCCTCAATAAATCAAAATCAGCATGACAGGAGATAAAAACAGACCCATTCCACAGAACCTAAACTTAATTTCATTCATACTTAGCTACCAGAATTCAAAACGTCTTAGATAATCTCTTACTGAATGCAGTTTTCTGTAATACACTAGACTGAGTTTCTCACTCTGCATTAGGTATATATGCCATTATCCTATATACTAATAAATGTCCAATAATCAGGAAACTAAACAAAGCCTTTGCCGTTAGCACCCTATTTATGGGAATACCAATTTGCCCTCATGTACAATGCACCTCCAACATTAACTTTATTCCCTCTTTAGCACTTGAAAACAGTACAGTGGAAAGTGTGTTTTTCAAGCAGAGCTTTTAAAATGGGAAATGCTACCATGGATAAATAAGCATCAGCATCATAATATTTCAAATCTACAAGTAAATACATTACAACAAACATCAAGTCCTTGTAAAAATTAAGGGAAATTTATTGCAGTAAATACGAGAGCTAATTCTTCAGTGCACACACATACCCCTTCTGTTCTAGATGTATGACTTTAAGGTCAGTTCCATATTTATTCTTTATCCATTTAATTCCCTGTTGCTGGGGATCTATCATCAGAGGCCAGCGCTCACAGTTTGTTAGAATAGTGGCATTTTCTGTTGACATTCTATCACCGGGCAGTCCTTTGTTATTCCATGCTGCAATCGTAGCATCATCAGTCAACATGGCAATCAGATCCAGGCTTTCAGTTATTGGAATAGGAACCTTTGAATCAGAGTGAAATATAGTAATCCAGCATGCTTGTAAACTAGCAAGACAAGACTCAGTGTGATGTACAAAATAATAGGAGCCAATGTAATTAGAGATTTATTATATATAAAAGAAAGTAGGACTCCCGTGGACTATCAGATGCCAAAAGAAACAGGATATATAATGCAAAGCAGATAATCCTATCACGTCCCGTGACACTTTTTAAATGATGTTTTCTTTTCATTTAAGAAACTTCATAAATATTTTCTTTAAGACTTATTAAATCAAGTAAACAGCATGTGTATATAGTTTGCAGTGTATATAGCTTTTAACACTTAAGGAGGAGGACAAATTCAGTGCTGATGAATGGTGTTGAATTGGTAACTCCGGAGAATAAAGCTTATTATGTACAAAACAGGTACACAATATGGGTAGCAGCATAACAGGATTCTTGCACCACTTTGTTAATGTGCTTCAGTTGTGTGCTAAAGAGGTCACCTGCATAAATCACAGCATAGGGCAAACTCCATTGCTATGGCTCCTCTGTAAAGACAGCCAATAAGCTCACCAATTAGAGCCAACTGACTGGGAACTGCACTGCCACTTCCAACTCATTTCACACAAGCCAAACAGCCATCAGATAGTCTTACTTACTCTAAGTGTTATCATGTTTCTTTGTGCTTTAAAAGAAATGAAAATCTTAAATCATGAAGCATGAAGGTAGGGGAATGGGGATGCACATGCAAGAGGGGAAGAATTAAAAAAAGCAAGTGTTTTAAGGAAATCTCCAAATAGGTAGTATGGATGGATTTTGGTAATGGGATTCCAGAACTTTCCTCTCTAAGAGTGAAATATTGGCCTCATGGAAGTCAATGGCAAAACTCCCGTTGATTCCAGCAGTGTCAGGATTTCATCTTAGGTTGCTATTTCTGGCAAATAGCAGCTTAACTTGAATTCCAAAACTTAACACTTGTTTGGGGAAGGAGGACAAATTATTCCTCCTCACCCAATGCATAAACACACACAAGTCTAAGTATTGAATTAATGTGTACAGGAAATGATGTTTTATGGTGAACCAGATTTTCAAACTCTGTCGCACTAAAAGGAATGTACCATATCACAGAAATCATAGAAATGTAGGAATGGAAGGAATCTTGAGAATTCATCTGGTCCAGTTCCCTGAACTAAGGCAATACTAAGTGTTTTCTAAGCCATCCCTGCCAGATTCTTATTTATACTGTCTTAAAAAACCTCCAATGATGGAGATTCCACAACTTCCCTAAGTAATTAGTCCCAGTGCTTAACTACCCTTACAGTTATGGAGTTTCTCCTAATGTCTAATCTAAATCTCCCTGGCTGCAATTTAAACCCATTACTTCTTGTCCTGTCCTCAGTGGCTAAGGAGATCAATTTATCACCTGTCTTTATATAACAACCTTTCACATACTTGAAGACTTATGTCCCCCTTCAGTCTTCTCTTCTCCAGACTAAACAAACCCTTTTTTCCCAATCTTTCCTTCATAGGTCATGTTTTCTCACCCTTTAATCATTTTTGTTGCTCTCCTCTGGACTTTCTCCAGTCTGCACACATCTTCCCCAGAACTGGACACAGTACCCCAATTGAGGCATTATCAGTTCTGAGTAGACTGGAAAAATTACTTCTGTGCCTCGCTTGCAACACTCCTGCTAATACATCCCAGAATGATTGTTTCCTTCATGGTATATTTTATAAAAAAGAAATATAATATTTTGCAACAGACTAACCTGCATCCCAGAACCAAATTTCTGGAGTTCTCACAGTAACTTTTACAGTAGATGTTAAGTCTCTTTCTAGTCTACTTTTTCCTAATTTCTTATAAAGATGAATACACTGAATCTCTTGCTAGATGTCTGCTTAGTATTTCTCTGTGGATTTTGGGGCCTTTATTACTGGTTTCTTGAAACAGCGGCAAAGTAATTGAAACCAGTGAAAATATACAA
Source organism: Dermatemys mawii (assembly GCA_007922305.1). Lineage (NCBI taxonomy): Eukaryota > Metazoa > Chordata > Testudines > Dermatemydidae > Dermatemys > Dermatemys mawii. Next base: position 42,095,726 of record ML677349.1, on the reverse strand, counting down.
AGCAAACTTTTGCAATCCATCTTTCTTCTTGATTTGTTGACTTCCTTTGTTGTATCAGGCCCCCCATTTCACTTTTATCTAACTTTTGCTGTTGCCTCTCTTTGTTGTTTCCTTCATGGTATATTTTATAATAAAGAAATATAATATTTTGCAACAGACTAAGCCATGTTTGATATACCATTAATATAAATGGGCAAATACTGAAGCCTTATCCTTCAAATTCTATTGAAATCAATGGGACTACTCACTAAATAATGCTCAATGCAGCCTGAGTAAAGGTACCAGCATCTGGCCCCTACAGACAAATAACGAGGCCAACATTTTCAGAGCACCTAAATCAATGGCCTGATTTGAACAGGGGGTTTCAATAGGAGCAAAGGGTGCTTAGATCCGCTGAAATTTAGGCCATGGGTTCAGATGCCCAAATACTCATTCAAGGGTCTTATTTTAGTTTCCCAAGTTTTACATTTTTGGTCTGCATGTTCATTTCCTTATTTCAAAAGGACTGTACGTACCTTTTATTATCTATTTTACATAAATATTTAAGAATATAAATAAGGTTCTTTATCTTCTTCCCTTCCTAAAAACATTAAATAGAAGATAGAGTGGCCCTAAGCTCGGAGCCAATGATGTTCAATTTTTTTTTGCAACAGTATTACACTGTTGACTGAGATTCAGTTTATGATCCACAGTAACCCCCAAATGCTTTCCTGCAGTTCTTCTTCTCAGGCAGTCATTTCCCATTTTTTATTTGTACAGTTGATTATTCCTTCCTGAGGGTAGTACTTTGCATTTCTCCTTATTGAATTTCAACCTAATTATTTCAAACCACTTCTCCAGTTTGTCAAGATTATTTTGAATTCTAATCCTGCCCTCCAAAGAGTTTTAAAGCCCTTCCATCTTAGTATCATCCATAAACTTTATAAGTATACTCTCTATGCCATTATCCAAATTATTGTTGAAGACACTAAATAGAACCAGACCCAGGACAGATCCCTGCAGTACCCCACTTGATATGCCCTTCCAACTTGACTGTGAACCATTGATAACTACTTTCCAACCTGTTGTGCATCCACCTTACAGTAGGTTTGTCTAGGCTATATTTCCCTAGTTTGTTTATGAGAAGGTCATGTGAGACTGTATCAAAAGCTTTACTAAAGTTGAGATACATCACATCTCCTGCTTTCTCCTTTCCACAAGGTTTGTTACTCTGTCAAAGAAGGATATTAGGTTGGTTTGACATCATTTGTTCTTGAAAAATACATGGTGACTGTTACTCATCACTTTATTATCTTCCAGGTGTTTACAAATTGATTGTCTGGGTACCAAAGTTAAACTGACTATAATTCCCTAGGTTATTCTTATTCTCCAATTTAGATTAGATTAGATTAGATTAGATAAAATAAAATAATCTGCAGTTTAGTTACTGTAGCAACAATTTTGTTGTTGGATAAGACTATTACTGAACTATGGCAAAGGATGTATTTCTTTAACATTGCCTAAACCCTGATTCTAATCACACAGCCATCAATTTCTTGAAGTAAAAAATGACAAATCGTATAGTCAGTTTCAAGGATTGAAATACATTTGTTTGGAAGCAGAACTACAATTGTGGTGGTTTTTTCTTACAAAGCAAGGTATTATTTTAACATGTAACTTTATCTAGTGAACCAAACCTGCATCATTGTAGCTTCTACTTTTCATAAAGAAGAGCTTTTAGCTAGCACCTGGTGTTTTTAAAACAATCCATTAATCATATTTCTCTCTCTCCATGGGGAACATGTCAAAACTGAAACAAGCAATCTTGGCAATTGGCACTCGGTAAAAGAGCTGATTTGACTAGCAATACTAGTATTTAGAGAGTGTATTAGAGAAATTATTATTATTAATTTACGGTAGTGATCCCAATGTGCTAAGATTAAGGGTAGTCCCTTCTCCAAGGAGCATGCAGTCTAAAGACGAAGTACAGAGAGTCAGGGGACAAGGAATAATAATAGGCAATTAACATACAAATCACCTAGATGCTGCATGGCAGAAATGGGTTCGTCAGAAAAAATCAAGAAGGTCAGATTGGTCACAGATATGATTGTGTGAGAATCTGACAAACAGGTGGATGAGGAAAGAAGGATGGCTGATACAGCACTGTACTTGGTGGACTCAGGAGACCTGGATTAAAATTCACAGTATAGCCACATACTTCTGGTGTGGCCTTGGGCACATCAGTTAACCTACCCTTTTGTGTTAGCTCCCCATTTGAAAATAGGGATGACAATACTTCCTTTCTTCTCAGGGGTGTTTTGAGGATAAAATTCAATAGTAATTGGGAGGGGTGCTGAAATGTTACATGATGAGGACTGTAAGAGTAGATTAAGAAATACACAGAGGTTGGGAGCATTCACTCACAGAGCAGCGGGGTTGTGCGGGGGACACAAAACTTCACAAGGGAGTATAAGCAGGGAAGGGCAGAGTGACAGAGTTTTGAAATTGGTGACAAGAAGCTTAAATTTGATATACTAGATGGGAAGCCAATAGAGGGATTCAAAGAAGTTATATGGTACATGTTGAGAAAACGAGGAGTACTTGTGGCACCTGCAAGACTAACCAATTTATTTCAGCATAAGCTTTCATAATCTATAGCCTACTTCATCGGATGCATAGAATGGAACACACAGTAGGTAAGATATATATACACACAGAAAACATAAAAAGGTGGAAATTACCATACCATTTCTAAGAGGCTATTTAATTTAGATGAACTATTATCAGCAGGAGAAAAAAAAAACATCTGTAGTGATAATCAAGATGGTCTATATCAGACAGTTGACAAGGTGTGAAGGATACTTAACATAGGGAAATAGATTCAATTAGTGTAATGTCATGTTACAGTGTTGCATAATAAAATCAACAGGCAAGAGAAATGAGTTTAGTGGCTGTATTTTGAATAGATGGATGTGTTCGGGTCAGAGAGGAGAATGCTGCAATAATCAATATAATAAAAGCCATTTCAAAATTCAAAATAAAATGGAATTTTATCTTTACACATCCCCATCAGTAACTACTGCTATTGCACTGGAATAGCAAAGGACATAATTTGGTCTGCAGAATGAAGATGTGTAAAAAAGAAAGAAACTCACTTGGCATTCAGACCCTAAGTAGAGTTTGCAAGCCTAAATTTAGAGAAAACAATATTTCACTTGTACTCTGAGAAAATCTCATACAAAGTCATTGAAAGACAAACACTGAACTCTGCAAAGACATTGTATAGTCAACTTTTAAGAGCAGAACTGTACTTTTACATTCTGAACTACAGAGAAGCTAATGGACCTGAGTTTCCATTGTGGCCATCATTTTGTACAACATGTTTTACCTTTTGTGATTTAAGGAAAGGAATCCACATATGTTCCACCAGTTCCTGACGATATTGTTTTGTAAAAGATCCAACATAGGATACAAAAGCTGCTGTTAACAGGACATCACCACACAGTGTCTTTTTTTGAGCTTCAAAATGCTTAATAGACTGGATCCAACGAATTTTTTCAGCCTAAAATACAAAATTATAACGTTTTATGGACAGATATATTATTAACTACTGCTTTAAACTCAGAGTTGGCAAAAGAGTTAACCTCAAAAGAACTTAAAAATGTATAGAAGCACAGTAATTTGGTGTAAGGAAATGTACAATATCAGCGATGGATGAACTTCAAAGATATAGAGGTTTGGTTAAATAATGATCTATATTTTTTTGTTTTCAGTTTTGCTGTAGCCGTGTTGATCCCAGGATATTAAAAAGAGACAAGGTGGGTGAGGTAAAATCTTTTATTAGATCAATTTCTCTTGGTGGAGGGGACAAGCTTTTGAGTTTCACAAAACTCTTCCTCAGGTCTGAAGAAGGTAACCAGGGTGTCATAGCTAAATCCAAAGTGGGACAGATTGTTAAGCATGTTCTAAGAGACCACTTATAAATGAAGCAGGAACTTATCTCTCCACTCATAGGATGAAAGAAGATGAACAGGCAGCAAAGTGTGTTACAAATTGTTGTAATGACCCATAAAACCAGAGTCTTTGTTACGTCCATGATTTTTAATGTCTAGCAAAATTATGAATTTAAGTTCTCAGGCACATCTTTTGAAGGAGCTGTACAGGTTTCCTTTCAGGAAAACGTCTGAGAAGTCAGATATGGAACGATCATTTTGTGAACAGCGTTCACTCGCAGGCCATAGGGTGTTTTTGTCTTTTATCATTTTTTGAGAGAATTAATTTGAGTGCATAGGGATTGTCTGGTTTCACCCACATAGTTGTTGTTGGGGCATTTGATGCACTAGATGCTGTACATCACATGATGTGATAGGCATGCGTAGGACCTGTGGATCTTGAAAGGTGTGTTGTGGGAGATATAGTAGTTCAGATATGGCTGCAGGTTTTGCATCTGTTATTCTGAAAGGGTCTACTGGTGTTTTGGGATTGTGTGTCCTGATCTGAGGGGAGCTTGCTTCTGACCATGAGTTTGGCAAGGTTGGTGGGCTGCATTTGAAGGCCAGAAGAGGGGGCTTGGAAAAGATCTTTTTCAGTGTGTGGTCCCCATCGAGTTTGAATTGTATTTGATGGATGAAATCCCATATGCTTTGAGTGATAGATGACAACTTGGGGTGTGTGGACAGTAGTTTGTTGTTTTTTTTAAACTGTGTTGAAGCAGTTTCTCTCAAAGTATTTGGATAGCCCATTCCATGATGCAATCTACTTTTGTGGTGGAGTGTCCTTGTCTGGTGAAGGCAGTTTTAAGAGTGTTAACATGTGTATCCAGTAAATGTTCTTTGGACAATATTCCGTGACTTCTATGATCCTGGCTGAAGATAACGGATTTCTTGATGGGACAGCTAGCTTGGTGATCCATGGGTTTCTTGTATACAGATGCCTGCTGGGTTCTATTTTTGAAATGGATTATGGTGTCCAGGAAGATGACAGCCAAGGATTGCTCTAGAGAGAATCTGATGGATGGGTGGTAGTGGTTGAAGCTGTGGAAATCTCTGAGGTAATGTAGGTCATCTGTCCAGAGGATGAAAATATCATCAATGTATCTCAAGTATATCTTATACCTAATATTGCATTTCAAAAAAATTCTTCCTTGAAGTGGCCTTTGCAGAGGCTGGCATATTGGAGAACTATCCTGGTACTCTTTGCTGTTCCCATGTTTTGAGCAAAGTGTTTGTTGTTAAATGTAGAGTTGCTGTAGGTGAGAATGAAATGGATGAGTTTGGTGATGTATTTGGGATGGATATTGGAGTGTTATCCATTGTCCTGTAGACATTTAATGTCGTGGTAAGGGATGTTGGTGTATAGGAAGGTGCCATCCATGGTGTCTTTTACTAAAGACAAAAAAATACTATTATATGTAGGTGACCACTTTTCACAGAGTTCACTCCATATATGACCTCTCAGTCCTTGTCATGAAAAGAAACCTGCAGAACATCTTCAAAAGATGTGCCTGGAAACTTACATTCATAACTCTGCTGGGCACTAAAAATCATGGACTTACCGGTCACTGGTTTTATCATTACAACAATTTGTAACACACTCCACTGCCTATTAACCCTCTGTCATCCTGCAACTGCAGAGATGTTAAATGCCCTCTTCATTTATAAGTGATCTGTAAGAACATGTGAACCCTTTTTGCTTAACAATCTGCCCCACATTGTATTTAACGATGATGCCCTGGTTACCTTCTCCAGACCTCAGGAAGAGCTCTGTGAAGCTCAAAAATGTGTCCCCTTCACCAGAAGAAGTTGGTCTAATAAAAGATTATCTCAGCTACCTTGTCTCTCTTATACGTTTTTGTGGCTATTCGCAGCTTCTGGGTCTGCAACATTAGGATGGAATTATTACAAAAATATATTTGCTTGCTTGTTATCTCTCATTCTCTCTCTTTCACCATATTTCCAGAATTTTTACTTCTAGTTGAGACATGTAGAACATCTGACAGTAATGTTTCATGTGGTATTTCATTGCTTCTGGCCAGACATGCTGAATAATGAGAAAAAAAGGCAAACAAACTGTTTGACCCTCAACAAAAATATAAAAAATTTTGGTTCAAGTTTTGACTGGAAAAGTTTCATTCTTATTTTGTCTTGCTTGACTCATCCAACATGAGTCTTGGAGATTTTACTGAATTAAAAACGGCAATGATTTGGGATTCATAAACCCTTTTTCTCCAACTTCACTATATCTGTTGGAAAATGTTATAATGTGGGCCAGATACTTTAAATGAATAGCTAAGTAAAAAAATCTGAATGGTTTTAATAATAACTTCCTAAGAGACTGACTTTCTCCTCATGGGATACCACCAAAGATGCAACCAGCTGAAGTACTCACACTAGCAACTTAATCGTTTGTAAGGGAGAAGGGCCGGTGGTAGGGCATTCACAATAAGAGGTTCTTTGATGTTGGATCTTGCTCTATTCCATGTTCTTATTTTTGCAGAGTCTGGATTTCTGTAAAGCACATCTTTTTTCCATAAATAAGATGAGGAAGACTTTGTAGCACCTTAGGGACTAACCAGTTTATTTTAGCATAAGCTTTCGTGGGCTATAGCCCACTTTTTTCCAGTCCACCTTTTGGAGATGTTTTGGAGAGATCCTGTGAGGTTAATGTTGGGGATTATTATTAGAAGAAGTTTAGGCAATTATTATTTTACCCTAGGTGGCCTGTGCAAACAGTTCATTGTGTATTTAGAAGCTGTTAAAGCATCTAGAGCCACTGGAATAGGCACTTTTGATATATCAAAATAAATATTTTTAAAAATAGATTTTAAAAATTGGCTCTATCTGTTTTACAATCAAAATGTATAACACATTAGAAAAATGAATTTTAAAGAGTTTGGCATGCTGTGCCTGAAACTATTCTGTGTATGGAATTCCCATGGAGAGAACTGGCAGCAGCATCGGCTCCCAAAGGTTACTGAAAGCACAGATTTGGCCTAAATTTTGAAAGATGTTCAGTTACTACTTTTGTATGTTATGATTAAGGTGATCAATCTGGAAAATGAATGTATATTTTCAACATATCAGAGATGGAGGCAAATACCTGTATTTCATTGTGGCAGAATACTGAATGACAAAGATATATCCTGTAAAATATTAGACACTGCTATACACTTATTAATTTACTGTTTCTGCAGATCTGAAATAGCTGTACAAATACATTCATAGGAATATTTCTGCCTCTCTCAGGAATATCAGTGGCACTGGTGAGGTGGCTATATGTTATTTCAAAACACGTTTACCTGCACGAAAGGCAGCAGATATCCAGGAGACCCCAAAAGATTATTCCACAATGAGCAAACAGACCCCATGCAGCAGTTGCCAGCATGAGTCCAAGGAAGCATATTGCAGGACAACTTGATAAGGGCTCTCCCCTCACCTCCAACATAACATTTAATTTTGTTGACTGAAGAAAACTAAGAAAAGACAGGCTACATGGCATGTTCTAGTTTTTCAGTCCCTTTCATGGTGTGATCAATACAAATGACAGCAATAGTTACACATCAAAAAAAAATTACATATTTCAAATTAATCATTTCACTGCATATAAACAAGACTCCCAAAACCTCTGCTTTAACATATGTCCTACTCCTGGGGGACTTCTGCACCACTGCACATGCACAGACATTATATTCCCTGCAGATTTTTTTATTTCCCTTCAGAAAAATGCCTTTCTGATGGGGAAGCAAAGGGAAGCCACAAGAGCAGTCATGTGACCCTTCCCAGCATTATGTTTTGGGTGCCCAGGGAAGCTGGCACAGAGATAAACCACTGTGGAGTAGTGGACGGTACCGGTTGGTGGCTCCTGCACTGCACCGGTCTCAGCTGCTAGTCCCGTCTGGGCTGGGGAGGATGAGACCTTCTCTTCCTCTGCATGGCATCTACGGCCACATCAGACCGACCCCCAGATTTCTCCCCTGCTGTAGGAAGCTCTGCAAAGTCCCCTGCCCCCGCCCACCCCCGCCCACATGTGCCCATCACTCCTCAGCTGCAGAGGGAGGAATTCCTGTACAGGAAGCTGCTCCACCATCCACCCAACCCCCATGGATCCAGATCACCTCATATCAGACCCTCCTGCCAAGCCTCACCCCCGCACTCAGAGCCTCCGATGAGCCCCACTCCCCTTGCACCTGAATCACTCAACAAGCCACCCACACCCGGATCCCCACTCCACCAAGCCCCAACCAGATGCACCTGGATCCCCACCCCACTGAGGCCCACTCCCCCAACATCTGGAACACCCACAGAGCCCTCCACACCCAGACCCCGCTGCCGAGCTCTATCCCCCAACACCCAGATCCCCTCTGCTTAGCTCCAACCACCTTCCCTGCTCCCCTCTGCAGAATCCCATTACCACAGCACCCAGAACCCCTTAACAAGCCCCTGTGCATCCAGATCCCTCCCCCACACCCAGATCCCCCACTGAGCCACCTGCACCCAGATTGCCCCACACAGAACCCTCTCAACCCACACCTGAATCCCCCCACACTAAGCTCCTCCACACTTGCTGAGCCTGCCTGCTCACGGCTGGTGCACCTGGTATGGAAGAGATGGGCCCTGGGGCAGTCCGAGTCCTTGCGCTGTGTCAAGGTTGTGTACAGCCTCACCACTGAGTCCTTGTCCGTGGGGGAGGAGGAGGGAGCTGCACAGTGATCTCTCCCCTCTGGGTTGCTAGTGGCCTGTGCTCCCCAATGCCATGCTGGAGTCTCCACATTTATTTAACAAATAACATTTGCAGAATCTGGCAGAATTTTAAAATATTGTGCCCAGAATGCCCTCAGGAGTAACAATGTGCATCCCAATTATCCACAAAGATAACTGACTTATCTTTGCCCAAACCACAATTCTTCATTGTGTGAGCATTTTATGCCTCATGATGTGAACTCATGAAGTGCAACCTGATATATGTGATGGTGCTTAATTCTAAATGTGTTCTCATGCATGAGATATCCAACAAATGGTGAGAATAAGGACTGTTTTTGTTTAAAGCACTAACAATTACTTCCATAATCAAGCACCTTCATTTTGAAGTATTTTAGATATCCAGTACTTTCTGTAGACCTTATTAGATTCTTCTTAAATCACTAACTTAAGACAACCAGACAATAAATCCACTAATGTACAAGAGGGCTTTTAGATTTATCTATTCTCCTTCCTTGATGTCACTGATTGGTAAGTCATAAACAAAGTGCACCCACCTCATTTTCCAAAATAGCTTTGAAATTTGAAGATTTACTAAACATAGAATGATAGTCTATTTAAATCTTCAGTAATTTTACCATACAACCCAAGAATCATAAATCACTAGTGACATCGGCTAACAAGGGTTTAAGAGTTGGAACATGGAGTGTAATAAATTTCCAGACAGTTAAAAATCACTATAATTTTATTCTAATGCATTATAGATTGCCTGTAATGTCATCCTGGCTGGGGTGACCCATTTCTAATTTTGAACAGCTGTTCAGCTTGGGAGTTAGTTAATGATTAAATATAAATTGCCTGATTTATTAGTCTGAATGGCTGAGCTTCCAGGTCAATGCTATATAGACAAAATCATCAGTCTTGATGCTTTTCAGAAGTTAACTGTCTCCTGTTCTAGTCAAAAAGAATTTATTCTCAGAGGAAAAGATGACATTTTGAATGAATCCTTTAAAATATTTTTTCTTATCTTACACAATACTGCCACTAAAGAAAACTCTCAGTCTTTGGAAATAATTTTCTTCACATTTGAAATAAACCCTTAAAACCAAGTCTTAATGATTATTGCCAGGCCTAGTCCCATTGAGAACTCAGTGGGATTAAACATGGTAGTATGTACTTGCAGCATCTGGCTAATGTTGAGAATGTGAGGTTTGTCTTGCTCCAATTAAAGCTGTTCATTCCCAGCTAATAACAAAATACACCAGTGATTTCACTGTGCTGTAACAAACAGCAATTTTTTTCTTTTTAAGTGTCTGACAACATGCAAGTTAAAATTAACTAGATGACAAAAACTGGTTTGTTTTATTCACATCAGATGGTTTCAGTAAATTAAACTCTCTCATTCTGCTTTCAAACGGACTTAATCTCCTTGACAGCAGTGTTCACTGCCTGACTGCAGAAATGCAGTATTTTGTAGCCATGTTGGTCCCAGGATACTAGAGAGACAAGGTGAGTGAGGAAATATCTTTTATTGGACCAACTTCCATTGGTAGCAGAGACATGCTTTCAAGCTTACACAAGCTGAAAGTCTTCTTCAGGTGACCTTGAAAACTTGTCTCTCACACCAATAGAAGTTGGTCCAATAAAATATATTATTACCTCACCCACCTTGTCTGTAGATATGGAGGCATTCCTTGGAAAAGAAGTGAGTTGTGTTCTTGCAGAATACTTAAACAAAGACTTCATGAAATCTAACTGAACTAGGACTGTCAAGTGATTAAAAAAATTAATCGTGATTAAGCATGTGATTAAAAAAATGAATCACGATTAATCGTGTGATTATTTGCACTGTTAAACAATAATAGAATACCATTTATTTAAAAAATGTGGATATTTTCTACATTTTCAAATATACTGATTTCAATTACAACACAGAATACAAGTGTACAGTGCACACTTTATTTTTGATTACAAGTATTTGCACTGTAAAGAAAAAAGAAATAGTATTTTTCACCTAATACAAGTACTGTAATGCAAACTCTTTATCATGAAAGTTGAACTTACAAATGCAGAATTATGTACCAAAACACCTGCATTCAAAAATAAAACAATGTAAAATTTTAGAGCCTGCAAGTCCCCTCAGTCCTACTTCTCATTCAGCCAATCGCTCACGCAAACAAGTTTGTTTACATTTGCAGGAGATAGTGCTGCCTGCTTCTTGTTTACAGTGTCACCTGAAAGTGAGAACAGGCATTCTCATGGCACTGTTGAAGCAGGGATCACAATACATTTATATGCCAGATGCGCTAAAGATTCATGTGTCCTTCATGCTTCAACCAGCATTCCAGGGGACAGCATCCATGCTGATGATGGGTTCTGCTCGATAACCACCCAAAGCAGGGTGGACAGACACATGTTCATTTTCATTATCTGAATCAGATGCCACCAGCAGAAGGTTGATTTTCTTTTTTGATGGTTCAGGCTTTGTAGTTTCCACATCAGAGTGTTGCTCTTTTAAGACATCTGAAAGCATGCTCCACACTTTGTCCCCCTTAGATTTTGGAAGGGGCTTCAGATTCTTAAATCTTGGGTTGAGTGCTGTAGCTATCTTTAGAAATCTCACATTGGTATCTTCTTTGTGTTTTGTCCAATCTGCAGTGAAAATGTTCTTAACATGAACAATATGTAGTGAGTCATCATCCGAGACTGCTAGAACAAGAAATATATGGCACAATGCAGGTAAAACAGCAGGGGACATACAATTCTTCCCGTAAGGAGTAGTGTCACAAATTTAATTAACACATTATTTTTTTAACAAGCATCATCAGCATGGAAGCATGTCCTCTGGAATGGTGGCCGAAGCATGAATGCTTAGTATATATGGCATGTTAATACCTTGCAATGCCAGCTACAAAAGTGCCATGCAAACGTCTGTTCTCACATTCAAGTCAGATTGAAAGTAAGAAGTGGGCAGCATTTTCTTCTGTAAATGTAAACAAACTTGTTCGTCTTAGCAATTGGCTGAACGAGAAGTAGGACTGAGTGGACTCATAGGCTCTGAAATTTTACATAACTTCACTCAAAAACAAAACAATGTAACAAAAAAAATCTACATTTATAAGTTGCACTTTCACGACAAAGAGATTGCACTACAGTACTTGTATGAGGTGAATTGAAAAATATTATTTCTTTTGTTTATCATTCTTCTAGTGCAAATATTTGCAATAAAAATAATATACACTTTGATTTCAGTTATAACAAAGAATACAATATATATTAAAAGGTAGAAAAACATGCAAAATATTTAATACATTTCGATTGGTATTCTAATGTTTAACAGTGCGTTTAAAACTATGATTATTTTTTTTGAGTTAATCATGTAAGTTAACTGCGATTAATCGACTGTCCTAAACTGAACTTTACTATATCTTAAAAAAATCTGTTAAAAATACATTGGAAGAGCATAGGACTATAAATAGTATAACCATCTTCCGTGTATATAATTATTTTATTATTGTTAATACTAATTTACCAAGAAAGAATGTGTAATAAATTCCACATATTGTGTTAAGATAGCATTATCTGTGTGAGTAATTAGAGAAGCCATATAGCAGCACCATGTCTGTCTTGAATGGCTATATAGAAACTGACCATTAAACAGGCATCTGTTTTGCTATGATGATATTTGGTCAACACATAAAGAAAATGGCTACGCTGAAATGTATACTATGTTTTTTAATAAAAATGCATTTAGTTCCTATTAAATATGAATACTTTTACATCAGCAATAAAAAAAAAATCCAACTGGTGTATTCTACTTACTTTCAGACTGAGTGCAATGTGGGCGGACGCAATATGACTCAATCATGACCTAGAGGATTGTTCAGTCTCTCTGCTCATTAACCAGAGGCTGCCGATGCTGTCACAGTGTGTTCACAGTTGTGTACAAATGTGGTGACTTAGTTATGGAGACTTTTCTCTGGGGGGCCATGCAAACCTAGTGAGGGGCATGTGATTTTTAAAAAATGCAGGACACCTCTGATAGTATTCTGAGATTCTGGTGGACTATTAACTTACCTTGCCTATTAGGTTATGTTTGCTTGCTTGTTTTTTATTGAATTGATTTAAATCACCCGTCACCTGGGAATTTAGTACCTTACACTTTAGAATTTTTTTATGTAATCAAAATAGTTTAAACTCTTTGGAATATTTTCACTATTAATTTTGAAAACCACATTAAGAAAAAAATCTACTTACCTGAAGTCCCTTGACAAGTCTATTAGCCAGCTCAATTGTTTTGTTGGTTCGGTTCACATCTTCTTGACATCGGACTTTTTCTGCTATTGCTTTTTCAAATGAAGCCGTGAGTCTGCATAAATTGCTATCCAGATCCTGCACAACAGAGTCCAATGTAAATTGTGCAACCTCAGCCATTTTTTCTGTACTTTAATAATATTTTACATGTATATAATGATGTTCATTCTGAAGGACATGAAGTCTTTCTTCACATCTTCCCAAATGCCTATGGAGCTCCTGGCAGATTTTGTTTGCTGTGCATACGCAGACAGACAGACAGACAAACAGACACACACTCCAGAGTTTCTTATTAAGCATACATTGACAGACATAATGGACATCACTAGGTAAGTGAAGAGTACACTGCACCACAGTGATAGGTGAGGAAAGACTGAAGTTAATTTGTTTTAAAAGGAATCAGGTTTCTGCTTTAATATGACGAGGATGAATATTATGGTAAGGCCTAAAGGTCCAAACCAAGATTGGGACCCCATTGTACTAGACACTGTAAAAACACATAGCAAGAAATAATCCCTGCTCCTAAGAGTTTACAATCTAAACAGACAGCAAAAAGATGATTACAATTCCTTTCCCTCATCCCTGTCAGGGCACAGGGACATCAGGTGACTTGCCCCATGTCACACAAGAAGTCTGTAGTGGATGTAGGAAGGGAACGCAGATCTCAAGTCCACTCCAGTGCTTTAACCAAAAGACCATCATGATTCTTCCTCTCTGCTCGTTGTTATACATGAGAATCCTAGGTCTCTTCTAACCTGGAAGATTCTGTGGTTAACTGAAGAACTAGCAATATCGTAAGAGACTGAAAGATGGGCAAATGAGAGGGGAAAGGATTTTTAGATAAGAATGTTTAAAACTATTTCTATTCATCCCTCTTTAACTGAAACATCTGAGACACACTTGGACATTTTTATTAATTATTATTATTATTATTAAAGATTCATCAGCTCAGCTCTTCCATTAAAGCTTAAGAAAGCTTTCAATAATCCTTGAAAGTTTCCAACAGATCCAAAAAGCTAGGGAAGACACTACATTTCCCCTACTTTTACAATCAAAAATTAAAAGCCACTGTCTGTTTATGACTAAGGCTGTGTCTTTCACAGAGGTCACGGAAGTCACAGATTCTGTGACTTTCCAGGACCTCTGAGACTTCTGCTGCTTCGGCGGCTGGTGTGGCTGACCTTAGGGCCACCTGTGTAGCTGGGCTGATCCTGGGGCCAAGCGTGCCAGCTGCTGCTTGGGCAGCCCCAGGCAGCTGGTCCTGGGAGCTGCGCAGAGCAGTGGTCCGGGAGCAGCGGCGGCGCCCTGGGCCACCACCTGCCCGGAGGAGGAGCAGCAGCGATGGTGCCCTGGCCTCCCCCAGCCCAGAGAAGCAGCAGCGGTGGAAGAGCCCTGGGCCATCCCCCACCACCACCAGGAGCAGCAGTGACCACCAGACCACACCCCCATCCCACAGAACAGCAGCACCTGCTGGAGTGCTCTCCCTCCCCCAGCACCTAAGATTTAGTTTGGGGTATTTTTAGTAAAAGTCATGGACAGGTCACTGGCCATGAATTTTTGTTTATTGCCCATGATCTGTCCTGACTTTTACTAAAAATACCCATGACTAAATTGTAGCCTTCTTTATGACAAAGAATCAAAGGACACAAACACGTTCTTCTCCCTTCACAGGTCACCTTTAATAATCATTAATAGAAGGCAGAAAAAAAGTTCATTCTATTTATCAAAGATTTAGTTTCTCCATCTCCCAGGCATCCTCTCCCTATACTTCCAAAGGGAAATTAATACTTTCTAGCACAGCAGACGTAAGATTTAATAAAAAGGTAACCGGCCTGGAAAGTCTCATTTTTGCACATGAATATCCAGGTGAGGCATTACAAGAACAAAGTAAAAAAGACTTTTGAAAGAAAGCAGTTGCAGAGAGGTCTTCTGAAGCCATTTTGCTGTCCCAAAGCAGTTTCAGAAACTGTTTAGCTAACTTCTGCCTTGCATAAAAATAATTTCATCTCAGAGGTACTAAAAGAAGAGCTACCAAGAAGCAAAGAGTACACAGTTCCACAACAGAATGATTTCCTGGGAAGAAAAGTTTTAGACTATAATTACTAAGATTAGTAGTTTGGACAGGCAAATCCATGGGAGTGAAAACAGACAATCTGGAAAATTTCAAAGAATTCAAGCAGTACAATGAGAGCAATTAAACGTTGGAAAGAAGGGAACAGCTGGAATGGCATTCCAAGTTAGATCCTGATACGTAAGGGTGATTTGTATTGGTTACCTCATTACCCACAAGATTTCTATTTTGTTTAATGGAGGTGTTTATGATGATAATTTTAAACCTGGAAGTTAAAGATGACCCCTTCTGTATGACAAAATCCTCTGAGGGCTTCCAAAGGGACACTTGAGAAAGACGGAATGTTAACTGTGATCCTATCAGATTTAGTGGACTGTGAGTGAGTCTTGAATGCAGCAAATAGTAAGAAGAATCTAACATATAAAACTAAAAACGTTTTTCTTTCATGACTTGACGCAGGGAGAACGATGCAGGGGCTTTCTCCCCCAAACCTGGAGTGGAGATCTGGGTTAAACAGAACTTTCCCCAAACTTGCAAAGAAACAAAAGTAAAGTTTAAGTATAGCACAGACATATAGGCCTTCTGTGGTTTTATCCCTGTGCTCTCTGCTTGTTACGGACCTTTGGGTGAATAAATAATGCTTTTTTTAGAACAGTGGTTTTCAACCTTTTTTCATTTGCAGACCCATTAAACATTTTGAATGGAGGTGCAGATCCATTTGGAAATCTTAGACACAGTCTGTGGACTCCCAGGGTTTCATGGACCACAGGCTGAAAACCACTGGCTTAGAAGAAACTTGTGAGTCAGCTGGTGGTTTTAAATTAGTTTTTAATCAGCTGCTGGTTGTTACAGTCTCCTGGAGGAAGACGGCTTATAGCTGCCAAACACAGTTGGGTCTGTCATGTTATCACAGTTAGTAAACAGGGGAGCTGCAGCCCAGAGATCCACTCAGAGTGGTAGGACTGCATGGTTCTACCCAGAAAGGGGAGAAGGTGGGGAAACCTGTCACCAAAGAGGTGCACTTGACAGGAACTAAAAAGAGGTCTAAAGCAGAGCTCACCCTGTAACCACCATACTGTGAGGATCTGGGGAGCCAGAACCTAAGTCTGTGGGTCCATGAGCAACTGCCACATCCATGCTGCCATTCAACAGCTCTGGCAGAGCAGTTTTGATGGGCTGTGAGCCTTGTGAGGCCAAGCACCACTGGTTGTCCTCCCTAGAGAGGACCTGACTAGAAGAGCCTACCACATTCTCTTATTGGCCCAGGCACACTATTTAAGCCCTAGGGAAAACAGCTGTAGGCTGTCTGTGGATCAAGGCAGATCACTGACCTGCTGCGCAGATACACCCAGCATTGTTCCAGCTCTGTCTCAACCTTGCTCCTGCCTTCCCTGACTCCAGGTAACCCAGTTCTGGCCCTGGGGTTGTGAATCTTGGGCCTACTACTAGCTTGACTGCTCCTGCCCCAATTCCTGACAAACATTGACCACAGCCCATTTACAGAGGCCAGCAACTGGAAATTTAGCATGATAAAGACAGACTTTGCAGAACACAGTCAGGAGTTACCTTTATCTTTGTTCTGGAGAAGTGCCAATTATAGTATAGTTAACCTCAAAGATCAAAAATCATGAGATTTCTCCCCAAACATTCATGGGATTCAAAACGCCATTATATTGTGTTTCAATTTGGGTCTGTCTTTTGAACTCCCCCTGCCCATCCCTAGCATGTGTGAAAGAGACAATTAGTGTTTCCCACTCTCCCACTTTTATCGGGTAAGGAGATTTTTCACCCCCACATCTGCCCATCCCCATCCCTGATATTAATTTTGCCCCTCAACCTCCAGATCAATCCTGCCTCCACATCAGCTCAGCCGCCCCAACAGCCCCCACCATATATCATTTCAGCTCCCACTCCATCTATTCGGCCCTCCCCCAGCCTTCTTGAATGGTGAGAAGCAGCTCTGGGGTTCTTCACCCCTCTGCCCCTTTCCAAGCCTGGGTTCTAGATTCAGGTTCCTGAGAGGAGGGGAAGGGGGAGAGAGATCTCTTCCTGCAGCAGCTGGGATTGGCTGCCTGCCCCATTTGCCCACCCGCTGGGGCTAAGCAACCAATCAGAAGGGGTTTGCCACCTGGCAGGGCTCACATTGTTTAGAGTGGAGCTTCTCACATTATTGAGAGACTGGACCCCAGCCCCCAACAAAATGCTGTCACTCATGAAAAAATCACAAGAGTTTGCACTATTGCAATTATACATAAAGGAAAACCCTACATTTTCTTGAACAAAAATCATAAAAGAGTGCGAGCAATGCCTGCAATGAGGAAAGTACTGATGAATCTGGCCAGTGATCTTCCTCTGAGAACAGCTTTCTGTACAGAAGTGGTTTTAACTAGGGCTGTCAATCACAGTTAATTCACGTGATTAACTCAAAAAACTAATCGTGATTAATCGCACTTATAACAATAGAATACTAATTGAAATTTATTAAATATTTTTGGATTTTTTTTCTATATTTTCAATATTGATTTCAACTACAACTCAGAAAACAAAGTGCGCAGTACTCACTTCATATTAATTTTTTTACAAATATATGCACTGCAAAAATGATAAACAAAAGAAATAGTATTTTTCAATTCACCTCATACAAGTATTGAAGTGCAATCTATTTATCATGAAAGTGTAACTTATAAATGCAGATTTTTTTGAGGTACATAACTGCACTCAAAAATAAAACAGTGTAAAATTTTAGAGCCTACAAGTCCTACTTCTTATTCTACCAATCGCAGGCAAACAAGTTTGTTTACATTGACAGGAGACACTACTGCCTGCTTCTTATTTACAATGTCACCTGAAAGTGAGAACAGGCGTTTGCATGGCACTTTGTAACCAGCATTGGGATATACATGCCAGATATGCTAAACATTTGTTTGCCCCTTCATGCTTCGGCCACCATTCCAGAGGACACGCTTCCATACTAATGATGCTCGTTAAAATAATAATGCGTCAGTTAAATTTGTGAATGTACTCCTTGCAGGGAGAACTGTATGTCTCCTGCTCTGTTCTACCTTCATTATGCGTATATTTCATGTTACAGCAGTCACGGACAATTAACCAGCACATGTTCATTTTAAGAACACTTTCACAGCAGGTTTGACAAAATGCAAAGAAGGTACCGATGTGAGATTTCTAAAAATAGTTACAGCCACTCAACCCAAGATTTAAGAATCTGAATGCTGTCCAAAATCTGAGAGGGATGAGATATGGAGCATGCTTTTAGGAGTCTTAAAAGAGTAACACACTGATGTAGAAATGACAGAACCCAAACCACCAAAAAAGAAAATCAACCTTCTGCTGGTGGCATCTGATTCAGATGTTGAAAATGAACATGTGTCAGTCTGCACTGCTTTGGATGGTTATCGAGCAGAACCCATCATCAGCATGAACACATGTCCTCTGGAATGGTGCTTGAAGCATAAAGGGACATATGAATTTTTAGTGCATCTGGCATGTAAATATCTTCCAACACCAGCTATAACAGTGTCATGTGAACTTCTGTTCTCACTTTCAAATGACACTGTAAACAAGAAACAAGCAGCATTATCTCCTGAAAATAGTAACCAACCTTGTTTGCTTCAGTGATTGGCTGACCAAGAAGTAGTACTGAGTGGACTTGTGGGCTCTAAAGTTTTACATTATTTTATTTTTGAATGCAGTTTTTGGTAGATCATTCTACATTTGTAAATTCAATTTTCATGATAAAGACATTGAATTACAGTACTTAAAGGAGGTGAATTGAAAAACAAATATTTTACAGTGCAAATATTTGTAATTAAAATAAATATAAAGTGAGCACTATACAAAAATGTAGTAAACATCCAAAAATATTTAAAATAAATGGTATTCTAATGTTAACAGCATGATTTTTTTTTAATTGTGCAATTAATTGTGATTAATTTTTTAATCACTTGACAGCTCTAGTTTTAACTGTATTTTTTAAAAGAAATTTTTATATTTGTCTAATTGACAATCCTGGAAAGGACATATGACATATTTGGCCATATATGGGAAACAGATAACAGCAAGGGGAACTGTAACTTAACCTGTGGCGTACAGCTTTTCCTATAGGAAATTCACCACAATTAAAGAAAATAAGCACATGATCATATGTAGAGAAATTCATAAGGGAAAAATGCAAATATATCAATGGACAGAAACTGGACTTAGAGATGGGAACTTATTGAATTATTAGAATTATAAGAAGAATAAGAGGAGAGTAAAATGTTCTTTGAGCTATTAAGCACAGAACAAGAAAGCACAAGCTCTCTATTCTGAAAATTGACTAAGAAAGGCACTGTGGGGATCACACATTTGCTATCTCTCAATGACTTCCAGATCATTATTACCATCACACATGCTTAAAAGGATTTATTCTCCCTCCTCTCAACCACCTATTTGTCAGCCTTGCAAACTCAGTCTGGGATCTGAAAGTCAACCTGGGTTCCTTCCTTCTTGTATGTCACTCCCCGATAATAAGGATTCTGCAGGCCAAATTCTCCCCAGTTAGAAATGAAGATGTGCAGGTCTGACTCAGGATAGAATCTGCTCCTTCTATTGGAATTTTGTTAACAATCTGACAATGAGCAAGCCAGGACTGCATCCCAGATCGCTTTCTCACATCTAAGTTGATTTAGCAGGAGTAAAGAAAGCAGTAAAGAGTTATTTTTGTCCAGAAAGTAAGAATATGTGGCTCTGAATATAAACACAGGAGAAAGTGTTCAATAAATATTTTGTGGTAAATACACTTTTTGGTACAACCAATAACTCAAAAGACAGGATGGTCTGAAGAAGCTGAGGTCTTGGTTTCTATCTCCAAGTTTCTCAGTGGTTTTTCTTACAGATTCAGAGAGGATTTAATATCATTTTTATTATGTAATTAATGCCACGCATAAATGCAGGTGGGCATGAGCTTCCAACGCCCATTCTGGAAGTTATTCCTGTGCACCAACAAATCAATAGCCATATTCAGCTCATACAAACCTTTCTGTAATTTATATCAATTGCCATTTTTGTTTATTATATTTATTGGTTATATATGTAGCTGAATGGCTTTGGGGAAATTCTATAATTTCTTGTTAATGGCCTAATGTGCTGCAACTGAAAATGCAGGATGCCCTGCAATAGGTTTATAGGAAAAGTAGTAATAAAGCTTAATACAACATATCTTTGACACTAAAACAAGGACTTAATGGCATTTTAGAGCTGAGGAGAAATAAAATCAGTTATTTTTCTGGACAGAGTCAGTACCCAGCCATAGAGATGGACACAGGCCAGTGCAATGAGCTCAAGGTACTGGAAGAGGATTATCATTGTTCAGACAGTACTTACAACAAGCTTTTTCCTAATTGCTTCTAGCTTTTCAGTGGCTGCTGCTAGTTCAGCATTTGCCTGGGCTAATGCATGACGTTTTGGCTCCACATTGCAATACACCTTGAGAAACAGAGAGAGTATAGTTTTATTAGGAAAAAAGGTAGGTCTTGTATTCATTCACAAAAACTGCTAATGACACCCAATGAAAGAGCTTCTAATCCAGGGGTCAGCAACCTTTCAGAAGTGGTGTGCCGAGTCTATAATATATAACTACACTACTGTTGTACGTAAAGTAAATACGGTTTTAAAAATGTTTAAGAAGCTTCATTTAAAATTAAATTAAAATGCAGAGCCCCCACGGACCGGTGGCCAGGACCCAGGCAGTGTGAGTGCCAACGAAAATCAGTTCGCGTGCCACCTTTGGCACCTGTGCCATGGATTGCCTACTCCTGTTCTAATCTGTACAATGAACCAGTAACTCACAGGTTGCATACATTTGCTTTACCTTTGTACATGGTAGTGAAATACATACAAACCTACATTAAATACATAAGTATAGCTATACACATATGCTACTTGCTTTCTAAGAGAAGAGTTATCCTTTGTAGATCTGACAGTAGTTTATTTAAAAATATCTTAAATAGAAACGAATGCTTCCCACTTATCCCAAACACTTTCCAACTTTTGTTTCCTTAGCACAGAACGGAGGAGAGTTCAATTTGGGAAAACAGGTCTGCTCTGCAAATCAAATCAATTTATATGTGGAAGAATTTTTTTAGTCTCAGAATTAAAGGGTAAAATGTGCATTTATTTTAAATAGTTCATTGTAATGAAGTACATTTTCTAATATTCACAGTTAATATTTTCTAATATTTTCTAATATTCATGGCCATCATATTGTAAAGGGCTCACTAGTTTGCATATATACCATTGGCATCTACTGGAGAATCAGAATTGCTCAACTGTTTCTCAGACTGCCTGTTGTGTAGACAGCTAGCTGAGATTTTCCTTTATTCAAGTGGAAGGGGAATGTGTATCTGGAGAAGGATACAGGATCTGCATCCACTGTTGCATCATAATGACAATTACAAACTCCTAATGGCCACAAATTTGTTCTTTAAAAATGAAGTTTTGAAGCCTTAGCATTGTTTTCCATTTCAACCTCCATCTGCATTTAGTCTTGTGTCTTCACTGAAAATAATACACTGAGCCTGCTGAAATAGTCACAAGTGTTTATCGTAGTATCCTTCCAAACCCACCTACTTGTCCAGTCAGAGACCAAATATTTTGATATATAGTACCTCATAGAATTTTACTATGTTGATAACCCAGGCACAGAGACCAGCTGCTGCAAAGGACTTCGTGCGGACCAAATTTGGGTTGAATTCTGGATCTTTTAAGTAATGTTCTTTGACCACTTTCAGACAGTTCTCAGGAATATGCTCCTTATCATAACTAATTAAAGCCTGGAGGAAGTCATCAACCTGCAAGAAGAAGAGACCTAATGTATCTAATCCATTTACACTGCAGAGAACATTCCAAGATCACAAGTTAGCCCCTGCTTTCATGACCTTAAAATATAAAAGCAAAATGAACACTCTGCATTTAGTTTGGTTTTGGAGACTGCATTGAGCACTAAAGTGAATACAAATTTGAAAAAAAAAAGTGTGGCTTGAAGCACATTTTCACAGGAATAATTCGTTTACAGAACCCCTCCCATTTGTCTGATAGCCAGTAAAAACATATATACAATTTTCTTCCTCTTATACTTGACTGCTCTCAGTTTTGTAAATAATAAGTAACTCCCAGTTGATGCTCATGTTGACTTCAATCTGCCATTGAGAGATGATTTATAACAATAAGACATCCAGCTCCTTCAATGAAGTTTATAAGAAAGTGATATTGCATTTGACTCAAAACTACCCTTGACTTTAATATTTAATTAACTTAATTAACTCTTTTCACCTATCACACATAGCCAACAGATGATTTCCCACTCCCCAGTACCTTTCCCATGAAGACTTTAGCAGCTTTCCAGCTTCGGTCTTTGGGCACTTTGCCTTTATAAGCAAGTAATACCATGACTGCAGCAGTAACATTGGTTACCACAACTGGTGGGTTGGGGAAGGCTTTCAATTCAGTGAGATTAACCTGAAGAGCAATCACCAAAAAAAAAAAAAAAAAAAAAAAAAAAAATCAGCAGAAAGCTGCCAAACAGAGTTAGCCATCCACAAAGTCAGAGATGTCCACAGAGAAATAATGCAATTGCTGGTGCAGCAGAGATACAGCAGAATCATTCTGATAAAGAGGTTAAGAATGCATAGCTGTACTCTTTGATGACTCTTGGCTGCTTGTGATCCCATTGGTCATTACTTCACATAGTAAGTAGAGCTGCAACTATCTGCATGATAGTTAAAGTAAGTCATCACTGTCCAGGAGCACTACAATGAACAAGTAATGTTCTGTGTGGATTCTATATACATATGCAATTTCCAATAGCTTAAAGTGCAAAAGCCATTTTTTTCATGCAAATTTCCTATTGGACTTGAACCCAAATCAACTAATATTCTTCTTGAAGTCGATACTATATTTAATATAGATTATTTGATGCAGCTTGACTTTATCATCAATAAAATAAATCACAGTAAAATAACCTATACATAATAACCTTGTACCATACCGTAGTGCTACAATAGTTAAATAATCTATACACATCATAATACTTTGGCAGTTTCTTCTGGGCTCATGCACTTTTTCCCGTCTCACAAATGCACGAAACAGATCTCGTCCCAGTGATGCTTCCAATCAGCCAGAACAACTCAAGAGGTTCAAGGTGCTCCTCCACACTAATTATGCTGCTTCTGCAAAATGCCCAGCAGCTGCCAGTCTAGGGAGGTGGGGGAACAAGCTCATTCCTGATCTTTCATTGACCAGGACAGCAACAAGACCAATGGGCTGAGCCATATATAGCTTAGTAAAATCCTTTAAATCAGGTTCCTCACAGCTATTAAACTGCCTGGTTCTTACCTTATTAAGTGTATTCAAAGCTGCTGTAGCAGCCACTAGAGCAGGTTCAGCTTTCACCAGGTCGTCTTCACATTCTCTCTGCTTCAGAGATACTTCTGTTTGGATAGCTACTACCTATTCAAAACAAAGAATCTTAAGATTTTACCCTGAGACCTAATTTTCCATGTGCAGCCAGAGCTTCTTAAGCTGCTGGCAGATCTTTTTCTTATAGCGTTTGGGTATGCAAGCAATGTATAGTAAGTAGTAACCTTTCTTCCAATAGGCATTGTCATATAAACCGTAGTAGATACTATGCTACTACAGTTACTGTATCATGAGAATCAAAAATCTCCTAACATACAATGATCCCAAGAAAGAGACAATGGATCTGATCCCCAGCTGTGACTGAACTCTGCTAAGTTAAAAGCTCCACTTGGCAGCTGACTTATAACCTCAGGCTTACAGGGAGACCCCTTTTGCAGCCTCCTCTTCCTGCAGACCACTGCATCCAGACAAAGCATAAACCTCATTACGTCTGATAATGAGTTCAGAGAGTGCCACATTCTTTCATCCTTGCTGCTCAAGTTGCTGTCCCGAATCATGAAGTTGCTCCCTCTTGTTGTCCTTTTCTGAGCAGAAACATGGAAGATGATGGAGGATACCCACTGAATTTCTTTGTGGGAAAAACACACTGATATTAAGAATACAGGTAAAATAGTGAGCAGGCAAATGGCAGAAACATTGCCACATTTGTAGATTTGTGTGTCTCAGACAGATTTATCTGGCATCTTGACAAAAAAGTTAAGTTATGCAATCTTTGCCCACTTATGTAATCACAATATACTTTGGATCTGGGTCATGGCTAATCCATCATAATCTTTTACATTGACAGTTTTATAACTAAATATAAAATAAAAAAATGTATGCCAGGCTTAAATTTGGTGAATATGTTTTACTCTTAGAATATATATTTTCTTTTAAAATTGGTTTTGATTGCATTAATACATCAAGAAAATAGACATTTAGACCAGTTTGGGATTTTTGTAATTATGTAATTGAAAAACAGCATGAATTTTAAAAAATAGAAATTTGCTCAGAGCTTCTAGTTTATGACTTTGCTTTTGTACTGTGGAAATAAATTAAGCTTTTTGATAACTTAATGGTGTCAGCTCTATTTTAATAACACCCACTAATTAAATAAACATGCATTTAAAAAGTCATTTCTGAACAGCTACAAAGCACTTTGTAAGGGAGAACTTGTACACCAGTGGCGAAATTACCACCTACACAGAGCAATTACTCTTATCCTGAAACCACCCTGGAAATAAACTGCAAAATTTGTTACCTGATAATTTCCTTTCTGGATGTGGCCTCTTTGCCATTCAAAGATATTTGTATTGCTATTCGCTTCCTGCAAATATCATAGGCAGCTCAGACTTATCCATAACGCTCCACACCGTGACCACGCTCCTCCTGCTCTCCTTCCAGATGCGTATAATAAATGTGGCTGAATAAAGTGCTCCTGTTACAAAGTTTTTTTTAATCTACTAGTAAAAGTGTGGTGTTTCATTACAATTGTGGAAGCACTCATCTGGAGTGAATGTGGAAGGGACACATCTCGTTCTTAGAGTCTCATGGACAAGTATGAGTGGCCTCCAAAATCTATAGAATGAGGAAACTAAAAATAGTATAATTAAGTTATTTAGGTACCATGGCTTGGAGCACTTTCCACTCAAGGAATTTTCCTTCTGTAGAGGAATGAAGGTCAACCCAACAGCACTCTTAAAAACAGTGTTGTTGAGAGTGACTGCATAACAGCTTTACACAATTTCAATTCAATGAGACTTTATTGGCATGACAACTCACACAAATATTGCCAAAGGAGGAGAGGCAGGAAGAGACAGATCCTTCTCAATGGTTGACTCCCTTTTTGCCTCGGATGCTGCCATGAAGAATGTTGAATGGGCACTGATCCCCTTGGGCTTGGTTTGATGTCTGGCTATGGAGGTGCTTTCAGGCCCAGACATTTAGGGGGAAAGAAATGAACAAAGAGCAGAACAAATAAGTTCTCCTAAGGTAAAACTGAACAACTCTTTCATACAGGTGTAGAGGCTTTGGGAAAAACAAAGGAAGAGCAATTTTCTGTGATGTATGGAAGTGAGAGTTTATCTTGGTAATAAATTATTCAGTAGTATGAAAAATGACTGTTGTTATAGAAGATGTAGTAAGAGCAGAGGCTTCAGACTTTTCTGATATGACTGTGATCAAGAAGCATGTCTGTATGGAAATGAAATGGAAGGGATTTAGATGCCATATGTTTGAGTGGGTCACGAGACCTTTAGAATTGTGGGAAGATCCCAGGTGGGGAAGGCAGGTCTGACTGCTACTTTTAGTAGACATGCTCCCCTAAAGAGCCTATCATTGACAGGATGCTAGCAGAAAAACTGCTAGCCAACCTTCTGTCATCTCAGGTACACTTAAGAAAGGTAAATTGGAGCTGGAGAGGCCACCTGGCCCTGACTGGCAAAGAAGAAACAGCTGCTGCCTTTTCAGGCTGGGGCTGGATAAAAGCCTCAGAGAGGGGAGGGAGCTGGACAGGAAAGCAAAGCACCTGGAAAGGAGCAGCAGCTAGGAAGAGGGGAAGCTGTACAAGGGAAAGCAGGGAGGAATAGCTTGCCCTCCTTTCCTGCTGGAAGACAAGCAGACAGAAACTGTATATATATATATTGCGCTGTAAAGGTGGTGGGAGCACCTCTTGTAAAATAAAGCACAGGTGAGCACTGCAAATGAGGACTCCAAGTGACTTTCTGGGTCAAGTGGGGGCAGGAGCCAGGAGGACCCCGCAGGAACCCCATTACAGTGATCTACTACAGACAAGGAAGGGCCTGTGTTTATAACACTATTTAGTGCTGAGACATGAGATATCATGCTAGGTGCTCTTGGGCCCAAGTTTAAGTCATCATGCAAGACACCTGAAAGAGCTAGGATGACTAGTTTCCTGGAGTTGTCTTTCTAGCCTGGTTTCAGTAGAATTCTGTCCAAACTTTTGTGAAGGCTAAGAGAGTGGAAGGCCTGTAGGATGCTAAGATAAACCCATTTAGGTTAGCCAAGCTGTCACGCTCCAAAATCAAGACCTGGCTCAAGGACAGAAGATCCTGTCAGGTGGGTGTCTGAGTAGAAACAGTTCTCAGTACCATGGCCGCCTTCCATAATTTCCTCTTTTTTCACCTTCTGAGTGACTCTTCCTAGCAGCAGGGCAGGGAAAGCACAGAGCCAAAACAGAGCTGAGTCAGAGTGCCCAGTCCCAGTGAGATGTGGTCTTCTTCTCAGGTGAATAAGAGTTTCACCTTTGCATTTTGATTGCATGCAAATAAATCTCCCTGGAGATAGCCTGTGGTACTAGAAATCAACTGCAACAGTTCTAGGTTCAGGGAGCATTCCATGTACTCTCTCTGCTGATGGCTTAGACAGCCTGCTTTTGTGCTCAGTATCCCTCTTATGTAAATAACTCTGATGCAGCTAGGCATGGCCTTCTGCCGAGGACACAGTCTGGCCCATTTCAGCAAATACACTTGAGTTTCCTGTCCCCACCTCACAATACACAGCAATCAGGTACTATCCCTCTAAATAATTTGGGAGTCCTCAAGCAGGCCTCCCTATCTTCTGTTCTGAAGACATTCAGAAGTCTGGTAGAGCAACAGTGTGTGTAGGTAGCTAGAGAAGTCTTGTATATTCGTATATAGTTAGTAAATACCATTCTTTGGAATCCAGTTGTGCCCATGTGGTTTCTCCATATTCTTTCTGTTATGTAGAGAGTAAGGACAAGACTCCTTGCCTATTTACATATATGAGAGTCATCAAATTGTTGTGCTCCTTTCTCAGGGGATCCTGGAAATCCCAAAGAGCCAGACTGGATGGTTCTTGATCAGTGAGGATGGTCTGATTTGTGTAATCCTAAGAACCTCGCATAAGTTTTTCTGGAAGAGTCTTGCTGGTGCTGGGTAAGCCAGAGGTCTTAAATATTGTCCTGGCTGTGTCCCTTTTCCTGGCTAAGGGGGCTCCTTGAGGGCCTTTGGGCTGTGAGTGATTGTAGGAGAGCTCCTAGTCTTTGCCTCATGATATAGTCTCCTTAGGCCATGAGCTGGTCCCATCTCTATCTACTCAGTTGACCAGTTCTGCCATGTGGGAGAAGAGGGGAATAGAGGGAGGGGACTGATTTGGGGAAATGATCTCTGAAAAACTGTCATTTCTTTGATGAGGGATAGATGGGGGTCAGGTTGAAAAGGGTAATTTTGCTCACTGCTGCCCCCTGAAATTGGGAATTTAAAACTGGGGTGGTGATAGATAAGTGAGAAGTGCTGAGCTTCTGCTCGGTTTGCATGGTGGAAAGTGAAGAGTTTGAAGAGAGGGTAGGAGAGGACTGGCCACACAGTGACACAGAAATGTCATTGGTGCCAACTGGCAAAGGGTTCACTGCAACTTCTGTCTCAGTCCTGACAAACTCACTATACCTAATACACTGCTTTCATGGTATTTATTCATAAAAGGTTGCATGTGAGGTCTCTACTGAAAGTGTGTAACTTATTGATACCCATAACCATTGTGAGATGTGTGTACGGTGATATTTAAGGACTAATGTAACTATATTGAAAATTATGCTTTTATGGTCTTGGAGTGCAAATGAGTCACCAGAGAAGTGTATGTCTCGGTGGAAGCCCATTCAAGTTGGAGGGTATTGTCACCCCACACAGGCTAGCCAAATATGTAATGTGTTGCTCTATTGTCCTCCATTATAACAATTCAAAGAAGCCAATGAAAAACCATCAATGATAAATTACAAACAATGAAACCATCTGGAAGTGGAAAGGAATGATATGACGCCAAGGGGGGTCACTCTGTCTGTAAATAAAGGCAACAGACTGATTCAATACATCAACAGAATGGAGAAAGATACTCTGGAACCATTCTCTGAGGAGCAGAAATGCTTCATGAAAGATTAGGTCCTGGCTCCTTGGGGCTAGTGAATGCTACAAAAGACTGAACTTTGGGAGTGAGAAGCTGCTTTATTAGCTAGGAACTGTAAAGATTAAATGTAAGCCCTAGTTCATGTTTTATGGTTTTGTTTTGTATGTAACTGTTTGTTCCCCCTGGTTTCTATTTGAATCTTTTTTTTTCTTTCACAAATTTCTACTTGATTTATTATAACTGAACCCAAATGCTACATGTGATGCAGGAGCAGTGTTCTAAGGCAAAACTAGGGTACACCATTCCTTTAGAAAATTGAGGATCCGGGATTTCTGTGGGTATCCAGTGATCAGGGGCTGTACATCACAGGGGGACACTTTGAAGGGACTTAAGGGCTGGAGTGCAGCTATTTTCAATTGGCAGGGCTAGTGTAGCTTAGAAGAGTGTCTGAGCAGCTGACAGGCTGATTGTGTCAGGGAGTTAATACCCAGCTGTCACAGGTATGGCTTCCTTGCACCGCAAGCAGGTGGCAACATGGTGACTCATGCTCCTGAGTACTCCAAGGAGCATCACACCTACCCCAGAGCAAAGAACAAATTTCAGAAACAAATATTACCATCAAAAATAGCCTAGGCTACAAGTAATTTTCCCTTCTACATGATATGGGACAGTCACTTGCTCAAGTACCGCCTCAGTGTCTCCTAGGTGACCACAGAACTGCTGCTTGACTATCAGAAACCTAATATGTGAGTTGAATTATTTGAGGCCTAGCCAATAAGAGGTCTGTCTTGGCTCCCTACAAGTTTATGGTTACTCCACCAGTCTGGTCTCATACAGTCTGGCTTCATCCAAATCTGAACCTGTCAGATTCTTCCACACTAGGCTATTCTGACCCATCAAAATACATTTTAAGCTTCTTGGTGAATCCAGGTCCTTGAGTAGATAACTTGGTGTAGGTGAGTTTTTGGCTGGGAACCCTGGTTTAGCTAGGGCTCTTTGGTGCGGCTAGCTCTTAGAATTTCAGCAGGCCCCATTGTTCCCGGGAGTAGCAGAGGGATATTCCAAGTTACCCCTGCTCCCCAGCAGCATACCAGATCTTCTCACCCTCTGAGCTCCCATATCAGCTGCTACAGCAGTAGGGATCCTGCCTCTGCAGATTTGGTTGGGGGAAAGGAAGCTCAATCTCTAAGGGCAGGTCTACACTACAGCTGGGATCTATGCTCTGAGATCGATCCACTGGCAGCTGATTTAGCGAGTCTAGTAAAGTCGACCCCTGTACACCACACCCAACGAGAAGACTAAGGCAAGTCAATGGGAGATTTTCTCCTGCTGATCCCCTGCAGTGTAGACTCCGTGGTAACTTGATGTAAGGTACATGAACTCCAGCTACGTTATTCATGTAGCTCGAGTTGCGTAGCGCGTCAATTTACCATGGTAGTGTAGACATAGCCTAACCTCTGCCGTGGCTACTTCTCATCTGAACAGGGAGGCTTGGATCATTCTCCAGTGTCTCCCGCTGCTCCTAATGCTTCTCTTTCCTGGCTAAGTAGGGAAGTAAGCTGGTTGGCTCCTTACAGTGACTGAACCTCATGGCAGAGGAACAAGTTGCCAATCCTCTGCCTAGCTTCCTGCTATTGCTGCTACCTGAAGAGGATAAGGTGTTTACCACAGCCCCCACTCTTCCCATCCCCAGCCTTCACCACCTGGGCAGTGCCTGCAGGCTTCTCTCCCAGAAGTCTGTGTAGCTGGGCAGCACAACTCATCTCTCTCCAGCAGTAGGGTTGTCCCATTTTATGTCTTGACTACTATATAGGTGAGACTTCTCTTGTTCTGATACTTATTAATGGTCTCTGCTGCCATTCACATATCCAGGGATTCCTAGAAGACCCCATGAATAACCTGACACAGTGCAATGGGCTCCCCTAGTATTTGCACTGGTTTAATTTCCAGTGGGCTTTTAAACAGATAAGGTTAAATCAATACAGCTTCCTTGTGGGCACTCTTATTTTGGTTTAAGGTAGTTTTATATTAGTTTGTCTAAAGTCTATTAGGAACAGGTTTAAGCTAAACCAAATTAAGTGACTCTTAAAACTGAAATAAGAGCATCCACACATCCTTGTGCAATGATTTCACTATACGAGTATAAAAACTGATTTGGGTTATCAGTGTAAATTTCTCATATAGAGAAGCCCTTAATACAGGATTTCTGAATCGCTTACAATCATAGGCGCCAACTTGGTGGATGCTCTTGGCCTGAGCATGCATAGGAAAAAGTAGTGGGTGCTCTGCACCCACTGGCAGCCAAGCTCCCCTCCCCATTCCTCCTGCCCCATCTCACCTCTTTCTCTGCCTCCTCCCCTGAACATGCTGCATCCCCGCTCCTCTGCCCTACCTACCAGTGCTTGCCACCACCAAATAGCTGTTTGGTGGCATAGCAAGCTCCGGGAAAGAGGGGGAGAAGAGGGAATGTGCCACACTCAGGAGAGGAGGTGGGGCCGGGGCGGGGATTTGGGGAAGGAGTCGGAATAGGGGCAAGGAGGGGGCAGAGACTTTGGGGAAGGGGTTGGAATGGAGGGGTAGGGGCGGAAAGGAGTGGGGCAGGGTGGAGTCAGGGCGGGGCCAGAAGGCGCCAAGTACCCACCGGCACAAACAAAAGTTGGCACCTATCCTTACTACCATATATTTGGGAAATTATTGTACTTATTTTGTAAGAATATGCTGCCTGGGGCTGAAGTCAGTTGTACTTAGTTTGGTCTTTAGCCTTGTACCTCACAACTCATGTGAAATAGCTTCTCACGCACACATTTCCTGTTAGGTCTTGCTTGAATAAAGCCTAATTACAGAGAAAGAAAAATATTTCAGTGATTGGGATATTAATATTTGGATAGATGCTATAGTGCATTGGCACTAAGTCTCCATAAGAACTTTTACTATGAATAGGTAATGTTCTAACTACAGTAGTTGTTTGTACAATAATCTGGGCTGGCAGCCGTGTGTGTGTGTGTGTATTTATAATACATACATACATCTATAAAAACCAAGAAAACAACAAACTAAGAATAAACTCAGATTAAGTGATATGTTGCTAAACCCAGAAACTCAAAGTGAAGCTTAACAGTTCCTCCTGTCTTTCCCCACCTCCAAAACAACGTAAGTTGGTGGGAGTTAGGGGCTGAATTTCCCAGCATTCGTCCATTTGCATCACAGACATAGCATACCTGAAAATTAAGTACTGTGTATAGTTTTCAGCTCTTCCTTTGTTCACACTGCCTCTCCATGTGTTGCAAGCCTGCTAGCC
The DNA here is from genome assembly GCA_007922305.1 of Dermatemys mawii. NCBI lineage: Eukaryota > Metazoa > Chordata > Testudines > Dermatemydidae > Dermatemys > Dermatemys mawii. The sequence continues at coordinate 42,064,033 of ML677349.1, read as the reverse complement.
TAAGCTACTGATACTACTATATATGGGAAAAAATACAAATTCTGTATTAGACAAGCTGCACTAATATGGGATGATACAAGTCAGCAGATCAGCCCAACAGCTGTCGTGAGAGAAGATGGGTGAGGTAATATCCTTTGTTGGACCAGCTTCTGTTCATGAGCGAGACAAGCTTTTGAGGTGCACAGAGCTCTAAAATAAATTGGTCCAATAAATGATATTACCCCACCCACTTTGTGTCTCTAATATCCTGGGATGAACAGGACTACAACAACACTGCATACAACATATGTAGCACCATTTAAAAATGGTAAGAACATGTATCAGCTGAACTCTCCTGCATCATAAGGAGTACCAAATATGATGTAGTACTTTCCATTAAACAGGACAATTAAACTATCACACAGGCTTATTCTTTAGTTTTATTTCCATTTTCTGATTTCCCTCATTTTCTCTTCTTTGTTCTTGTTTATTGTGCTATTATTCTTTGCTTCTTGGTGGCTGGAGGAAGCTAAGAAGCTTTACTGATTTTTTAAAGGGATCTTTGTTGTTTGTTTTTTTGTCTTTTAAGGAAAAAAGTAAGAGAATGGGAGACAGAAAGGTGATTTCAAGCAATCCATTTCTCCAAGTGGAGATAGGTTTTTAATACCGATCTCCAACATTTTGGTAGTCCTGTTCAGGGCAGAAGTTCTTGCAGATAAGAACTTCTGAGCAATATCTGAATTGCTGGGAAAGCTGGAAATAAAATGTACAATCACATGTAAAAAGTAGTTGGACTAGTGAACATGACGATCCAAGTGCAGCACACAAACAAAAAGTATTGTTTTGGTTGGAGGGGGGAGCCACAGTGGTTCCAGCCTCACGCCCCATGCTTACCCAATGTAATTCCAGCATCCACAATATTTATACTACTCTGTACTAGTGTGAAAGTGCTGTTTTCTGCTTTGAAGGGGGCAGGTTCCTTATTAGAAAGCAAGCCATATCACAATGCATTTACAGCTGTACAGTTACTCTGATGTGGTGGCAGATTGACATCACCCAAAGAGTGACTGCAGCTGTCCACAGGAGTAGCTGCAGTGCTACTGCCACTGTTTACAAGCTCAAAAGAAGTAATACCTATAAGCAGACTCTCTTGACTCCTGTACAAGCTTCAGCTTACACCATGGGTCTGGTCCCATCCATACTCATCCTTCCTCTCTGGATGATTCTGATGTAGTCTGACCACCCCATCCCTCCCTTCTACCCTATAGGCAGGGATCTCTAAAGGCAATCTAGTAAATGCTTAAAAACTTACAAAATCCCTACCCCATTAGCTTCCTGTGATATTCTGTACCAATCACACCCATATTCACCATGGCAATATGTTTATAATTATTTTGTACAAAATATACCTTTGAGGCATCGTTTTAAAAGTCTTGATCTGTTGAACATTAATATCCCATTGGATTGTATGTACTGTCACTGTCTGTGAAGTATTGTTATTGAAATATGTTGTGAGATTGGGAACACTCAAAACCAGCCTTTCAGTTACAACAAAGGAGTAGCCATCAGTAGCCAGACAGAGTTAATAGCTCATCAACACCTATAAAGAAATGAATCCGCTATCCCAGAGATTCCTCATAGAAATCACCCATGAAATGGAGACTGCTTGACCAATGGAGCATGCTGATCCCATCATAACAGCAAGGATCTTTCCAGTAAGCTGGGAGAAAATAAAAAAAGAGGGAAAGTGACACCATCTCTTGGCCTCTCTTCACCCCTCCCCATGTCAACACCTGGAAGCTCATCTGGAAGACAAAAGCTTTGAAATGAGGAAGTTTGGTCCCAGACTAGAAAGAGGGTTCAGTCTCTGTATAGAGCAGTGGTTCCCAAACTTTAACAACCTGTGAACCTCTTTCACTAAAATGTCAAGTCTCATGAACCCCCTTTGAAAAATGAATGTTTCCAGGGATCTTTTCCTTTACCCAAGTATAAATGATAAAAGCAGTGATCTTGGAAACATAACATTTGTTTTTATGACATGCTTATTACACACTATTATTAATTATGATTGATCATTAAAGTATTTTTATTACATTATGAAAAGGGCAACATTCTTCCGAGATCTCACTTTAGCTTGTATCACATTGAATAAGCCTATTATGAGAAAAGGCTCCTACGTTTCATCAAGGAGTATCAGATGTGAAACAGCATGAACGTATTTATGAAACCAGCTCAAAGAGTTCCTTCTACACAAGCATTCAGGTCTTGAGCAGTCCAGGCAAACACACGTTACAACAAAGCTTAAACTTGTTCTTCATAATAATTTTAAAAACAACATTAGCTGCCTATTTAATTTTAAAAACAGCAAAAAATATCCACCTCCCTTTCCATTTCTGATAAGGAGTCTTGAAGTTTTTAAATCTCTTCAGTGTGATAGATATACTTGCTTTGATCTTGGAAATCCAGGGGCTATGGGCTGCTGGTCCTGTGCTGCCCAGGATTCTTAGGGACAGCTCTGTCCACCATTAGGGATTTTTTTCCCCGAGAACCCCCTGTAACATTTCATGAACCCCAATTTGGGAACCACTGGTATAGAGGAACTGTAACCTGGTTGTATCATCTGTCAGAGTGAGAAAAGCTGTTTGATTAAACACTTGCTTAGACTAAAAGTTTAGGATTAAGGTAATTATCTCTGACCTTTATGCCTACCATTTATAATCTTTACAAGTCTCTCTTTCTGTAGTTAATAAACTCCTTTTGATGTTCTATTCTTACCAGGGAGTTGTCTAAACTGCTTGGGAAATCTGCTCAGGTGACAAAGGCTGGTGCATGTTCACTTTTCCACAAAGGAGTGGAAAACTAAACTAGGTAATGAACTTGCACTGGTGAGGGTTTTGACCCAGTCTCAGATGGTACAGTTCTGGGGTGCCAGGGTGGGGAGCTGGAGGGAATTTTCTGGAGCCTCCCTATTGATACATGAATGATCTCTCAGCCACTCACGAACTATCACAGGTGCGTCCCTGACTGTGGATGTCTGTGTAAGTTCAGTGCCTGTCAGATGTTGGTAGCTTGACATCAGCATCAGAATGTGAGGGATACCTCAGGTTGCTGGGTTTGGAGAGGCTCAGTGGTTTCACAGGCCAGGCTGCACACTAGGGACCCTGTCACACTTCCCCACTCTAAAGGTATTTAACTAAAGTAATTAAAATAAGTGAGAGCAATTGCCAAGATTCCACAGTTTGAAAAATATTTATCAACTGCTTGAATACTTATTTGCTTATCACTTTTTATAAAAAATTACAGGGGCAGATTAATCTTTATGGATCAACTGCAGCTTTTTAAAATATCTTTGGATCAGTGTAACACACACACAGATACCTTCATCCCAATTAAAACGTTTCAGAAGAGCAATAAGCTAACTAAAATGAATGTGGTAATTATGATAGGCAAGAGGCTATGCCTCGAGCCTTAAAAAATGGCCTTGGGTGTGATTATCCCATGATAATCCCACTAAGTGTTGCACCTAATTGCTTAATGAAGTCATTTGAATTGTGTTAAGGACATTCCTGTAGATTTAGGATTGAGGAAACATGAAGAACAGATGGAATAAAAAGTCCACTGAAAGATGATTGAAAAAAAATGGGGAGCTTTTCCTGAGCAATCCAATCTGTGCAAGTTTAATGATACTATTTTGATTTTAACATTTATGGCAAATCTTTCAAATTCTTGTAAAAAATTTGATTGCAAAGATTAAAGTCCATAATTAGCATAAGCTGGAGAGATACAAACAGGGTCGGATCCAGTTTCTATTTGTATCAGTGGCAAAACAAAAAAACACGATCTTTAATAAAAGCAGAACGAGGCTCAAAAATTTGCATTAAAAAAATAAAGCACACCTAACAGTAACCCTTGTAGTAAGTCAAAAGCTAGGGGATGAAGGATAGCCACAAGAAAAGGTGCAAGTTTTGACAGCCCTACAGAGAGCATAGTATGACCGTATGTCAGTGTCTGTTCGCAACTCAGTTTACAAAATTTGTTGTAACTTAAGTTACCTGTTCCTACATCAAAACAGTTTAAATTGCTATTCTGAAACATTAGGAAAGTCATCTCTCTGATGTCAGTAATGGAGACAACATACATCAGTTTTCATAGCAAAATGCCAAGCTTGCAGAAGTCCATTAGGGCACAGGGTAGGAGGACTTAAATAGATCAACAGCTACTATAGCATAAAGAGATAGTCATTGTCCTTTTAGGGCAAAAAGAGGATGTTTCATTTAGTGGTTTAAACATTTTGGTTCAGGATAAAACCCTGCATCTGAGTCTAGCTTCCCTATCTTTTTAATAATAAAATGGATAGATAATTCCATATGCTGAGCAGAGCAGAGGAAAAAGATGAAGATTTTGAACTGCTTACACATAGGGTGACCCTTTTCCAAAAAGGAAAACTGGACACTGCGTGAGGCTAGCCTGAACATCCCCCCACCCTGGCACATGGGGCTGGCATGAGCTGCTCACCCAACACCTCCTGCTCCCCTTCCCCCCCATCTGGGGCTGGCCCAAGCCTATCGCTCGAGCACGCCTGGCCAAGCCGGGCTGGCATCACTGCTTGCACAAGCTCCCTTCCTCACTCAAGCCTGGTGTCGCTGCTCACTCAAGCCCTGCCTGCCCATGCCCTACCCCCACATGAGGCTGGGGCTGGTGTCACTGCTCGCTCAAGCCCTGCCTGCTCCCCATCCAAGCCCTGCATGGGGCTGGCATAGCTGCTCACACATTTTTGACAAAGGTGGGCATTTCTCCCATTTGCTTTTGCAAATTTGATCAGTTGGCAAGAGCAAACAGGAAAAACATCCACCTTCCCAATGAAGCTGGGATGGCTGGGACAGAGCTTATAAAAAAAAGAGGCTGTCCTGGCCAAAATAAGACATGGGGTCACCTTTCTTATACATCCCATAGAAGGTTTTTAGGATTCAAAATTTGGAAATAAATGTAAGGCAATGGAATAGACTTTGATATCAATTGAGATGTTCAATTTAACTAAAACCACAAAGCCTTTAGAAAGCTAAAGTTCTCAGAGAAGACTTTGTGACTATTACTGGATTACTGATTCTGAAGATCCACATCCATTATCTGCTTGAATGAGCTCAGTATTTATTGTTCTTTCATGTCATTAAGAACTAAAAGGTTGAGAAAATGCATAATGTAAAGAAAGGTCAAATGATAATCATGGTCTAAAGAGTTGCTACATGTGTAAGTATAACAATTCTTTGGACTTCATGATCCCTAGAGAGGAAGTTGTTTAAAACTGTTCACCTACAAAGGTTTATTTTGTGTTAAATATAGCTCAACAACCCTAAATGGTGGAATTAGACTGACCTTTTGCTCCTCTGCATCAGCAGTGGCTCTTTCCTGGCTCACTTTCTCAGTCTGAAGCCCTATCTTAGTAATCAAAGCTTCAGCATCTTGATTTCTCAGTTGCAGTTCTGCCTCTTGAGAGGCTAGTTTGGATTTCAGGTCTTCTACCTACAGTGCAACAGAGAACATTTTTTTTTTTTGGAGTAGTCTTTAATCAGGTACACTTCTTGAACATGTACATTTCCTGAAGGAGGATGTACTACACTTGAATAGAGCTTGTACTTAGTTGTCAGTGCCATTTCAAAGCAAAATAGTATCCATCACTTATTTTTCATCTTCACTTATTATGATTTGTTTCCATATTACAGCCCCATTTCTGTGGCACAGGGGAGAAGTTTGTTTTTTCTAAATGAACTAACAAATTTATACAAAACAATCAAACCACACCCGCCAAAACCTCAACTGCTCCTCTGATGTGCCCAAACTGTGATCTGTCCAGTTTACGAGAGAGCAAGGTTGTTCTTGAAACCAGATGTCTACACAGCTCAGCAAGGTGCTGCAAGCCCTGACATAGATACAACTGTATAAACAGCAGCAGCAGGATCTGTTGGAAAATGCTCATTAATCACTCTGAAGAGCCTTTCATAGATAATTTTAATGGAGATTTGCCGAAGGGTTTACATTAAAAAAAATCAGGTTCTGTTTAACAAAGGCTACCTGTTTGTTGAAAGAGAAATTTATTGCCTGACACGCTAGTCACCCACATCAAAATATCCAACAACAGTATTTTTCCATGCATAATGGAAGTGTTTTAAATATATATTCTTCTTATTCTTCTTCTTACTCATCCAAGCACTTTATCTGGTTGTTGGTCATGATATGATTCTATATCAAATCAGAAGAGATACACTACAACCTGATATGGACAAATGCCAAATCAGTACTAGTGGCTTCAAACCTCAAAGCCAACTATAGGTCTGAGGGCTGTTCTGTTTGTTTTCTGGAAAACATTAAGGTGAAATTCTGAAGCTCAACAAAAAACCTGTTACCAGAATGTCACAGGACAGAGGTTTTAAAAACCTCTGATGCCTGCTAAAGACCCTGCTTCCCTGCAGCATGGCTGGGTTAGAGGGATAAAATCCTGAGCAGGGAGCCCAGCTGAAGGCACTAATTAGGGCAGGATCAGTGCAACCTACTGAGCCAGGTGGAACCACTGGGGCTGATGACTGGGGAAGAGTACAAACCCAGGGAAGAGCTCAGAGAGGGAGGCTAGCTAGGCTAGGGGAGATCTAGCCTTGCCTCTGCTGGGTGAGACAAGACTCAAGGGGCCAGAGAATCTGGTGAGGATCAGTAAGAGGCTTGGTTTGGGGGAAGTTGGGACTGTATCAGCACTGTAAATAAAGGAGCATGAGTGGAGCACCAGAGAGGAGTGTCTGAGACCCTTTCTTTGTCCAGCCTAAGCAAGGAACACAGGGACTAGGGGAAGGAAGCCTGTGTTGCCCCATGACACACAACCTCTCCCCACCTTTGCCTCTGTTGGATCCCTGGGAATCTTCCCACTTAAGCCTCTTGAGACATTGTTTCATGAGCACCATGCGGTATCCCAAAGCTGATCGTTAATACATTACATAAAAGGCTTTTATGTTGGCTGTTTACTTTTTCCATGTCCCTTAGCTTGGACAACAGGAAGAAAGTTTCCACTCCAGTTCTCATGCACTAGCACAAAGTTGCAATGCTGTGCAAACACTGCACCTGAATGTTTAAATGTTCTATATAGATCTATAAACACACAGACTTTGTAGTTTTAGCAGACAAATTGTCAGCCAAGAGCAGAGGGGAAAAGAGGATCCAAAGACCTTTTCCCCTTCTGGTATCCTTGTGCAGAGACAAGCCACAATTTGGTGGAAAGCATAGGCACTGTTTACAGCTAACTAGCATTAACTTCCTAAAAAGAGATGGGAAGAAGTGATAGCATGGCTTCACCCCTCTAACTCTCCCTTACCCATCAGCCAGCCTGCCCGTCATAGACAGGAGCACATCTGTACCTCTCCCAGGGTGGCCCTGCTGCTACTGTACTATGCGCTCTGAGCTTCTCAAAATGTCAGAACTCAGCAGCCTACTGAAAAGGTGCAGACATTTCAATATAAGATTATCAATTTTGAAAATTGATAAAATTGATAAAATTGAAAAAATATGCATTCCTTAGAGAAGAGAGAGAGAGAGACAAGAGTATGTCTTTCCTTACATGTGATAATTTACCTGAGAAGCTGTCGTTTTTAACTTCTGAATGCCATTCACCAGATGTTCCATGCGCTTGAACATCTCCTTGTATTTTTTCTCCAGCAGGCTCTTATAAAGTGAGATTTGCTCCAGGAAACTTTTGGGAGTGGTATAATTGTACCGCTTCTCATTCTGATAATATTTTGCACTCATCTCATTGACACTGGTGTGAGCATAGGCCATAAAAAGGCAAATGGAATCCAGAACATCTGTCTGAAAATATCAAAGGAACAGAAACAAATTTAAACTTCAAGGCAAAGGAATATTTCAAAGATTAAATACAGTTATATACCTCAGAAGAGGTTACACAACTAAGGAAGGATCGCCAGCAATAATAATTTTCCAACTCCATTTCAAAAGCATAACACTTTCAGTGCACTAAATAAAATATTCAAATACAGTAGACTCTTGATTATCCAGGATGATAGGGAAAAAATTAATCCTGGTTAATAAAATCCTGGATAATCACCATCCATAGGAAATATGTCGGGGGAGGGGGCTGGTTCACCGGCCAGTCTGCGCTGGGGGGAGGCAGTGTTGGTTCACTGCCTGCCCTGTGCCCTGGTGGGTTGTTGGTTTTTTTTGTGCTTGGGGCAGCAACAAAGCCAGAGCCGGCCCTGCAACTTACGCATATTTTTTTTGACATCTTGGTTAATCCACATCCTCGTTAACCCAATCCTGGATACTCGAGAGTCTACTGTAATCAGACTGAGTTTCCCCAATTTTTTACAGTTTAGAATAATTCTCTCTCAGTACTCACAAGACTTTCATTGCCACAGCAACGAATCACTGCTATGTATCACTTCAGCATATATTTGAGTCTCCACCCCTTCTCTCCGAGGCCCCGCCCTACTCTGCCACTTCTCCGTAAGCCCCTCGCACCATCCTTTTCTCCTGTCCCTGCACTGCCTCTTCTCCTCCAAGACCCCTTTCCCCATCGCTCACCCTTACAGCTGGTAAAAAGTGATGGGGCTATGACCTCTGCCTCACCCCATTCCGGCATCCCTGATTTGAGTTATTTTTAAAAGACACCAATAGAAGGCTAAAAAATGGTAAGATCTATAATTAATCATCATTGTATTATTAAGTGTAGAGTTAATGAGCTAGGAATTTGATATTTCAATTCTGGAATTGAAAAATTGTTTTCAGGTCAAGCAAAAATTTGCATAGATGGTCTTGCTTTGGTTTCACTGATCCCCACAGACTCCCACATATTTGATAATTCCCAATCCAGCTCCTACTTGAAGTCAATAGGCAATACCAGCATTGACTTCAAAAGAATAGGATTGGGTGCAATCTAATGTCATTTGAAATCAAAGGGAGTCTTTCTATTGACTTCGATGAGTCTTGGGCCAGGCATTTAATCCCTTACTTGGGGGTTCTCAAACTTCATTGCACCGCAACCCTCTTTGAACAACAAATATTATTACACGATCCCAGGAGAGGGGACTGAAGCCTGACCCAGCCCAAGACCCCAGTGTGGGGAGGAGGCAAATGCCAAAGCCCAAGGACTTCAGCCCCAGGCAGGGGGCCTGTAACCTGAGTCTGGATGGCCAGGGCTGAAGTCCTTAGGCTTTGGTCCCAGGCCTGAGTAAGTCTAAGCTAGCCCTGTGACCCCTTTAAAATGGGGTTGTAATGCACTTTGCGGTCCCGAGCCACAGTCTGAGAGCTGCTGATGTATGTATATTGTGCTTACCAACAGAGCATTTCTTCATAACGTCTTTCCTAGAGTTTTAATTTGACAATCCTACTTCATGATCTTTTAGAATGTACAAGCTCTTCCAATATACTACATGGTAATCAAAGCAGGCAAAGCGTATTTAAAGCTCTTGAAAGGGATAATATTTACTCAAGTAATTCCATGCTAAGCACAAAATGTGGACAAAAGTGAAACTGTCGTCATCCACTTGGACTGAGTTAAGTGGGGAGGACGGGAAGAGACAGGACAAGGAGCATTCCAAGTGCAAGTCTTTAATTATTTTCATTCAAAAATCTGAAGCAGATAAGATATGCTGCCCCGGGGCTTTAATCTGGAGAGCTATTTACTGGATAAAGCTTGGAATGAAAAGCTCATTTTCCATGAGAAATGTTTCGGGCTCTTTTTAAAAAAATGCAAGTTAAGAATATTAGTGTCACTAGCATATATACATATATATTCTGTAGAACTTTCAGCTTGGGAAAGTACTTCTTGAGTTAAACTTTTTTTTTTCCATTTTGTCCTCTATGACTTCTAATGTACTTAACTTTATAATTTGTGGAGTCACATCTCCCTCATTTTAATGATTATTTATTGCATTCTGTACAAGATGAACCTAGTTCAATTAATCAAGGGAAGCCTAAAAATCAATTAATATGAATTAAATGAGCTACACCAACTCTTAGGAAAGTCACACATAATTTACCAAAGCATTGTCAATAATGCTTAGAGATCTCTTGGAAAATTGCTCATGAGTGGTTGCTGATGCAGTTAAACGTTTCAAACCTACATCATTAATATTATAATCAGGTTGGTGTAGACAGAGTTACCATTTTTCTCAGTGAGAAGCCTCATTATATTTTGTGGCTTTAAAAGCTAGCTTGAAAGAAAACAGTTTCACCAGTGATTGCAATGACAGAAATCAGAAGCAGGAACCAAATACAGAACGATTGCATATATGGAAAGTTGAAATAAATTGCCTTTAAAACAATAAATAAGAGTCTCCACGTCCTTTGTTAGAGCAAAGGTAGCATAGCCCAACTAATATAAAACAAAATAGAGAAATCAGTTTCTTAAAGCAGTGAAATGAACAAAAACATTTTATGCACATTTGGTCACAAGCAGAAATCTGTTTCAGCCTTTTACTTCTAAATGTCTATTATACACACAAACGTTGCAGTACAGATATCCATCCTAGCCAAGGGCAACCTTCTTACAAAGTAACTGGCCCCTACCCAATCATGATGCTTATGAGACGTCTCTACTCAGCAGTCCTGAAAAGCACTCTTTAACAACAGTTTCATTTGTAAATCAGTGAGGGAAGAAGTGGGTTCCGGTAGAGCTGCAAGTGGCCTGAGACAACTTGTCTCAATGGGGCAAAATAACTATTGTTATCAAGCTTAACAAAATGGCACAGCATGGGAGATATGCTGAGCCAGAGAGCAGCTGGTTGTAATTCACACTGTTTTTCAGAAAACTCTAATCGTTCCCGAACAGACCTCTTTGATGATTGGTCTTCCCTGCATTTTCAATTTGTCACTTTCTCTTATGATAAGGTCAGCAGTGACAGCACTTCCTGACATTAACAGCTGTGGCTTTTAAAAGGGTCATTGTGGAACTACTAATTGCAGTAATTTCATTAGCATAAATTATTTATTCTGCCATTCATTTATCTCTCTCCTTTCTTTAATGCTACATTGCAGTTTTCAGTATAAGCCCATTCAGAGATGTAGGCAAAGAAAATATTATTGCTAGTTTGGCCTTCTTTATGTAAACCTAGCTGAAACTTTAAATTTTTTATTTAACTGCTGATCACTGTGAAGTATAAAATAGCAACAAGCCAATAACCAAGATTACCTAGTTCTGAATCAAGACTATTCAATATTCCTAAAGTTAACTGTGGGAGGGGGATGTTGTCTTTAATTTATAATAAAATACAAAGGCAAAGTCTTTTTTTTACTTCAGATGCACCAAGAAAATCACTTTTTTTTAAATCTCGGCATACTGGCTTTTGTGCATGCAAGACTTCAGATAATCCTGTATCTGCTCTGGGTCACTACTGGAATTAAGAGGACTTTTGTCTGAATAAGGAAGGCTATTTATTGTTTTTCTCAAGATCTAAACTAGTCTTTACCAAACCAGCTATGCTACCTTCTGACTACAGATCTCAGCTTTCGCCAAAGAGTTCCGTTAGCTGAAAATGCACTATTGAACAGCAGAAATGATTGATGCTACTGAACTTCTTGACTGTGTAATTTAGGCAGTTACCAAAACAGGGAGAGAAACTTACTCACTGTTAGTATTGGGAGCCAGGAAGGGAAGATATTTCAAGCTGCCATTATGTCATATTATGCTGGATTTCACTGTATTTTATGCAAAATATAGCACCGCAAGGGTTAGAATGATAATTTTTCTTAAACAAAGTGCACAGTTTAGTACCAAGTCTCCTGCACTGCAGTTCAAGAAAGCATAGCAGAAGAACTTCAAAGGAGTGGGGAGGGGTTTGTATTTTTTTTGTTTGAGGAAAGAGAGGTTAATTGTGGATCCCTTTTTTTATGTTTCCAGTTGATATATTAAAGTACAGTTGGTTGTGGGATGTGGAGATTATGCGGCATAGTAAGATTAGACAGATAGGGCCAATACCTCAGAGAACACACTTTACATGCATAATTTCAGCCCCAACCAAAGTTTTATAATGGAGTGTTAACCCCATACACTCAATATATGGCATTTAAATATCAGCAACTCTATTCTGGGTTCTTTCTTTTTGCCAGGCTGTGTGTTAATGTTTATCAATTCGAGTTTTTGTTGTAAAACATTTTAAAAACTCCTCCAGAACAAACTTGACTTCTACTCTGATGCTCTCCATTTCCTCCCCAGTCTCTCTCATCTTTAAGCTCCTTTTCTCTTCCTCACTACACCACACTATGGCCAATACCCTTCCAGTGAGACTCCTACAGCTGGAGAGAATGCTGTCGAGTAAGACAAGTCACTTGCTTTCCTCAGCTGCACACTTTGTTCATAGATTCATAGTATAAGATCAGCGGGATCATTAGATCATCTACTCTGAGTTGCTTATATCACAGGCCATTAAATTTCACCCAGATACTCATCATTGAGCCCACTAACTTGTTTAGGCTTTAGTCAAACATATCTTCCAGAAAGACACCCAGTCTTGATTTGAAGACATTCACCAAATTCCCTTGGTAGTTTTTTCCAATGGTTAATCACCTTCACTGTTAAAAACATGTGCCTTATTTACAATTTAAACTTGTCTGCTTCAGCTTCCAGCCATTGGATTTTGTTATACCTTTTCTCCACCTGATTAAGGAGCCCTACAGTACCAGTATTTCTCTTAATGAGAGTAATTAAAACACTGTAAATCAAGATGCGTCTCAACCTTCTTTTTGATAAACGAAACAGATTGAGCTCCTTAAGTCTCTCACTTTTCAACATCCTTTTAAAAAAGTGATCAGAATTGTATGCAATATTCCACTATTGATCTCACCAGTGCCATATGCAAGGCAAACAAACACACACCCTGCCCCCACAATCCCCTGTTTATACATCCAAGGATCACATTAGCCCTTTTTGCCACAGCATCTCACTGGGAGCTCAAGTTCAGTTACTTTTCTGTTATGATCCCTAGATCATTTTCATAGTCACAGCTTTCCATAATAAAGGCCTTCATTCTGTAGATATGGCCTGCAGTCCTTTTTTCTAGATGTATAAAACTTTGTATTGATTGTATTAAAGGTTTTATTTGTATGGGCCTAGCTTACCAAGTGACCCAGATTGCTCTGCATTACTGCCCTGTTCTCATCATCATTTACCACTGATCTTCATATATTTTATTTTGTCTCTCTTCTGGTATTTCTAGCCCTTGCACAGAAAGTAAGAAGAGAAAGAACTGAGTGCAGGTCTAGTGAAATCCTGCTGCTAGGATCAGTCAAGTAGCTGAGTTTTTTGAACACTTAATTCAAAAATAAAGCAAAAAGGAGTTTACTGAAAATCGATGTGTGTTTTGTAAATCCTATGTTAGTCCAAATAAAGTTCTTTGATTATACTTTCAGTCCCACTCAACATGGTGATATGTAATACCTATCTATCTATCTCATAGAACTGGAAGGACCATGAAAGGTCATTGAATCCAGTTCCCTGCCTTCACTACCAGGACCATGTATTGTCTCTGACAGATTTTTGCCCCAGATCAGTAAATGGCCCCCTCAAGGATTGAACTCACAACCCTGGCTTTAGCAGACCATTGCCTGCTAAACCCAGGCTTGTGAATTCAGTCCTTGAGGGGGCCATTTAGGGATCTGGAGCAAAAATCTGTTGGATGATTTAATTGGGGATTGGTCCTGCTTTGAGCAGGGGGTTGTACTAGATGATCTCCTGAGGTCCCTTCCAACTCTGAGATTCTATGAATAACCATTGCCTAGTTGCACCCAGAGATTCTAGTAACTGACGAGAATGAAGCTTTGGGATGGTGCCAGTCCTTCCCTCACCCAGTCCCAAAATACAGTGTTAGACTTTTTAAACAAAAAGTGTAAAATCCTGGCCCAATTTGCCTTTGGTTTCAAACTCCTATGGGTTCCAGTGGGGCCAGGATTTCACTCTAGAAGTGGGGAGAAAGCTTGTTTTCTCTCTTCACCTGTAGATGCTGCCTAAATGCTGAACCCTAAACCAGCCATAAAATCTAGTTACTCTCCATCAGCCTGAATTTCTTGTTTCATTTCACACAAGAGAGCTGGCACTAAACTAAGAGTTGTTTTTTTAAAGGGGTCACTCAGCTGTACTGTTTTATTTGTAGTGGTTTTTTTTAAAAGCACAGTTTCAAAACTTGCCTCAAACTAAAACCTCTTGTAGTTTCTGCGGTTTTCTTAAACCGCACGTTTGGGACAATTAAAGGTTGAGTGTAGGTCATACCAATTACCAAGTGCTTAACTATAGATCTGGCATTCATTTTCTCAAGTTACTGGATGGCATGATCATAATATATGCCAATAGTCTGGACAGACGTGAGCTGTGGCTAGCAAGCCTCCTTTGATAAGAGGTGATAAGAGGCTCTCTAAATATCTAAAATGAAGCAAACTGAACTGCCCATGAAACACAGCAGCACTACAAACAAAAAAAGGAAAAACTCAGGCACATAAATCCCTTTCAGTTGACAGGGGCGGCCAGATAACGGCTAGGGGTCTCTCTCTTCTCTCTCAGGGTGATCCTCTTCCACCCTGCTTCCCTAATACACCCCTGTCAGTCTCCTGCCCCTTCCTTTGCTCCCCATTCCTCTCTGATCATTCCATGACACTTTCCACTACTTCTCGGCTACCCTCTTTGCTATTCACCTCACCTGCCTTTCTTATTCATTTTAGCTTCTCTTCTGTCTCCCTTAGTTATATTTTTCCCAAAAGACAGCTGTTATAGCTGCTCTTTACTTCTCTGTTCCAGGTCCACCCTACCTCTTCCATTCCTGCCCCCTTGCTGGTCTCTTTATACTTTACCATGTTAGTCTTCTAATTGGCTTCACATACCAATTGGCATTATCTGAACTGTCTCAGGCATCAAATGCTACTCTGAGAAGAGAGTATGCTGAGAAAGAGTCCTAAAATAAACATCTGATGATGATAAAATATCAAGTTATTTTGTCTATTGAGTCAATTGCCATTTATTTCATTATTAGGCTGAATGGGAAAAATATTTCTTAGGGACACTTATCCACTCATTTGTGCCAGTGTACAGAAGAGAATCACATATGCACATGCATATTTCTCCTGCTAATGAATTATTTCCAGATGTCCAAAGCAGGTACTTTACACCATGTAAAAACATTATTCTTAACAAAGGGGCTGTTTAATATTAAACGCTTAAATTGCGATGACATGTTGTGTTCTTAATGGAGCGGATTAAAATGTATTAAGGAAGTGATCAAATTTGTATCCCTTCAAATAAAAATTAATGTGTTTAACCTTTAGACAAAAGAGAGTGAACTATAAACATGCTTTCTCTTCTGCACATTGTCCTCATTTCGCCTTTAAACTAAACAGGAATGTGTAAGTTGATAAAATAGAAAAAAAAAATTCAGGTGCCCTAACACCAAAATCTCATTAAGTACCTTACAAAGCAAGGTTGGGCTGTTTATATCAAAAACGGTAAAGATTTCTAAGTCTCTCTCTCTCTTTCTCTCTCTCTCTCTCGCTCTTCAAATCCTATAGGAGGCATCAGTATACCACTGTAGAGCCGGCTACAGCAAACACTGATGTGAGACACTGGGATAAGAAGTGAAGCAAGTCTCTCCACAACCAGTAGATGTCATTGGTCACTCTTCATATCACAACTTGCCTGGCACTGATCACTGTCAACGCCACAAGAGGCAAAAGGACACAAAATAGCTCTGCTACCAGGATGTAAAGAACACCAAAGAGGCCCCTCCATCCCTTCTTTAATGATTCTGTATTTTTCCCTTGTGAATGGAGTACAAATGTAGCAATCTCCTTCACATTAAAATTGTATTCCCTATTCAGGCTTTCAAATAACTAATAACTAAAGCCTGTCACAGAAATCAGATGTTTATCAAGAACAGAAAATATATTAATCCAGCACAAAATGTGTTGTCTCTTCCCAAAGTTCCAGTCCTTATTGCATTTAACTGGTGGCATCAAGTTCTGCAAGCTCTTTTCTAAGATGTATCTTACCCGTTGCCACTGCCACACCTTCAGTTGCAGCTTTTGCCATTCTCACAGCATTCAGTTGCCTGGAAACTCTCCCTATGGGGTTCTTCTTAATGCCAGGGGATAGCTGACTTGAGATGCTAAGCTCCTCATCTGCACTCTTGAAATCCTGTGCTTCTGATCTCTACAAATCCCTTATATCACTAGACCGGCCCAGGAAAACAGATCCCCCTGAAAGTCAGAGTTGCTACACACTAATTACCACTGAAAACAACAATTTCCCTACATCTTTTTTGCTTATAAATGAAACTGTGTATCAGCACCCTCTCTGCATTAAATTTCTACACACATTAGACTCTAACTTTTAAAAATAGCCACATGTGGGGGAGTGAGGGACTAATGCACCAACTTTTCACATCTGGAGATCAGAGTTCAAATTGGAATCTAGCTCATTAGTGAAAATAGTTTTCTACATCACAAAACCACTTCACAAGCTGGTATCATACTCTTGGTAGTCTCTGTGTAAAGGAGATTGAATACCAGAATAGTAAAGCATCTACTAAAGTTAGGATCCAGCCACCAATGGATCTAGAAACTGGCACACCAGCTTCTTCTTCTAAGAGTCAGTTTTCTTCACAGCCACCAAATTCACTTACACACTACTTTAGAAAAACAACTCAGAACCTGCCAATGTGAAAAGGGAGAGGATCCATGGTCTTCCCAAAATCCTGGGATAGAAAATTCACAGAGGAATATTTTCAGAGTTGTTGAAAGAGGTTAAACATCTTTTCTGGCTTAATGAGAACTATATAGTAGCTGGCACTGCAATATCAGGAACTGATTTATCTACGCTTTCATATCAGTTTCTGCCATCAGCAATGGTAATGATGTCAGTTGTCTGATCATTTATACACTATCACATCCCTATCAGGCTAAAAGAGGGACAGAAACAAAACACCCTTGAGAAAAGGAGGCCAATGTCCTTTAAAAGTCTTTTAACGAGTAGATTTCTCCACCCTGCCCCCAAGACAATACGGGAGAAAAAACACAATTGGAAAAATGCTGCCAGGTTGTTTAAAAGCCACACTGCCATTTACAGGAGCTATGTTTGGGCTTTTTTTTACACACTGAAAGCCTAAAAGGAAACATATTGTCATATGATTTTTTGGGACGGGTCAAGTTTCAGATTCCAGTGTAAGGGGAGCAAATAAGTCAGTCCCCAGGTTTTAAACTGCTGGTGCATTGTGCATGTAGCTGGTGGGAAAATTTCAACCTGTCCAGAACTTCAGCGGATGGAAAACATGCAGCTCTGCTGAGGTTACAATCTCGGTTGTAGACTGCAAGTGTTTGGTCCCCATCTATTACTGTGCTAGTGAACACCTCTAATTATACGGACAGGGTTAAATCTATCCCATGGCCTGGGGCAATCTCATGTCTGTGGGATCTCCAAAAGCCCAACATCCAGGGAAATTTTGGGGAAGATAAGCCATGCACTCCCAGCACTGTTTCCCTCCCCCTCCTCCTTCTATGACCCCGTGTCATAGAAATGCAGTCAATAGCTGGGGTAAGCTTAATAACCTTAAAAGACAATGAATATGCAAAAGGAATAAAAAGGAAATTGTTTTTTCAGCTTATTCAATTATTGATCTTTCAGGGATCTGTGCAGCTTTCTCGTCTGATTGACGAGCTTGAAACTCTGTACCTCAATCACCTCCGTCTCCTCAATGAACCTCCTGCTGACGGAGTGCAGGGCCTCCTGCGGCCACTCATGAAACCAGTCAATAGATGTGCAGTTAACTATAGCTGGGAACTTCCGAGCTCTAACTCTCAGCGTGGAACCCACTGGAGAGAAACACAAAATGATCTGCAGAGATGAGGAGGGAAAAGAGAGTAGAGAATTACATGGCAAGTTGAGGCGATTAGAGAAAGGAATGTAGTGAACCATGGCAATGAGCCATTGCAAGTGGGTTCACAGTTGAAATTCCAATCAGCCTAGCAGCTAATGAACTTAGGCAAACTACCATTTTACCTGATGCAAATAAGTTTTATTCACTATATTGTACGTTATACAAACAATGCCTGACTGTCGGTTCTTCCCCTCCCTCCCCAAGCTAGTATCAGTTACGTAGCTTGATGTATATTAAAATCAGTAATGTGACTAACATTTTGTCAACACAGAGACAGCTAGAGTTCACCAATTCAGATAGCCAATCTAACAGTCTATGTCAGTTAAAGTAATAGCTAATACTGTTTCAGCATCTCCCTGCAAGCTCAAAAGGCACCTGAAAAAAAGAAAAGGGCTCATAGTTTGTACATGCATTTTCAATTATTATTCTTTCTGGAAAGCAGAATACAGCTTCCAAATCAGGGCTAAACTATCTAAGCAAAATAAAAAAAATAAAATAAAAAATTAAAAAAGTTAAAAAATAAATAAAAATAATAATTAATACTGTGATTAGACTGATTTGTTGATATCAGTGTCTTGAAAAAGCTACTCTACAGAAGCTGCTGGAAGGGACAATTACTGTACTTACCATCTTTTTAGGGCACTATGTTTGATTTAAGATAATTAACTGAATGTCAAGCATTAGATTGTCAAAAGTGAGAATAAGTCTTTTTTTTTTTTGTACATTTCTAATATCCTAGGATAACAGGCATTGTTTCTATTATTATTTAGGAATACTTCAAACCATGTGATATCAACATCTGTTTGAGTAAATATCTTAATACTATTAATTCCAGTGGAAAAATACCCAAATAGTACTTTCACTAAAACTGTAAAACATCCTGAATTGATTGTAATCATTCCTAATAACTGCAGAAGCCAGGGCAGAGACTGGCAGAGCACTTTAGACAGATGATAGGTTTATTCTGCATCTTTAGTCATCTGTCACTGCCGTTATAATGTATTCACAGAAAATTGTCAAGAAGCAAAGTGAGGCCAGCTGAAAAGAAAGAAAAGAAAAGAGATAAAGGATGGTGGGGTAGGAGAAAGACAGGAGGGTGAAATAAGAGAAGTCAAGGAAGGATGAAAAATAGAGAGGATTGGTCAGGAATAACATTTGGCAGGGATTGCGGACCCTTGGGAGAGCAGGGTAAAAAAAGACAAGTTGGGATGAGTGGCTGTCCTATAAAAAAAGTACCGAAGGCTAGCTACTGCAGAACAATTTTCTACAAATTCTTCCATGTGGGGGTAACCTATATGGAAAGTTTGTTGTAATCAATCTGCACTTATGGGCAAAGGTGAATAAATTCCAGCAGTAATCACTCAAAACTGGGAAATCTACCATTCAAATAATGAAGATTATGCTCAGATTGTAAATTCTTTGGGGGCAAGGGCTGTCTTTTTCTTATTCCTGTTTGCCATGCCTCATACAAGGAGGCCCTCATCACAGACTGGCACCTCTAGAGTCTGTTGCAACAACACCACACATGTGGCTTTTGTCACTTGTCGTTGGTCTGTTCTCACTTTGAAGGGCTTGAAATCAGTGCATGGTTATGGGGGTTTCCCCCTGTGCTTCCACCCCTTTCTACCAATGTGATAAGAAAATTGTTGTTGAATTCACAAATTAGTGTATGGGCAGAATGAGGCTTTGGTTCCAGAAGCAGGGCTGTGCGATCACTGACAACTCCACAGAACCCCTGCACTGTTCTCAGAGGGAAACCTTACTGGCCAGAAGATTAGCATAAAGAGCACAATTTCAGCAGTCCTTTTGGAAATCATTATGGAGATGGGGGGAGGAGGAGGAGAGAGTAAAAGACTGGCAGTGAGGGAGGAGAAGAAAGTGATGGGAGAGGAGGAAAAGGAGAGATGAAGTAAAGAAGACAGACAACTTTTAACATGAAAATACCAGCTGAGCTAGTAAGATGGCAACCGGAGCTGTTACTGGGAAAAATCCTACATATAAAACACAAAATTAAGACCCCAAATCCATGCATTTGGGATCATGGTCTCAGTTTTACGCTGCACCACTCACCATTTTTTATTCCCTTTCCCCCTCCCTTTTTTTTACTCCTAATTAATTGTGGCTCACGTGTAGCAATTCAATTTCCATCATGCTTGACACGATGCTTCATTTCCCTTTAGCTATGATCTCAGTGTGTTTATTTCTTTGTGTGGCACTGGGGGAGGAACGACTATTTTATGCTATAATGGAGATCTGACTTGCTGTAGTCACTCTGTTTTCCCCAGTTGATCTAGTTTATATACAGACAGAGGGAACATCCCTCTCATATTTACCTCAAATTCCTCTACCCCATAACTCACTTGTACATTTATCCTGGATAGCACTTGAGAATGTGTCAGCAATAATAAGCTTTGAACCAGAGCTGAGTGAACAAAAATAGGATATGAGGTTTTGTTAGAGAATCTCAAAAGTATGGATGATTATCTGAACTCTTTCATGCCCCTTTTCCATGCCTCCCCTCCTCTGTGATCTTCAAATAGATTCCCCTCCTTCATACAGCCCTCTTATTTTTCTGCAACCACTCAGTTCAATTGTAACATGAGATTGTATTTATTACACCTTTGCACGTGTTCCCTTTCTATGCTGAAAAACTATGTTGCAGTCTCATGAAACTGTTACTTCTTTCCCACTTAACTAAGGGCAAGTCTACGTTAAAATGTAATTCAACTTATGTTCAGTCAACTTACAGCTACCGCAGTAATTACCGAGGTGCTTCATGTCCACACTGCCCTTCTTCTGTCGGTGGTATGCATCCTCAGCAGGGGCATTTCCATCGACTGAAGATGGGCAGTGTGGAATGCTGAGATCCTGAGCTACAAACACCACTCCCCTCCAGGAGCTGGCCTGCCCCTAGATTCCCGAATAGGCTGCCATAGGGCTCCCAGCTCCCCATTCCCCGCTGAGAGCTTGGTTGCACCAAGCCACCCAGCTTTCTGCTCCCCACTAGGAGCCCAGGGAAGCAGCAGCCTGCTCCTTGCAGGCAGCATAGCAGCCACCAGGGCAGCTCTTGGCTTCCTGCCAAGACTTGCAGCTCCCTGCTCCCCACCAGGAGCACAGCTGCCAATAGGGCTCTTGGCTCCCCGCCAGGAGCATGGTGAGGGGCTGCCATGTTCCCAGTGGGAAGCAGGAGGCTCAATAAAACCAGGATCCCAGTGGGAAATGGGGAGCCAGGAGCCAGGGCAACAGCCTGGCTAGGCCTGGGGAGTCAGGCAGGTGGAGCCCTGCTCCAGGCAGGGAGCCAGGAGCCTCGGGGCAGCACCTGGGCTCCCGGTGGGAGCCTAGGCAGCAGCCTATCTGCAAGGGGGGAGCCAGGACCCCAGAGGCAGCCCGGCATGGAGCAGGGAGCTTGGTGGATGCAGCCCAGCTTGGAATGGAGAGCCTAGGCAGCAGCCTGGCAGAGAACCCAGCGGCAGCCAGGCTCTAGCTGGAGCCACCTGCCAACCTGACTTTCTTGTCAATTTCATAGCTCTATCATAAAGCTGTAAAATTGAGAAGAATGACAGCCAACAGCCCATGTAAGTAACCCACAGTGTCTACACGGACATTGCATTGACCTAACTATATGGACATAAGCCCTACACCTCTTGTGGAGGTGGAGTTATGATGTTGTAGTAGGGCATTTACATCAGTGGGAGGAAGTCTGTAGTGTGTACGCTGACATAATTAGGTTGACATAAACTGCCTTATGTCAACCTAGTGCTGTAGTGTAGTCCAAGCCTGTTGCTTACGTTCATGCAGATTTCATACACAGCTTTCTGAGTACCTTTGATGCAAGGACAATCAAAATCCAAAGGCTTGCACACACTGCTCAGCAAGGAGAGACTCAGAATTTAACAGTTTCTCTGTCTGCCATCCCAACCAGTAGTTTCTCTCCTTTCTAAATGTTAGGCACAATTACTTTTATGGTATAATAATTACTTTTGATGGCCTATTTAATTAAACCTGTGGAATTATTATTTATATTGGGGTGCACATGCTTTTCTACCTAAGCTTACTTGGTTTTTCCACCTCAAAATAGCTCACTAGTATCTACAAGTTAGCATAAAAAATAAAGTTTCTTTTAACCTCCTCATAGCATATAAATTGTGGATGTATTAAATTATCTACACATCCCACCTGCTTTCCAGTCCTCACACAAAGAACTTTTTGAGATTTTAAAATTTACATTTTAGTAATGTGTTCTTGCAGTTGCTCTGATGTAGCCAATAAACTGCCACCAGTGCTTATTTTGATGACTAGTATGCAAGGGCCCCAGAATTCAAAAGCATTTCAGAGCTAATTTCTAAAGCAAACGATGAAGATAACTAAGGAGACAGGAGGTGGGAAAAGTGAGGAATGAACAGTCATGGAGGAGAGGAGGGGAACTGGTTGAAGCAACAGTAAGCTTAACAAAAGTTGTTAGTATTTATACCAACATAAGCAAAACTGATAGCCCCACACTTTAATAGCAGAATTGTTTTGAAGCTCCAAACAGAATAATTTTGTCATTCTTATCCTGGCATTTTGCTTTTTACTCTTGCCTTCATAGTTTGATTTTTTAAGCAAATATTTTCAATGTGCTGTGTAAAGCCTTTTCACAGCTTTCATACATATGATTCTTTTTTCCTTTCTATCCTTCTATAAACCTTCTTTGTTTATTACCCAGATGACTGCCTTTGCACTTCTAATGTTGTGATTCAAATTCACTCCTGGAATTTAGAATAGAGCTGAACAAATAATGGATTTTCAATTCTGGAACCAAACTGAAAAACGTGGGGGGGAAATCCTGTTCAACTTGAACTGAAACAATTTTTTAAAACTTTTTTTGATGAACTGAAACTAGAAAAAATGGTTTAGAATCAACCAAAACATTTTGAGTCAATCCAAGAGAATTTTTTTCAGTTTTTTTAAACTTATTTTGGCCATTTCCATCTGTTTGTGTGTGTGTGTGTGTGTGTGTGTGTAACCGTCCATATTTAAAACTGCCATTTTGAATTAAAATGGGAACAAAATTTTTCAACTCTTTCAAATATTTTTTCAGTCAAAACAATTCAACCAAATTAGCAAATACAACTAATAGTTTCAGACCCCAGAAAATGCATGTTTTGTCAAAAAAAATATTGCCCAGATTTAATCTCCCAGACTTAACTAGGGTACAAGATGAGCAGTGATCACAAAGGAAATGGGGCTTAATCTATAGTGTTGATTTTAGTAAAATGCTGAATAGCAAAGGGATGTTTTTACCTTCATTAAGCTTGAGATTCAGGAATTGATTGAAATACTTAATGTATTCTCTTTTATCTCTTATTTGTCTGTGTTTACATCGCAAATCTGGGGAAAGGAGGTAGGGAGGAGGAGGATAAGGGTCACCCAGCAATAACCATAAGTATATACAGATATCTGCCAGCGTGTTAACTCATGAATTTTATGTCTCCTACAGAACAACATCATCTCTAGTTCGCAGTCTTTACGATGTGAATAGATACCCCCTGTTGTCGTCTCCAGAAATGGTAATTTGCACAGTGGGAAATCTGCAAAACGGTGGCAAGGTAAGAGGCATTTTGAAAGCAAGTTTTTAAAAAGGACTTTTAAAAATAATGAAATCATAGGAGCAATCAGAGAGGTACAAAGGGAAGGGAAGGGAGAAGAAAAAATTGAGAAGGAGATATACAAGAATTCACAGCTTTTTTCCCTTCCTTCTTAAAAAAAATTGCCTATGAATTTGATGTTCGTGAGACCGAGAGACTAACAACACCAACTAGAGCTAGATATAAAGTGGGCAGCTACTTTCCCCATTAAGATCTGATGCACTTGATGCCTGATGTCAAAAGTAGCAGAGAATTCAATTCATATCAAACCCTCCCTATGCCTCCCAGCGTCCAGTATCCAATGTTCACCACAGTTCTTAAAGAAGAAATTACCCGTGGAGGACAGAAGTGATGGCAATAGAAGAGGAAGGCAGAAGACACAAAAAAGCAGCAGAAAGTAAGTGGATGTGAAGAGAGATGAAAGTTGGTTAGAGATCAGCTTAATCCCTGCAGTACAAGGATTTATATCTATTTCTTACAGACTCATAGACTTTAAGGTCAGAAGGGACCATTATGATCATCAAGTCTGACTTCCTGCACAACGCAGGTCACAGAATTTTACCCACCCATTCCTGCAATATATCTCTCACCTCTATCTGAGCTATTGAAGTCCTCAAATCTTGGTTTAAGGACTTCACAGCACAGAGAACCCTCCAGCAAGTGACACATGCCCCCTGCTCAGAGGAAAGCTGCTTCTTTTTTTTTTATGGTTATAAAACTGGATATTTTTGTTATCTGTATAGATGAGATGTAAAATTGAGGTGTGTGCAACCTTAAAGCCTTTAAAGATCCCATGACACTTTTCACAAGAGCAGAGTGGCTGGCTTCTGTTTTCCAGTTTCCAGTATGGATAACTATGTTCTGTCTACACAACATTTCCCCGACACTAGGTTTCAATAGGATATGGCATTCTTCTTCACATCCTGCCCTAAATTGTTTTTTAGTGTTGCTCTGTTAAACAGCTCCAACATTTTACCTATAAAACAACTGCATTATGATAGGAGTGAAGGAGACTCTGAAGTGAAATTTTAATCACTAGTGCAAATGCTTACTGCAGACATGATTTATAGCAGTGCAGCTAACGAGTAGTTAGAGTCCCAGTCTTGATAAAGCCTGTATCTAAATACACATGCATATAATCTTACAGCCTACTCCACAATCCTTACTCAGGTAAAACTCCCAATAACTTCAAGACAGATTTAGGGAAGAATTAGACCCATAGTTTGTAATCCGTTTGTACATTACTTTGGGATAATTCTACATGAAAGCCACTTTATAAATGTAAGATCATTGTCAAAGACATTACCCATGTGGAAATGTGCATCTTTACATGGAGCGTCCAGGATTCTAAACACACTCTATGGCATATTCAAATAATCCAATTTTCCATCACCAGCTGCTGGTTTCACAAAGTTTATCTCGTATCTGATTTTCCTTACTTTTAGATGTAGCCGCATTCTGTCCAAAAAGAATCTCCAACAATTTTCTCTGGTGTCAATCAGACCCAGGCTTCGGACTTCATTCCTAATTCCTGTAATAATGCCATCCATATCTTCAATGCTGAATAGATCTGGAACTTCTCCTGCATATCAGCATAAGTGGGACCGGGGGAGAGGGGTAGAAGAGAATCAGAAAAGTCCCCAAAAAAGAGAGTCCAAACTATTAACTGAAGTATGTTTTATATGATGTAGCAACGTGGACCATCATTTTGTCCTGTCTGTATGGAGCCTAGCACAATGGGGTACTGGTCTATGATTGGGGCTCCTAGGTGCTATGGGGATAAACAACAACAGCTAGTGCTACCCAGACATTTTTAT
Organism: Dermatemys mawii; assembly: GCA_007922305.1. NCBI lineage: Eukaryota > Metazoa > Chordata > Testudines > Dermatemydidae > Dermatemys > Dermatemys mawii. The sequence continues at coordinate 42,038,704 of ML677349.1, read as the reverse complement.
CTAAAGAGAGAATTTTCTCTCAAGTGAAAAAAATTCTACATTTTACTTCTATGAACCATGAAGTACATTCATGTGTATGCTGCCCTCTAAAACAATAGTTCTCAACTTTTTCCAGACAGTGGCCCCATGTTATAAGTGAAAAGTGTTTCAGGACTCCCCTCTAGCTATAAAGAATGGGATGCTGGTCATAACCTTCCCTTGTCCTCTTTGTGACCGCCAAATTCAGAATCTAAATATTAACAGAGCCCAATTCTCCTCTCTCTAACACTGGTAAAATCAGAATAAATGAAGTTAAATCAATGGAATTACACCAGTGTAAAATGACATAAGCGAAGAGGAGAATCAGGTGTATGAAGTCTACAACCTATGACTTACATGACCTTGTTATTAACCTTCTCAAGGGGGCACTGATTCCTTAGGCAACCTAGGTATAATACTCAAGTTAGCTGGGTAAATGGCTTCTTCTAAAGGATTCCCCCCGCAAACATCTCAAAGACAAATAATCTCTCTCTAAAGTTCACTGAAACTACAGATCATTTGTCACTGGAGAAGATATTTCAAGAAATGTGTTGGTCTAATCACCTGATGCCAACAAGTCATTAATCAGCACAAGAAAGCGTTCATCTGCAACATGGGCATCTGTCAGCAAAAACACAGTGGGCATGCTCTTGGCTCCAGTCTTGATGTACAAATTGGCAAGATCTACCTGTAAGGAAAAGAGGCAATCATTCATGTTTTATTAAAGTGTTGATACAGGGGAGAGAAGACATGAAATGCATGTAATTGACAGCAATGCCCCATTGCCTTTACAATTTATTTGCAGCTCTTTAGCTTGCCACATTGCATCCAAAGGGAAAAAGGCAGGTTATCTCCAGTTTTAGACATCTGATGACGAGAACGGTGGCTTTGACATGACCAAATGGTGATGATGAAAACAGGTTGCAAATCAATAAAAATTACCTCCTAATATAGTGAAAACTGATATTGTAACACCTCTGCCAAGTAACTCCCTCTTGAGAACAGTTTTAATTATGCTAATAATATCTGGGCATCACACAGAAAAGCCAGCTTAATCTTTCTGATTGTTGTATGCAGAATGCAAAGGGTTTTTTGTTTGTTTGGCTAGGAATAGCACTGAAGGATTTCACTAAGAGAAGAAATGGCATGTTGTTGTTGTTATTTGTACTGTGATAGCACCTAGGAGTCCAAGTTATGGATCTGGATCACACTGGGCTAAGTACTGTACAGATACTTATATACAATGCCATTTTATATGCTCAGTCAGCCACGGGGTCCAGTGGTAGGGAAATCCTCTGGCTCTGACGGGGTCAGCAGGTTCCTCCCTCATCTCCCTTCCTCAAGCCGATGGGGTTTGGAATCTTCACTTGCTGTTCCACAAGGAATGTGGGGAAGAAGAAATTCCACGTAACCTCTTCCCTGTTAGTGCACACAGGACTCAATCCCCAGCGTCCTTGGGACGGGGCTAGTCAACACCGCACTAGGGAGGAAGGGGTTAAGCCAGGAGCACTGGCGGCAGAAGTCCCGCCCCCGAGATACTGGGCATGCTCCAGATGCCCTAGCAGTATAAAGGCAGGGAGCCCAGCTCATTCTGGGCTGGCAGCTGAGGGAGAAGGACCAGCCTGGGGAGCTCTGGCGAAGGATCAGCTGCAGTCCCTGAAGGAGCTGGAGTCAGAGGCTTACCCAGACCTGCCTGGAGCCCAGGGATAGGAGTCACCAGAGGGGACGACTGACCCGAAGGTTCTCAGAGGATCCGGAGGTGCCTGGGAGACCCGCGCGGCTGACCCGGTAGGGAGTGACTCAGGGAGGGTGGGGGAGTGGTATCTCCCACCTGAAGAGACTCAGCGTGTTTCGGTGGGACCTCTCCGCTGAGCCAGTGGCAAACCGCTGAGCCACTGTTAGGGCCCTGGGTCGGGGCCTGGTGGAGGTGGGTGGGCCCCACACCCCACTACCTAGGCCACCATACCCCTAGATGGGTGACTACCCACGCATATAGACTTTGGGGGTGCTACCCCGCTTTGCCCTGCAACCGGGGGCATGCATATAGACTTTGGGATGCTACCCAGCTTTGTCCTGCAACTGGGGGTGCACATATAGACTTTGGGGTGCTACCCTGCTTTGCCCTGCAACTAGGGGCGATCCCATGGACTTTGGCTACCGTGAAGTAAGGGCAGACCTACCGATTCTGGCCACTAGGCTGCGTTGCCCAAAACGCGGGGGCGTAAACCCCGACAGTCCTCAACAACCCAGCCCTGATCCAGCAAATCAGGCTTAACTTTAAGTCTATTAATTTAAACGGCTCACATAATAGGGGACAGAATTCTGTCCTGCAGTTGTCTTGTAACAGTTTTATTCCCCATAATGAGCTTATAGCTGAGCACCAAAAACTAATAACAAAGGGGATAATTGTAAGTACTATAGTTTTTACCCAGATCGTTGTAGCCTAGAAAATAGCTACCTTTCATGTGGGGGAGAGGGAAGGAATTCCCACAGGATTTAAGAAAAACTACCAAAATACTGTAAAATATGTAAATAGACACAAAAGTACCCTTCCACCTACAATTTCTCTGAGCTAAAGAAAATTTAAAAAGCACAGCTGACAACAATAGGAACCACAAGTTTTGTTACTGAAAGAAGAGCTGTGACAATAACTGATTTTTCAATACACTAGCCAATGGGGAAAAAATCATTTAGAGTCAACCCAAAACAAAATTATTTAAAATTTTTCAGAGAACTGGAAAAGTTGAAAAATATTGGTTCAAACAAAATACTCGGTTTCTTTTTTAGGTTTTGGGGTACTTTTAAACCTTTTTTTGGTATGAACACTTTTGCCCAGCTCTAATCTCAAACTGTATTGCCCTTCCTGCACTCTTATCGTCATTACACAGGTTCCAAATGGCAACTTTTCAAAGTCACTAATTCTTGGGAGAATCAAATAATAGCTATCAGTTTACCCTCAGGTCCTGGATCCCATAGCCTTTCTTCAGATTGATTTGAAACACATCAAGGGAGCTGATGTATGTGGCCAGCCTAGATAGGCTTTGTTTTCCACTACCGCCTACTCCAACAAGAAGTGCATAACCCCGGGGGGCTTCCAAGATACGACTAATGCGGCACCTGATGATGGAAAAATGAATACAATGAATACAAAGACCATATGAATTCAGTTTCTAATTTGCCTGGATATTTAATTTAAGGCTGTAACTATTTTTGTATTAGGGTTCTTCTCACCTCTATATCATGATATCCAATTTATGGAGGTTAAGTCCATTAATGGCTATTAGCCAGAATGGGTAAGGAATGGTGTCCCTAGCCTCTTTTTGTCAGAGGGAGGTCATGGATGGCAGAAGAGAGATCACTTGATCATTACCTGTTAGGTTCACTCACTCCAGAGCACCTGGCACTGGTCACTCTCAGTAGACAGGATACTGAACTGGATGGACCTTTGGTCTGACCCAGGATGGCCATTCTTATGTTCTCTAGACTTTAAATGTTGGTATCCCATTAATGTCTCACTGATAAAGAGAAGGCTTCAGCATTCTGATAATCACTTAAATCCCCCAATCAGAAGAACTGAGTCGACAACCCTCAAGAAAAAAAATCCATAGGATTATTTTTCTAATTAAAGCTACTTTTTAACAATGCTTGGGCAGAGGTTTCCTCAACAGACTGCTCTGTTACGGACAACCCTCACAGTACCTGCCCCACTGAGCATGTGCTAGATAAAACACAAAGAGGCAGAAATACTAATACAACTTAGCAATGAGAAAAAGTTCCATTTTAGAAGTTTTGACTCCACATACAATAGGAACTGCTTTAGCAAAACTAAGCTTTGTCAGGAGGGATCAGTGTTGCACATTAATTGACAGACTGGGTATATTAGAAGTTTGAAATGGTGAAAAGTAGAAGCTATTTTGAGCCTTTGCTCCACTGACTGAGCAGAATCCTTCCATTATCTCTTGAAAACAGAAAAATTGCTCAGTTGCCTCCATTGCCAGTAAACATAACTACTGTAGCCTAACTTGGATTTCAAACCGCACTACAATTTTTTTGCATTATGGATTCCAATATACAGTTCCATACAAAAAACAATAATAAGATGGATATAAGTTTGAGTACATATTAGTAATCTAAGAGTAAACCATATTACACGTTGTTGTAAGTACCGTATTATAAACCAAGGAAATTCAGAGTTCAGATTATGCTTACAAGAAATCTAGACAGGTTGAGGTATGGAAAGTGCTGTTAAAGCTTCCCAAAAACCCCCTAACTCTGCCCTGTAGAGACGACATACCATAATAATACGATTTTAATGTCTGTGGTCCCAGATTAGATTAGCCTGATTTTTAAAAACTATTGATTTTTTTCATATTTCCACCCTCTCTTCCATAAATAAAAGACTGACACATACTAAATTTCTCAAAGGACCCATTTTTAAAATTATTTTAATGAATACATTAATGGGTTTACTTGCAATTTCTCAGAAAAATCATTCTGTCCGCAAAGGTAAATGCTGTTCATACAAAAACAAAGAGATTAAATCCCTGCTTTACAGGTAAACTTGAACTCATCCTTAACTATCGAGTCTGGACCTGCATTTCCATAATGGTATCAGTGATGTTCTCTCACCCTGAACACTGTTGGATGCTATTCTTAATATAATCATTTTATTAAAAATGCTGCTAACCTGTAACGTAAGTGCTTCTACTTAGCAAAAGAGGCAATTTCTTACCCAATAAGTCTCTGATAGCAGTATCTCCTCTAAACCTGATTATATGGGCTCTGCATAAGTAAGTATTTAAATGAAGCTTTTTCAAAAAGTCTACTTACACATGCTGCATGGCATCCTCAAATAAAACTAAGTTCATAGAAGCATTAAGCTCATTGTAGCTTTCTAGAGTCTCTGAAAGTATCTTCCTCAGGACTTCCCATTCCTTGACAGGCATGTAGTGAGGGTCGGCTACCCCATTTGCAAAATGGCAATAAATGAGTGGGTGCTGGAGCAGAATGTGATCTTCCACACCCTAGCAAGTAGGGAAAGAAAACAAATCCAAAAATATAGCATGCATCATACATTTAATGGCTAGTTCAACAGTGCAGCAAAAACACACAATACTGTCAAATAGAGTTTGTTGGAAAGGTTCAGCTTAGAGGCGATCAAAATTTTGAATGATTTTTTTTCTAACAATAAATGACCTTTCTTAATTTTTTTTCAAATTTTCCAATTTTTCAGCAGTAAAATAAATGAGGCACGGGTCAATTGCTGGAGGATTCTCTGCACCTTGAAGTCTTTAAACCATGATTTGAGAACTTCAATAGCTCAGACATAGGTTAGAGGTTTATTATGGGAGTGGGTGGGAGAGATTATGTGGCCTCCATTGTGCAGGAGATCAGACTAGATGATCATAATGGTCCCTTCTGACTTTAAAGTCTATGAGTCTATGAACCCCCTTCCCCCCCCCAAACAAACGGCCTGTTTTTCCTCTTCTCACTCCTTTTCTAGTGGCAAAATGTAACGGGGAAACAGAGTGAAAGCGTGTGTGTAGGAGGACTCGAAGTGTCAAAAATGAAAAACAGGTTTGTTTGTTTGTTTTTAAATTGGGAGGCGGGGGGAAGTTGGCAAAAAAAAAAATCAAGAAAACTCTTTCCACCCCATGAAATACACATGAATTTTTGGACAAGATCTATTTCAGGTAGTCCCACAGCCTTGTCTTCTAAAGAATGGATATATTTCAGAGTAATAAATGTTTTTGAAGAACCACAGCACTACATAGTTAATTCACACCTTGGTATGGGCACCAATACATCCATTTATTCAGGAAGAAACTACAGGTTTTAAAATCCAGCTATTGTATCTTGCTGACGTTCTGCTGCATTCCCAGGGGAATGTTATGCCATGCCTGATATAATGGACAGCACTAGATATACATTTTGTTAGGCAAGGGGAGAGACAGTTGCAGAGAAGTTTAATGAAAGTTGTGTTAAAAGAAAACAAAATAAAGAAAGAGGAAAAGGCATTGTAACTGCATTGTAAATCAGACAAGAATTCAGCCCAGAAAATCTAATCTGAAACCATAGCCTGTATTTATTTGCAAACCTTGTTTACTGTGTATCTAATTATTTTTTATTTTCTGTAAGATTGGCTTATATTTATGATACTTGCAAATGTCCAGATGGCAAAACTAAGTGATCTGATGCCGAAATAAAGGCTGCCATTAAAAATTAAGTAATACAGATAATTTTGTTTTGCACTAAATAGTTACATACGGTTTGTTAATCAGTCAAACTATTGGAGGAAAACTCTAATGCAAAATAAAAATTTAGTCTCACAAGGAAAAACTACAAAGGTATTAAATAAATATATTTGTATCACAGTTATGATGAAAAAACCTGATCAAATAAGCACTATCTTGTTACCTCAGATACACTCAATTACATGAAGATTCATGCCAGTGAAAGGGTCATTGAATCCATCTTAAGGACAGCTTCAAGTGTTTGCTTAAAGTTACTAACAACAGTGCAGCAGATACTTGAAAATTCTCACAGCTAATCAAACGCGAGTGGAGAACTATAGTCAAGAAGAAAATTACCACCATCTTTGGAGAGACGAGAATTAATGATATCAGACTGAAAAGGCCTTACTTATTAGGGTCATTGGAAAGCTAGTACCCGCTACCACATCAATCAGGTGCTTACTTTTCTTTGATAGAAACCCTGCTAGCAGATGGCGTTAAAGGGAATATGCTGAATCAGTACATTCACTGGCTGCAATTTCTTGGGCTACTGTATGGGACTTTTGTGGTGATTTATAGTTGCAGTAAATTTGACATATCCCTGAACAACTTTAAATTAATCAACATTGCAGAATAAGATATTTCCAATCTATAGCCTTACCTCAAAATACTTCTGTGCGGTGTCTATTAGCTTTTTATGAAATAAGTGACAGTCTTTTGGTTCCACCAGTTTATCTCCATAAACACGTGAAGACTCATGAAGCCAAAGACGTACAAGATCATTTGGTTGCCTTAAACACTCAGGTGTAGCAAATAAAATTCCCTAAAATTAATACAATACAGACACATTTTAAAAAATTCCGTCACTAAGCAGCAAAAGTAGAAGAAAAAAAGAAAACTCTAGAATGCCAGTCAGCTTCTGCTCCTTTAGTTCCTAAAATATTAATCACCTAATTTCCCTAAACTGCCCTTCCATGCTCATTAAATTTTCTTTTTTTCAGAACTTGATTATACTAATTGATAGGGGATTGATATAAATTTGTCTTTTGGACTGTAAATTCTCAAATCTGCATTCAAGTCCCTTTGCAGACGTTCAGTAGAACCTCACTAATCTGCACTGAAGAAAGGGAGGTCAAATGTGGATCAGTGAGGCGTGAGGACTTGATGCATGGCAGGATGGAGAGGACAACCAGCACTAGGAGCCAGTTATAAACAGCCCTGTTTCGAGGCATTGAGGAAAATCTGAAAGGGATTGTCTTGGCCAGGAAGAGACTATTTAGAATGTGTCACTGCAGTGCTTGTAGTGTAGGCATCCCCTTAGTATTTCAGTAAACACAAAAATCCATTTTCAGTGTGCATTTGAGGTTTACAGAAGTGTGGGTTAGTGAGGGTCCCCATAATATTTTCAGCACTAGTCACCTCTTTCCTACCTTCTATTTAACTTTTCAGAATTCTAGCCTTGGGCACCTCACATGAGAATTATTCTATCATGAAATGGTCTATGTGAATTATTACAGGAGTTTGCAAGTTTTCTGAGTCACTAGAGGGAATTATTTACACCAGTATACCAAGACTTAAGGTTTTCCTTGTTACCTTATATGTATATTAGCCTGTGGTTTTGGAAATTAGATAGCGCTACAGCCTCAAAATGCTAGGTCCTAAAATTCTCCTTCTGTGTTTGTACAAGGATGAAAGCCCATATATCAGGTCAGCCTAGAAAGCACATATTAATGGGAAAAAGTATTCAATACAAAAAAACTAACTAATTCCTATTTGTGAAAGAGATTTTGATGACATATGCACAAAATACTCTGAATTAGCATCCTTACCACAGTGCGTGTATTGGGAGGAGGGATACCTGTCTTTTCTGAGGGACCAGATGCATGAAGAATCCCCTACTCCCCAAGACATGTGGGTTGGTCACGAGAATATCCCTGGGAGGAGCCATCACTTCCCTTCCCCCAACCCACCTCACAAAAGTCTCTCAAGCTAGCAGGAGCTAACACAGAATCCAGTTTTCGCTCTGGATTCCAATGCACCGACTGGCTGTTTTCTCTATTCCCTAGCCTCGGTCTCTTTACTTCAGCCTCACTCCCCCAACTTTCTTTGTTTCCCCACCTTCGAACCTTTATGTTCCTTCTCCCTTTGTCTTTTCATTTAGACATTTCCCTCCGAACAAAACCTCATCACCCCTTCCCCAAATCATAGCCTTAATATGATGCTTGCAAACCATCATTCTGAGTGTTATATCCCTTTCTCCTGCTCTCTGTCGGTTTTGTCTATTTAGATTGTAAACTCTTCAAGGCAGGGACTGCGTTACTATTAGGACAGTGCCTAGCACAAGGGGGCCTTACCCTTGGTTGATCCTAGGAACCACTATAATAAACATATATTTTATTATTTATTAATAATATTAAATTGTATTATTAGCATTATTATTGTGTTGTGCCTAGAGTGAAAGTCATTCTATGATACAGACCTGGAAGATGTTTGAGAGGTCTCTTAGATTAAAGATGTAGTGGAACTTAACCGCAGTTGGCAGAAAGTTCTGAACCATAGTTTGATGAAGCCATATTGCTGCTTGGATCACGGCTGGAGCATTCTTCAACACTGATGGATTAAAAACATGCCTCTGGAAGTGGAAACCAAGGATCTTGCTATAGATGGTACTCAGGGCATCAGCAGTTGGGAAGTTCAAAGCAAACACGGTGAAATGTCTCTGAAAATAAGAAAAAAATTAAGATTTTTATTATTTTGAGAGAAGACAGAAGTGAAGTCAATGACCACCTGATAAGTCCAACAGATTGAGGCAAAGTGGCTGACTGCTGTGTGCCACTCAGGGCAGCTGGGAACAAGCCCCCCAGTCTCCGTAGCAAGAAATGAGATAGCGCACTAAAAATAGCAGTATGGACATCGCAACTTGGGCTCCAGCTCAAGCCTAGGGGTGGTTGGGCTTGAGAGCCTAAGCTGCAGCCTGAGTCGCAACGTTCTCATTGCTACTTTTATTCTGCTAGCTCAAGTCTGCCTAGCCTGGCTGGGCGGCTCACTCCCCAACATGGTGGACACACCCTCCCAGCGGGGTGACAAGGGAGCTGGTCATGGTACTTTGCTTCTGAGACTATTCATATGTTGGCCCCAGCCATGATACTCTTGTACAGCAGTCCCCGTGGTGCTCTAACTATGACTGGTCATCTGCCAGCCAGAGATAGCTGGGTACTCCAGTGACAGCCCATTCCCACCCTCTGCACCAGGGACTGCAGTAGATTGGGGCTGTTATAATCCTCCCTACCCTATTGGAGTTCTGGCTACTTTACACTCCCTTTGTGCTACTGGAGCAGCAGGCCAGAGAACATGCCCAGGAGTTTGTAAATTTACCTTATAGGAGCTGGAGCTCTTTGTGACATGTGGCATCTATGAGCATTCACTGCAAATGTGCATGTGCTCTGTGCTCCTGAGACCAGAAACTCTTCAACAGCAGTGTCCTTCAGTCCAGTGAGTCTCAAACTGGGGGTCACGATTTCTGGCTTCGGCGTCATTTCAGCGGACACACAGACGTGCATGGTATGTCCCCCAAAATGCCGCCAAAAGTGGAGGAATGCAAGTTGGCAGCATTTCAGCGGACATATCTGGGTCATGAGAGCAAGCGGATTTTCAAAAAGAGGTCGCTCAAATAGTAAGTTTGAGAATCACCGCTTTAGTCCTTGCCTGTGATCCCTGCTCCTCGTACCCCAAATCAAGAGCAAATGGGTAGTACGGTGCAGATCAACTGCCTTTTCAGTTCCTACTCCACCATACATGACCCTAGTATAAGGATCCAAAACGAAGGAGAAGGAGGACGGGTTGTGAATATCCATGGGGAATCACACATCTTGAAGAATTTCTGCTAGTTTACGGTAGGTAACTTTCCTTTCTTTTTCAAGTGCTGGTCCCTATAAGTATTCACCGTGGATGTTTCCCAAGCAGTGCCTATTGAAGAGAGGGGAGGAGGTGCTCTGCACCCCGCTCACAGGATCACTGAACCCAGTGAAGAATCCTCAAACAAAGCTTGAACCAGGGCATAATGTCTAGCCATCATACAAATGGAGTCCCATGTTGATGCTTGACAGATCTCCAAGAATCAAATTCCTTGCATGGAAGCCAGAGGGGCAGCTGGAGCGCAGGGTGAATGAGCCCTGACATACTGAGGAGGAGATTCTGTAAGTTCATAGCAGACAAGGATGCAGTTGGAAACCCACTTCAAGAGACTCTTTGGGAAGAGAAATTTCCAACTGCATGATCGTAGTGAACCAGAACTGCTTCGGCCACTAGGGATATCAGGATTATTGCTGCCTTGGTCTGCTTGTTCTTTCAGAGGATGCAAGGAAACAGGGGGATGGGAAGCAAGGCACACGTCGATGAGTACATCAGGAAGACTTACCACTCTACTAGGAAGGCATCCCTATTGAGCCCCTAGGCACTTCAAAAGCAGTAATCCCAGTATTTCCCATTTCTCTGGGTTGCAAAAAGATCCCAAGATGGAAATCCCCACTGCTGAAAATCTGCTGGATCACCAAAGAGTGGAGTTCCCACACATGGTTCTTGAAGGGACTGTCTGCAGAAGCTGCCTGTTAGGGGGTTCTCTACTGGTAGGCAGATTGCAGAGAGGGTGGATATCACAGTTCCAGAGCTTGATTTCATCTCTGCAGAGTGAGGAAGATCTTGCTCTCCCTTATTTGTTTATATAATAAAGATATCATATTGCCTGACCTGACCCAGAGATCAGAGGACCTGATGAAGGGCAGGGACTTTTTGCACTGTTTAGGTACTACTCGAAGCTCAACCCGGTGGTTGTGCACCAGGTACTCTTGTGTAGTCCAGGAGCCCTGAGCCTTGTCATCATCCAGGTGCATTCCCCATGCCAGTAGGGAGGCATCTGCCACGAGAGTCTTTGTAGGTGGAGCAGGAGCAAAGGGATCCCCTACACAGACATTGTCCTTTGTCTCCCATTAGATGAATGACAACAAAACACTGCAAGGAAGTGAGATCTGTTTGTCCAGAGAGTCTCTGCTCAGAACATACACTCTTCCCAGCTAGGCCTGGAGGCAGCATAGATGGGGATCACATAGGTGCATTAGGCCATGTCATCCAGCAAGATCAAGCAGAACTGAGCTGATATCTGGAGGCTGAGTTGAAGATGAGAAATGAGGTTTCTCATCACCAGGAATCTGTTCTGAGGTAAGCATGCTCTGGCTGTAATTGAGTCCAGTTTCACTATATTAAATGTTATAGATGGGGGTAGGGGTGTTAAAATCAACTTTTTTTAATTTACCTGAAAAATCAAAGTGTGGCATGGGTCAACTAAGAATGGGACTGCCATCTTCACCTTGTGACATGACCATCCCATGAGCAGTCCATCATCTAGGTAGGTAAATATTGGGTTGTCTTGTCAGCTCATGTAGGCTGCTACCACAAACAGAACCTCTGTAAAGACTCTTGGGGTTACTGAGAGGCTGAGGGGAGCACTCTGTTCTGGAAGTGCTCTGGGCCCACCGTAAAGCTCAGTACTCTCCTGTGTGCTGGATAGTGTCTACATGAAAATACATGTCCTTCAAATTGAGAAGGGGTTTTGGAGAAGAGATAACCCTGATCCTCAAATTATCTAACTAAGGGTAAATTAATAGCAACTATTTAAAATATATTTATAGAGATGATCTCAGAAAGAAATGTTAGAAGGCTACAGAGACATAAAGATTCCCTCCCAGACAGAGCAGTAAAAAAGAACTAGAAAGGCCGTTGGTCTAGGCTGCTTCTTATGCCCTCACTTGGGAGCATAAAGCAGAGGTGAAAGCAAAGACCAGCAGATATTGCTGTTGAAGAGTTTTGGGCACACAGAGCACAAGTGCACACACAGAGAATACCCATACGGACCAGCAATCTACACACTTCGATAAAATCTGCTGGTTGGGAGCATAGAGCTGCTATTGGCATCACTGGGAGTTGAAAATGAGAAAAGAGAATGACAATATCCAAATTAGTGTTTACGTCTGTTGCAATGAAAAGCTAAATTCTAAATATATCTAACATATTAAATAATAAATATAGGGTTACTATGATATAGAACAGAGGTTGGCAACCTTTCAGAAGTGGTGTGCCGAATCTTCATTTATTCACTCTAATTTAAGGTTTCACGTGCCAGTAATGCAGTTTAATGTTTTTAGAAGGTCTCTTTCTATAAGTCTCGTGACGGAGTTAGACCAGAAGGGTATAGGAGAGTGCTGGAAGGCAGGTATATCAGCCTCAGGATGTGCAGGTCCCTGTTCCCTGGATAGCCAAACAAAGACTACTCCAGGCCAATCAGGAACCTTCTAGAAAGGAGCAGAAACAGCTAGCCTGATTGGGACACCTGAAGCCAATCAGGGACTGGCTGAAACCAGTTAAAAACCTTCCAGTTAGTCAGGTGGGTGTCAGGAGCTGTGGGAGGAAGTTGTGCTGTTGATGAGACTGAGTGGTGGACAACATATCATACAGAAGGAAGGAGGCCCTGAGGTAAGGGTGAAGTGGAGTTTGAAGAAGCGGGGACTGCTGTGGGGAAGTAGCCCAGGGAATTATATTGTGTTTTGTGGATAAAAGTTCAGACATCTTAGCTGATACTATTAGGGTCCCTGGGCTGGAGCCTGGAGTAGAGGGCGGGCCCGGGCTCCCCCCTTTTTCCACCTTCCATACTGGCCTGTGATGAAGGTAACTCACTAGGCGGTGACTCTTGCCAATTATACTGAGAAAGGGAGGTCACTCTGGGGCCTAGATGAGTTTCTGAGGCCCCTAAATCTGCCAGGAAGCGCAGGACCCACAAGTACAAACTTGGAGCTTTGTCACAGTCTATAATATATAACTAAACTATTGTTGTATGTAAAGTAAATAAGGTTTGAAAATGTTTAAGGAGATTCATTTAAAATTAAATTAAAATACAGAGCCCCCCAGACCAGTGGCCAGGACCTGGGCAGTGTGAGTGCCACTGAAAGTCAGCTCGTGTGCCGCCTTTGGCACACGTGCCATAGGTTGCCTACCCCAATATAGAACTTGAAATCATACCTGGAGTCGAGGGTTGATAGTGAAATTGCCAGCAGCTGGATTCATACAAGCAACATATTGGCAATTATGTATTTCTTTTACAGTTAACTTCTGCCTATCGTACCTAGAAGATGGAAAGTATAACAACTTTAGTTTAAAATGATTGATAATTACTGTCAGAGCATCATAGGTAACCTATGGCTTGGTGCTAGTCGGAAGATCGAAATCCTGACATTTCAAAATTTGCTTTCATCTTGACTCAGGATGAAAATTGCAATTCTGAATTTTATGTAGAAGAAAAATTCTAAAAAAATTTGAGTTGGAAACAACAAAATGATATTAACAAAATGTTTCATTTAGATAATGTTGAAACAATCTCTATATATAGTAGAAACAAAATGAGAGTCATAGAATTATAGAAATAGAGGGCATGGAAGGGACCTCGAAAGCTCCCCGCACTGTGACAGGACCAAATAAGCCCAACCCCTCGCACTGTGACAGGACCAAATAAACCCAAAACATCACAGGTGTTTGTCCGTCTTGTTTTTAAAAGCTTCCAATGATGGGCACTCCACAACCTCCCTTCAAACTCAATTCCAGACCTTAAGTACCCTTATAGATAGATTTTCTTAATACCTAATCTAAGTCTCCCTTGCTGCAGATAAGCCCATTACTCCTCTCTTCAGTAGACTTGAGAACAATTGATCACTATCTGCTTTATAACAGCTTTTAACATATTTGCAGACTATCAGGTCCCTCCTCAGTCTTCTCTTCTCAGGACTAAACATGCCCAGTTTTTTAATCTTTCCTCATAGGTCAGGTTTTCTACACCTTTATTTTTTTGTTGCTCTCTTCCAGACTCTTTCCAATTTGTCCACATTTCTTTCTTAATTGAGGTCCCCAGAATTAGACACTGTACTCCAACGGGGACTTTACCAGCACTAAGTAAAGCGGGACAGTTATCTCCTGTGTCTTACACACAAAGGATTTGTTTGGATTTGGAATTGTTTCAAAATTTCCCCATTGAAAATGTCATCAAAATCAACCTAGTCTCCAGAAACAGCCTGATTTTGACAAAAGTGCATTTTTCGACGGAAAATTGTTCCATCTAAAATATTTCAGTCAGCTCTAGTGTGACTTTTTCCAAAACAAACAGGTCCCAGCACCAAGTCAAACTTGGACAGACACAGTACAGTACAATTAAGGAGGTAGAATCAGAACACAATGGGTATGTCTATGCTGCAACAGAGAGCGAGCCTCCCAGCCCAGGTAGACAGACTTATGGCAATGGGGCTTGCACTAGCACACTAAAAATAGTTGTGTGGACATTGCAGCACCAGTGGAGATTCAGGCTAGCCACCCCAGCTCAGACCCAGGGAAAAGGGTGAACTTGAATCCAGGTGGCAGCTCAAGCCTCTGGTGGTGCTGCAATATCCACACAACTATTTTTACCTCACTAGAGCGAGCTCCACTACCAGGAGAAGTTTGTCTACACAGGCTGGGAGGCAGCGTAGACATTTCCCCAGAGCCTTTGTAGAGTAAAAGTAGCTAAAATGAGCAGGTTTCATCAAAGACAGAGAGCCAAAAATATGCTTAGTACGTAGGAAGAGGGAAGTTGATCCATGTGCAGGGCACCGTGAAAACAGGTTTCAAGCATATGTTACAGAAAACAACAAAAGGCAAAAGGTGTGATTAGAAGATCACATCTTGGTTTCTGCAGCATGGCCCAATGGACGGGGCATGAGACAAGGAGTCAGGGAACCTGGATTCAATTCCTGGCTCTGCTATTGGCTTGCTGTGTGACTTGGGCAAGTCAGTTAGGCCACTTTTCACAAATTTAACCCAATTTAACATTGGGTAACTTCATTTTTTGATATGAATAGCAAATGAACATGAACAGCACTCATATGTTCAAAAAAACAGACAATAAGAGATGCAGCTGCTCCACGCCTCTTAAAATCAGGGACTATGTATCTGAAGTTATGCATCCAAAAATTGAAGCACCCCAAATTAGAGTCTGTTTTGAAAATCTGTGTGCAAGCCTCTTTGCATCTCACTGGGTATAAGTTTTATTATTATATTGAACATTACAAACAGCACAATATTCAAACATCCAATACGTGGTGATGATAGTGTGAAACTGCATTTATCTAGTTCCTTTAAACTTCTTATATACACTCTGTCCATTAATCTCTTAGCACTGAGATCACAATTAACATTCCAAATCTCTGGCGTCTTCCAGCAGCCACCAATTTAAAAGTAATAAAACAAATGAAAACTCTTATGAACTTTTCTACTTAAGAGTAATGCTGCCATTGAGAATGTATGCCAATAAATTCTTAACCTCTTATCACAAAGCCTTGTATTGTTCCTCTCTCTCATATAAACCCTGATCTTGTCAGGGTTTACATACATGTCTAACTTTAAGCCCAAGTAGTCTCATTTAAGTGAATGTGACTAGTCATGTTCATGAGGTTAAGTCTTTTGCTGGACTGAGGATACAGTACTGAGCACTTTGCAGAGTCAAGCCTTAAATAAGACAGAGAAACAGAGATAGACAGATGCACACTTATTAGAGTGGGTGCATACAGCATCCCACTACAGTTAATGTAAAATATCAACCTCCATTCTAAACCTCCTTATTCAGCTCCTCATTACCATTGTCAAATTTCTTTTGGGCTAAAGTTTTCCATGCTTGCCCTCATGCCAAAAGGGGCATGAGTTGTGTTTTTAAAGTCTTAAATTCAATGGAGTCATTTGGAATTATCTAAGCATTTCAAAAATGTACCTTCTCCATATACTCTGATTAGAACTCAGGGAAGTACATTCTGGTTTAGGATTAATTTACCAGATATAAATGTTGAAAACTTTAAAATTACTAAATCAACTTTCTTCTAACTCTGCTAGTTCTATAGAACTGAAACTTTTAAAAAGAAAATCAAGCCAAGTTTAAATTAAAGCTCAGTAGCTTTAAATGTTCATAATATTTAAATCAAAGAATATTTTCTAAAAACATTTAAAGCTAGGGCAATTTATAACCCAGGGCAGGTGGCTCTAAAAAATATTAGCTTTTTGAGTTGGAGCTGATTGATTCTACTGGATTAGTGCTATTTCAGACTTAAATATTCACTTTCCTCTCTGCTTGTCTTTTTCCCTGAATATCTGACATCAGATGTCATTTCTGACTATATTATATTTCCTCCTGTGTCCTTTACTTAGTTAAACTGAATCTACTTTAAAAGACTTGGGAATAGCACAGATACTAACACCTCATCCCAGCACCAGCTCTGATGAGGGTCCTTACAAAGAACATGTGCCAAGAGAGAAGAAGAGACACGCAGGCCATCACAAAACTTCCCTGTGCTATATAGTTCCAGAGGGGCATACATCCCTAACTCCCTAGTAGGGAGAAAGAGCAAATAATTACAAATGTAAATATTTGCTGGTTCATTCATCTGTTCACATGCTTCCTCCCTGCTCAGGTCAGTCACAAGAGAGGAAGGCATTCTCTGGGTGTCTCTGGTAAGTTAATCAGCAATAAAAACAACTAATGTAAGCTACCCTCCTACACGAAAGAAGTAAAGGACAAAACTAAGCCTTCCCTAGTGGTCTTTTGTAGTTAGACACTCTTAATGTCCTGAATTAAGCTCTTCAGGTGGGGGACTATTTGTTCTGTGTTTGTACAGCACATTGCAACAACAGGGTTCTGGACCATACTGTGGCTCCTCTGCAGTACCACAATACAAATATTATATTATTAAAGGTTCAAACACATTTTAGATGTTCCCCCCTCTATTTCTAGAACTCAGCCTCAAATTTATCCAAGCAGTTTTAATGAATATGGCAGAAAATGGAGAAAAGCAGAATGCAATGAAGAGTTCACAAGAATTTGAACAAATAAGCTAAAGAACAGAGTAAATTAGTTTAGGCAGTTAGTTATTATAGTTACCCTATGGAATTCACATCTGCATGATATAATCAGGGCAAGAAGTGTAATAGGATTTTATAAAAAACAATGAACAACAAAAATATCATCTGCAGTTACACAAGCAAGGATAAACTTTTTCAATGGTTATCAACCCTCATGTTTTAGAGCAAAGTCAATCACTGATTTCCTGGAGTTAAGAAGGAGTTTCCTTCATAGCCAGCTATGGCAAAAGTGTATTATGTATATTCCTTTGTTCTCAACTCTGCCACTATAACCATCACAATAATAAAACAATTTTCCTGCTCTATGGAAAATGTAAAATAAAACTAATTTATAAGTCTAAAACTTGTGCTAATTCGTTCTTTGGCACGGGAAGAATCGTTACAAATTTTAGCCCATAAAAATTAAATTTTGATTCAGCATAAAACAAGTAGTAATTGCTTACCAATGTCCATAGTCTATGTGCTGTCGAATCAGTGTGTGAGGTTGAACTGTTCCATACACATCCATTTCAGGCATGTTCAGATCATCAATAAAATAAATCAACTTCTTATTTCCTACAGGACCATAGTTACGACCAGCTTTTTTTTCTAGGCTTTTCTCAAGAATCTCTAAAATGTTACGAAGTATGTGACAAATAGTTACGATACTCAAACAGTGCAGAGACTAAATCAAAAATGCATAATTCACTCAGGGAAAAATTAAATCACTTAGGATCAGATCTTTGAAAATCTGGGATTTTTCAAAAGCAGCTAGTTGATTTCACTGGGAGTTAGGCACATAGGCACCTAATGAGATTGTTGGAAGTGCCAATCTCTCTCTTTAGGTACCTAAACACCTTTAAAAAGCTGGCCATTAGGTCCCAGTCATGTGAAGTGATGTATGTGGGCAGACTCCTGCACCTTCTGAGGAGACCTATTGAAGTCTATGAGGCTCTGCACAGGTACAGGGGTCCATTTTTTGCATATCATTTTGTAGGACTACAGCATAAAACAAACCCAAATTTTCTAAGACTTTCACTGGAAAGAACATGAAGTTGACAGAATGAACAAACCAACAACTAGCTCTGGTGTTTTTGAAAGGTGTGTTAGACTTGCAGGCTGTTCTCTTAAAAAAATTCAAGTGTTTCCTGGTACTGCTTGCAGGCTACAGGGCTCTGTAGGAAAGCATACATTCAAAGTCAGTCAGGAAAGAGCCAGCTAACCATAAGGCAGGGTGAGTTGTGCTTCTTTGCTTACAGGACAGCCTGCTTCCCCCCTCCGTTTTTAGTTGCGTATTTTAAAATTCTAGATTCTAAGAATAAAAGTGTTACAATGCAAGTGTACTATGAACATAAGTCAGCAAACTAAGCCAGAGTGTGATCATTCTATTTCATCTTCGCAACATTTATCTCTCTTATGGAGAAGTAGCATCATTAACTTCTGAAGCTTAATTCATTAAGGTATGTAAAATATATTGTGATCATCTGGCTGAAGACACCATAGAAGTACAAAATATTATTTTTCTCCTTTCACAGCTAAGTCTGAAGCCTGTTAAAATCAAATATGCAACAAAACCTGCTGCTGCTAAACCACTGAAGTAAACAAGAATACAAGCAGGTTAAACCTCTTTGGTGGATATTCAGACTATGTAACTGATAGGAGAGAGAGACAAAAAAAGAATGATGTACAAGCTAGAAAATCTAATCATTCATATACCTGATGTAAGCATAAGCGGCTTTGTAATAAAGATAATGGAATTACCTTTTGAAATGGAAAAGCTAAATTTTGGATTATGCAAGTCGTTTTTAATAAATATACTGCACAGCAAAACGAGTTTAGAAATCTACAGTAATTCATCTGATTTGAGCAACATTCCCTAAGGAAATAAGCACCTTAGTTCTTTTGTGAATCTAGCCCTAACTGACTCTTTAGGTGCCTAAATCACAGAATAGGCTTCACTGAGATTCACAACGCCCCCACTCAGCTGCTCCCAAATCTTGAAGGTGCCAAACTAGTTTCTCATGCTTACTGTCTCTCTGGGTCAGTGACAATTTCATTGTTTATCCACTAGGAACAGCCTCACCATTCTGAGGGAGGGGAGGAAAAAAGAATGACTCTGTAATCAGGTGGCTAGATCCAGAATCCAGTCCCCCATGAGCCAATGATTTACATTTTTTTTTATCTACAGTGAAACAACTTCAACAGGAGAATGGGAGGGAATCCAACATCAGAATATCACACAGTCCAGTGGTTAGCGCACTCACCTGAGAAGTGGTGGATTCTAAGACAGCATCACTATCATGGGGATAAACATTATGATGGAGCTCCTCCCCACGCCCCCCTTGGCTTCTTGTCAAAACTACATAGGTGCCTAATGCCAAGAGAGAGTCTTAGCAGCTGAGAAACCCAAGTGGAGGGAGGCAGTTTGGACTTAGGCACCTGTATCGGAGGGGGCAGGGCTTAGCACAGACCCTTCCACCCGGCATTTCCCTTAGGCAATTTTAGGCACACAGCCACCTAGCATGCTGGCTTTTGTGAATCCCATCTGAGTTGCCCATCTCTCCTCATTTTTTGTATAAAGAGCCAGGCACCAAACTCAAACTTTGTGAATCCTAGTGATTTTTTACACAAAGCCCAGTGATATTCACCAGTCTTAAGTTTCTTTGTGAATCTAGTCCACAGTGATAGGTTTCAGAGTGGTAGACATGTTAGTCTGTATCCACAAAAAGAATGAGGAGTACTTGTGGCAGCTTAGAGACTAACAAATTTATTTGGGCATCAGCTTTCATGGGCTCAAATCCACTTCATCCGATGTATAGAGTGAAACATACAGTAGGAATATATATAATATACACACACACACACACTATATATATATATGTACATACACACACACACACACACACACAGAGAGAGAGACCAACTCTAAAAGTCTAATTAGTTAAGGGGAATTATTGTTAGCAGAAGAAAAAAAATGTTTTGTAGTGATAATCAGGATGGCCCATTTCAAACAGTTGACAAGAAGGTGTGAGTAACAGTAGAGGAAAATCAACATGGGGAAATAGATTTCAGTATGTGTAATGACTCAGCCACTCTCAATCTTTATTCACTTCTAATTTAATGGTATCCAGTTTTCAAATTAATTCCAGTTCAGCTGTTTCTCATTGGAGTCTGTTTTTGTTGAAGAATTGCCACTTTTAGGTCTGTTACTGAGTGACCAGGGAGATTGAAGTGTTCTCCTACTGGTTTTTGAATGTTATGATTCCTGAGGTCAGATTTGTGTCCATTTATTCTTTTGTGTAGAGACTGTCCGGTTTGGCCAATGTACATGGGAGAGGGGCATTGCTGGCTCATGATGGCATATATCACATTGATAGATGTGCAGGTGAACAAGCACCTGATAGCATGGCTGATGTGATTAGGTCCTACGATGGTGTCACTTGAATAGATATGGAGGACAGAGTTGGCACTGGGCTTTGTTGCAAAGATAGGTTCCTGGGTTGGTGTTTCTGTTGTGTGGTTGCTGGTGAGTATTTGCTTCACATTGGGGGCTGTCTGTAAGCGAGGACTGGTCTGTCTCCCAAGATCTGTGCGAGTGAGGGATCACCCTTCAGGAGAGCTTGTAGATCTTTGATGATGTGCTGGAGAGGTTTTAGTTAATAAAGATGGGGAGTGGCTGGGTCATAACACACACTGAAATCTATTTCCCCATGTTAATTTTCCCCTACAGTTACTCACACCTTCTTGTCAACTGTTTGAAATGGGCCATCCTGATTATCACTATAAAAAGTTTCTCTCTCTCTCTCTCTGTGTGTATATATATATATATATAAAATCTTCTTACTGTATGTTCCACTCTATACATCTGATGAAGTGGGTTTTAGCCCATAAACACTTATGCTCCCAAACATTTGTTCATCTCTAAGGTACCAAAAGTACTCCTCGTTCTAGTCCATAGTGTCATCACTGATTAGCTTTCCAACGCACCTGGGGAACCATTCCTATATCCTGAACAGTTCTGGCTTCACATCCTCACATGATAAATGGATTTTGGACTATTAAAATCAGCCTTTGAATTTTAAAAACATACTAACTTTGTATTGCATTCATAGAAAACATGAAAACAGTGAAATATGTTTGTTAATAATTGGAATGTACAGCAATGTAGCCACTATTGTAGTTTAACATTTCCCAAGACAAGTAGCAAACAAATAATATTGTAAACCTTTTCAATGCATATAAGCATCAATGACAAGTTTTATACAAAAGCACTTCAGAAAATAATCAGGCAAGAACCTTTCTTAATGAAGAACATTAAGCTGATTATATGCATAGATCAGATCATTGCCCATGCAAATGACCAGAATTAGCCATTTTCACAAGCAATTACTTGAGTTATATGTACAGTTATGGTAAATATGCATGCACCTCATTTGTTTGAAAATGTGACCCAAAAAGCACATACTTAATTTTTGTGAGTTATTGTTTTTTTCACCTGGATTGTAGAGTTCATGAGAGAAAATGAGATGAATAGGATAATCTACTCTAATTCCTCGTTTCATGTATTGTAGTGTTCCTTCATTTGCATTGGGCTACGCAGTGTCTCTGGATCAGAGCAGAAAGCAAAATGTAAGGGTTGGCACTGGACCCTTTTTTCTAAAAAAACAAAAAAAAAAAGTTCTACCGGGTTTTTAGAATTACCTGCAAGCAAATGGAAATAAACTATACTTGTACTGGAACACATGAATGCAATGTACCTATATGTGGGTGCTGTGATCCTGACTTATAATAGTTCATTTTGTTTCTTAAATAAACAGCCTAAAAAAAATCCCCTCACAAAGAAGTCCCTTGCTACAGTTTCCAGCAGGAGATGTTGCATTGTGGTGTTAGCTTGCTTAGTTTCTTGGCACAGGGAGGAACTGCCTCATGTCTGTCAGCAATAACTCTTCTGGTCAATTCAGGTAATGGGGTCCCAAGGGAACCCTTGTAGTCAGTTCAGCTAGAAGGATGGCTGCTGAGTGTGGAGGAGAGACGTAAACAAACAAAAAGTGAAGTTCATTGAAGGATAAGTCAGAGGTGCAGAGGAATCTCAGAACCTCTGTAGCTATATAATCACAGAATTGGGAGAAGTCTGCTGTAATTGTGATGCCTGTGGCCTTCTGCTCCAAAACCTCTGAGACCAAAGCCTGTCTTTCAAAAGAAAAAGGCAAGGGAAAAATTTCAGAATACTTCCCTACTTTATCTTGCCTTTCAGCTGACATTTTTTCAATGTTGTTTAAGGGATTTGGATGCCCATGTCCCATTAAAATGAGTGGAAACTAGATGTTCCAATTCCCTAGGCAGCTTTGAAAAATATTAATTTCCAGAAACTGTATGGTTTGAGACCATAAATAATTGTTTGCAATAGTAATACAAGAAAGATCTATAAGGAATTAAAGTAAGTGCAATGTATTGTATGTGAAAGAACGCAGCTCTAAACAAGATCAGAAATCACACAAGAGGCAGTAACATTCTGGGCTAGATGACAAAATTGAATTCACAGCCGGTTGGTTGCAAAAAGGATCACATGCTGTTGAAAAGGAAGGTAAACTTGTTTCCATACCTGTCATGTGATATTCCATTAGCTGCGATTAGCTGTGGGACTGAAGCTGATTGTCCCTTAATTTAATTGTGAGGGGTTTCTGGTAGAGCATTTTCAGTAAGGGGCACTTGAGTTTAGAACAGTGTTGGAGATTGAAGAGCTCTAGATAAGCCATGGAAGTGCTTGTTTATTTTACATTCCTTTTTAAAATTCCTAAAAACAAGACTGATACGTTTTTAAATGGTTATTTAAAATGTGAAGGCATTTGCCTAGTTTATAATGAACTGTTATAGGTCCAAATTCCTTTAAGTTTATACAGGACAAGAGTTTTAATTTAATGACAACACCTATTGATGCAGGCTAACTGCTGTGGTATTAATGACTGGTTTGGAAACTCACCAAGTAAACACTTGTGACTTTGACTAAGTATTTGGTTTACTTAAGAAGTTCTCCGTGCAAAGAATACATAGCCTTCAGCAGCAGTTGCCTAGCAGTTGCCTTCATCTGAATCTATGTACAAAGGGAAGTGTTATGCCTGTCTGCTTTAGTACCTTGTTCATGGTTTTCTGCTGCAAATCGTAATTGTTTGCTAAACAAATCCCAATAAGTTAAAGATATCTGATACTTTGCAAAGCAGATCCTCCATCAGAGGAGCTGTGACAATTTATACCATCTGAGGATCAGGCTGTGTCACCGCACGTTGGGGGTGGAAGAAATCAAATCTCTCCATCCTGCTCTTTGAGAAAAGTACATTCCTTCATTCTAGGGTATGATGTTAACTTTTATTTAAGAATATTTCAGAGAACAGTAAAGTAAGATACAAGGTTAACTGAAAAATAACTCGGTACAGAAGTATTCAACAGAAGCCAGGAGAAAACCTGGGTAAAATCAATGAGAAAATATATTCACTGGAGGTTTTTAAAATTCTACTGATAATCTGAGCCATTGGTAGTAACAAGCAGTGCATAAAATTTTCGCTGAAAGACTAAATGAGGTGACTTCGACATTTTTGAAATTTTTATCCCATTGACTAATTTTGATGAAGTTTCCAAAAGAGGGGGAAAAACACATTTTTTAATCTTACTGTGAAATAAGAATTCAGATATTAACTTCTCTAGAATGTTTTTCACAACTTTGTACAGTGACTGATGCTGCTCATCTCTTTCCTAAGTAATTATATCATTGCAGTTCATGTTCTCTGTAAAGAGAGGAGGGCTACAAGTGGCATATTCATTAGCAGCTGTACTCTCCCTTGGAAGAGGAAGAAGAAATGGGCAGTTATGGTCAACGTTCTAAACATTGTCTGATTTCTCTTGTTCAGCAGCCAGAACAATAGTCGAAAAGTTGAGCATTGCTAAAGCTTAAGGGAATTAATTTTATAGTCACATTTGCTAGATTTTAAAGAAAATATTCAAACATTAATTGTTGCTCTTCAGGAGTCATTTGTTTTAACTCTAAAGATCGATTCTAATGGCTTTCTATGCCATGCAAGACTGGTGCCACTCAGAGTTGCAACGTGAAACCAACCTACTGGACACACATTTTTAATGCATCTTTTAACAATTCTCTTCTCTTTCTACCCTCTCCCCCCACCCTCGCAAATATTTCACTGCAATGTTATTGAGTGATCATTTGAAGCAGCAGGACTGGAAAATTCTTCCTACTGAATCTCTATGTGTAAAATGCTGACCACTCTCAAAGCCATAGAAATGGAATCTTAGGATTCAGACAACTTCTATCCTTTTGGGTTCACTAAGTAATTATTTGAAGTGGCACATCTACATTTAGCTCCTCAGAAGGCCTAATCACTAAATTAGACAGATAGATAGATAGATCCCATTGCTCATCCTGTAATACATAATTCATGAAAGACATTTTGGTTAGACAAAACACAGACTGCTGTGCCAGCCAAGCACTTTGTAAGTATGCAGTATCTTAATAATCATATTAAGGAACCATTAGTTGAATTCTGGTCTCTGCCACGAAAGAATTATCCAGGTTTCTTATAGTGTAATATTTATGAGAGACTTACTTTGTAGGACTGATGACGTAGTGTAGTAGTTGAACGGAACACTGGACACCATGTAATCATCAGAGAAAGCAGCAAGTCTATCCCCTCCAAATACTGTTTTTCCTACTCCTGCATTTCCAACAAGCATGACTGGTTTGCCTTTCTCCAGCAGCAAATCAAAAAAGTATCTGAGACTTGTGGTCTCAGATGTGTGAACCAGGACTGCCTGAAACATCAAGAAAAAGAGTAGCAACAGTTTTTGCTCCTTGCTTAAGTTAATACAACAAGTGATCTTTTAAGGGTTTTATTTTTAAAATAAATATTATGGAGATATCAGGTAGTACCCCAGATATACAGCTTGGGTGGAATTTTGAACAGGCCTAAAATGGGACATAACTTTCTGTTTTTCTCTAAATATAAACAGATTATTGATCTGAATATCACACAGGGTTAATTTTATGCCTTTCGAATGTTCTGAATATTTTATTTCTTTTCATAATTTTTAATAGGAAATCTTTGAAATCGGACTCTAGCTGAAATCTAACCAATTTTTTTTAAACACTATTTACACAAAAATTAGTAGAAAGGTGAATGTTGACTAGATATAGTGCAATGAGTAGGGGTTTTTAATTTGGATTTATATTAATTTTTGGCTGTTATTCATCATAACAAAGAATGTTCCTTTGGTTGCCAATGGATAAGCTTTCTGCACCATGAGCCCATAAAATCTCTGCCAGATAAAACCTTTTTTTCCTCTCTAGGAGCTACCCTTTTCTGTCAGACTTTATCCTACAACAAAGAAGTTTTGTGTGGCTGCTAATAGATTAAAATGTTTTTCATCAGCAGTTACACACTTCTATTTCCCCACATGTCCACCCTGACTCATAATAATCCTACTCTCATTTAAACATTAAAAAAACTCCTAGGAAATTAATGTACACAAAAATTGTTGTGATGCATTTCAGATTGCTACACATATAACATATCTGATACCTTAACTTTTAATTCCCTTATTTTGTGTGGTTTTGTAACTAGTAGTACATGATTTCTACTCCTCCATTCAGAGGCACTTTACCACAAACACAGGTACCATATACCACAAACCATCCACCACAATCTTTTTAGGATCACCAGCTTCCTCTCAGATCCTTACTCAAATCTACTGCTTCTCACACCAGCTATCCATAGCTTTTAGTGTGGAGAGAAAGTAGTTGAGGAAAGAGCATGTGCAGAATGATGGGGGAGGGGAAGGGTTAAAATTGTGATGGTACTTATGAGTCTGCCACTATTACAGAATCACAGAACTGTAGGGCTGAAATAGACCTCAAGAGGTCATCAAGATCAGCCTCCTGCAGTGAGGCAGGATCTATTGCACCGACACCATTCCTGAGTGGTGTTTGTCTAACCAGTTCTTAAAAACCTCCTATGACAGGGATTCCCCCACCTCACTTGGCAGCCTATTTCAGAGCTTAAACTATTCTCATAATTAAAAAGGTTTTCAGAACATCTAATCTAAGTCTCCTTACTGCAGACTACATCCATTACTTTTTGTCCTATCTTCAGTGGAAATGGAGAACAATTGATCACTATCCTTTTTATAACAGCCCTTAACATATTTGAAGACTGTTATTAGGATCTTGCTTGCTCTTCTTTTCTCAAGACTAAACATAACTTTTTTTTTAACCTTTCCTCATAGGTCAGGTTTTCTAAACCTTTTATCATTTTTGTTAGTCTCTTCTAGATTCTCTCCAATTTGTTCACATCTTTCTTAAAGTGTGGTATCCAGTACTGGACACAGTACTGCAGCTGAG
The DNA here is from genome assembly GCA_007922305.1 of Dermatemys mawii. NCBI lineage: Eukaryota > Metazoa > Chordata > Testudines > Dermatemydidae > Dermatemys > Dermatemys mawii. Next base: position 42,012,094 of record ML677349.1, on the reverse strand, counting down.
GCCTCACCAGCACTGAGTAGAGTGGGACAATTAGCTCTCATGTCTTATATACAACATTCTTGTTAATACATCCCAGAACTACATTAGCCTTTCTCACAACTGCATCACGTTGCTGACTCATATTCAGTTTGTGACTCACTATAACGCTCAATCCTTCTCAGCCATACCACCACTTACCTAGTTCTTCCCTATTATGTAGCTGTGCAATTTTCTTTCCTAAGGGTAGTACTTTGCGCTTGTCCTATATTCAGTTTCATCTTCTTGATTTCAGACCAATTCTGTAATTTGTCAAGGTCATTTTGAATTCTAATTCTGTCCTCCAAAGCATGAACAACCCCTTCTCCCATCCACACATTTTATAAAGCACACTCTCCACTCCATTATCCAAATCATTAATGAAAATAGTGAATAGTACCATATCCAAGACAGACCTCTGTGGGACCCCACTAAATAATTCCTCTCCCCCACCCAGTCTGACAGCAAATCATTGATAACTAGTCTGAGTAAAGTCTTTCTTTGCACCATACTCAAAGAGTAGTTACCAGTGGTTTGCTATCAAACTGGGGAGAGGAGAATTTGTCTAGTGGGGTTCCACAGAGGTCTCTCTTGGATCCGGTGTTATTCAATATTTTCATTAATGACTTGGATACTGTTGGCCACTTCATTAAACTGACTTTGTGCCTCAGTTTCCTCATCTATAAAATGAAGATCATAGTCACTTATTTCCTGAGGTACTGTGTCAACTAATTTGTGTTTGTGCCATGCTTTTATTATGTAAAGCAGTATGTAAGTGATAAGTGTTATCATCCCCAATAAAGATCTACCCAAATACTTATATTTGCAGAATGTTATTTTCAGACATCTAAGACGATATTCAAATCAACGATAAAACTACAAAAAACAGTGCTCATCTATGCATGCCTTTAATATACATATATTGTACCTGTAAAGGTGTTTCTGGTTCCATATCAAATTTTGGAACTTTATCAGTCCAGGGCAAGAATTTCCTAGTCTTTGGGTCAAGATAATAATCAAAAATTGTACCCTGGGATGGAAACTTCACTGCTTTCATCTCCTTGAGCCACCAGCGGCTGAATTCAACTTGATAATTTGAAAGCTATAAAAATATTACAATGTATTTGTTATTTAGTTCTTTAACGTATTATGGTCTACTATGTTATGTCTATAGCATGAAGCTCTTACAATGTGTAAATACAAAAGCATATAAAAAAGACTCATAACAAACAGTGCAGGCACATATACAAATCTGATGACTGTTTATAACACGCTAATGTAGCTGTAGTAATCAAGGGCACTCAAACAGTGTTTAATTTGGGGCATTTTGGACCTTCTGACTGAAGTGGCTGATGCTCTGTTGGTGTCACTTCTTTAAAGGCTGAAGCCAGGAGCCCTCCAGATTTCCCCATTCTCCACCTCACTGCCAAAAAGTACGCAGTTAAATGTAGCTCAGATTTAGATAGTGATGAAATTAGAGGCTGACTTGCTTTACTATCCAGGAATAGCTTTCCAGGGGCAGGCTGAAAGAACTCTAAAGAGCCCCAAGGCCCCTTTAGCTGTTGAGGTCAGCCTCTTCTTCTAAGGAAAGATCTTTCCCCAAGCTTCTGATAGGACAGCCTTGATAACAGCTGTTATCAGTTCAGACAGGGCATTCCCTGTTTCTTAATGTCTATGTGAGTTCCTCCTTCACCTGTTGGACAGTATAAACCCCATTATACATCCATGGGTGATGCACCTTATTTGCATTAAAATGGAGCCAATTCAGTTATGTTAATCTTGAATACAGAGGTTTGGCTGGGAAGAAATTACAGGACCCAGCAGACATCCTGATCCCCCAAAAATGTCTTCTAAATGCTTGTTGAGTATATTATCCAACAGAGCATTCCTACCCACAGCATGTGATGGATCCTCACAAAAGGTCTCAGGAATGGTCTCAATTAGAGGAAGGATATATCATGATGTACTGGAGAGGTTTCTCCATTCCCATATTGCCCCCTTGCAGGTATCAGTCATTGCACTCTCTGAGTGCAGTTCATGCTCCAGGATAGTGCAGATAATGGTGCAAGCCTCCGACATGGAGGAGAAAACTGTAAGCTGAGCCATAGTCATGTGTCACCAGGGCTGAGTTGAGAAGAGGGAAGTGCCTGTCTCACCCTTACAAAGACACCAGTCTTTGGGGAAGGGACAGTCTTTTTGTTCTGTTTGTACAGTCCCTAGCACAATAAGATCGCAGTCCATGACTGAGACTCCTAGGCACTACAATACCTAATAATAAATGAGGGCTGTTGTGACCTTCAGATGCATCATGCCTGCCTCAGACACAGCATCTGCAGGAGCACCCAGAGCAGCAGTGCATCTCTGAACTCCCCAACCACCATTGCTGGCTGAAGAGATACAGTTTAGCCTTATACTTCTTTAATGCACCGCAAAATAATTTGGTCATGTAAACTGCTCTGTAGCTTACCTGATCTTGAAAGAGTGCACCACCAAATGCCCAGACACAGGCAAAGACAAAGTATATCTCATAGAGCTCTCTTGGGCAGTCAGCAGGCACATTTTCAGGGGTCAGCAAACAATCCAACAAAGAACAAAGGGTCTAAAAAAAGAAAAAGTGGTGAAGAGCGAGATCTTTGAATCCTTGCTCCTGAGTGTGGTGATGGTAACTCAATCTCAGGGGCAACATGATGTACTGAGCTGAAGACCAAGTATGCTGCAATCATGACTTTATAATGCAAAAAAAGGAGGCTGGCATATAAAGAAGGAAAAACAAGAAACCACTGCGACAAGTTTGTTAGGCTAATGTTACCACTGAGAGTTGTGCTGTCTACTGTATCTTCCTCTACACTTGTACTTTAAACCAAATTAAGTAACCCTCTGGCTCTACACAAGGATTCAAGAGTCAGTCAGTCAATACTCTCCTCCATATGAATAAACCCTACTTAAATGCAAGTACTGCAAATTAAATACACCAAAATAAAAATAGCTTCCACAAGAGCAAACACCAGAAAGCTGTTCCCATAAAAACAGAAATTTCCAGGAGTTCTTTTAGACTGCTAAAAGGACTACTCAGATTATATATTACTGTATTTTTAATTCATAACTTTTTTATTTTTGTTTCTTTCTGACACAGGTTTGCTGCATTTCTGCTTGTAATATTTTTTCCTGTCTACACTGTTCGTACAAAATTGTAAAAACCAACCCAGAATCTCTGAATAGAATAAAAGAAATTTAAGTAAGTTATCCACACTGCCCCTTACTCTGCCATCATGGAAAGATGTTTTATTCCATGCCTTTGAAAGGAAAGAGTTAAAACAATCCCATGTGGGACAGGACAGAACCTCTTTGCTGGAAACAATGGGGAAGTCTAAAAGCCCTTATTAAACATTCAGACTATAGAGAAAGAATTCATGTTCAGGAACATTTTCCAATTTATTCCTAAAGACAGACTGATCAACATACAAAACCACACAACAGAAATATATAAATATTGTACAACTCGTTATGCTTTTTGAATAATTTCAAGCTAACCATGCAATCAACTTAATATTGCATGCAGAAAGACTACCTTAAAACAACATTAAGATTACAAACAGATCTGTGCAGACAATGGAAGTTCCATTTCAGGAAGGATTTCAAGATTTGGCTTCATTCCAAACTGGAATGAAAACCAAACATTTTGAAATTCTCTGCAAAGGAAAATTCCAAACGTTCTCATTCTGTGTCAAAACATTTCATTTGGACAAAATTATAATATATAATACAAATACATTTTGTAGATGAAAAGTAGTTTCAAAATGAAAAATTGAAACATTCAGTTATAAAAATGTTAAAGTAGGATGTTTTGACATTCATTGTCAGGACTTCTTTTTTTCTATCTTTCATCCAAAACAAAATTTTGGCCAAGCATTTCTATTTCAATAGAACCATGTATACCGATGGAATGTGGTTCTGTCAAAATTTCTCCACTCAGCTTTACAAAGATACAAAGTGAAGCATTTGAAATTCAGAAAATGACAAAATGCAGGTGTATATGTGAGGATGTAGACTTAATATATGATCACACACTTTTTTCCCACATGAACCCTGCTTCATGATCATTTAATAGATTCAGAGTTGTAAAGATGACTCATATGAAAGCTTCTGTGTTCTGGCTCACTGGTGTTCAGTGAAGGAGAGTGGTGTTTGTTCAGTGTTTAGTTTTATCCTCCTCTATGATTCAATAATTGGTACCAATATCCTATTTGCTGGACATCAAAACAATGGATTTTTCTCTTTTTATAGGTGTAGATATGGCTCCCATCACTATGGTGTTTTAGCATCTCACAAAGGTGGATAAATTTATCAACCCCCTTATTATCTTCATTTGAGAGTTGCAGAATGGAAGCACAGACAGATTAAATGACTCGCCCAAGATCATACAGAAAGTCTGTGGCAGAGGCAAGATTAGACCTCAGAAGTCCTGGATCTCAGTCCAGTGTCCCAACTCCTAAATAGTTGTTTTTGTTAGAGTGGACTACAGGAAGAGGACATCTTTGGATCACTGCCTCCTTCCCCACTCCCAGTAATTATGCAAAGAAGCCGAGCTCCAAAAATATGTCCATTTTTGACACCTAGTTTTTCTGAAAAATAAATTTAGAACCTATTAACTTTACTCACTTTCCAGACGCACACCTATTTTAACAGCTTACCTTCCTGTGCACCAAAAATAAAACTGCATATTCAGGATAGATTTCTAGAATTTTGTTATTTATACTTACTGACTTATATTTTAACATAATGCTTATTATGCATACCTGCACCATACTATTCTCAGGAATAGGAGTGATAGTTTTAAACCTTGTTCTGAGCTGATCTAAGCAGGGAGGCACATATTTATCAAAGAGGATAGTTAAATTAGCTTTTTCAGATTGGTGACTTCTTGTTTCTATCCAGCTGGCAACATACCTGCAAAACACAACAGAAAGATACCAGATTTTGTAAGGGAGAAGTCCAGAGAAGTCCAACACACAATAGTTTTGCCGAGTTTAGAGTCATGCCCTTGCAACACTACACACTTGTGATGTACCTCTTGTCTGCACACAATAATGCTTGGAACAGTACACAAGTGTTGCCAGAACCATAAGAACAAGAGCTGCCACACTGGGTCAGACCACAGTCCATCTGTAACCACTGCATCCCAAAGGGCTGTTGTGGAAGCTGAGCAGATTGGCACCCAACTATGCCCTCTTTCCTTGACCACATCTTCTCCTCCAGGGAAGGCAGAGAAGAGGGTGCCATAACTATGTCAGCCCCACCCAGCTTTCTGGTTGCTGTCACGCTGCTGGAACAGCACAAAGCTGCTGGAGCTAGGGCTAAGATTTGTCCTTATATTTTACAGAAGAGGCCATTTGTAAATACAAATACTCAAACTTTATATATGATTCAGTTTTGTCCAAGTTACACTTAACTTATTAGAATTATTTTCAGTATTGTTTGTAACATAAGACCTAACTGGAAAGAGCATAATATATTGTAGGTAGCAGAGAGACACTTACTCATCCTCTAGCTCCTACCACAATGGATACGTAAACTTCCTTACCATGATGTTTGGAGCTACTGAAAAACATTTGGGGGAAAGATCTGATGTATTGACTGTTAATGCTTCTAAATTCACATTGAAGGATGGATGTTGAGGAATATTAACCAAATGTTCTCTAAACCGGTATGACCATCTTATGTTAGATTGACCACTCTGATGCCTGACTTTGACCACTCTGATGCCTGACTGACGCCTGACTCTATATATAGTAAATAATATTAAATGATCACAACTTGAAAAATTAAACAGTCATGTAAATTAATGGAGTCTATTCGTATTAAACTAACTGATAATATTGTTTTATCATTTGTTTTGAAGGTATATTTAAAAAAACACAATACTCACGGATTCCACCCAAGGTCCTGGGGGTTTACATAAAGAATACCTGCTCTAGACACAGTAGCTGGGGTAGCGGTTTTTAAATGGTGTATCTCAAACAGCAGCCTCATTGATGGAGTCAGAGAGACACGTTCATTGCTGGCAAGGGTCAGGACCTAAACATTACCAGTAAAGCACTGAACAAGAGCAACTTAAGACATTCATTCTAACAAGCATATAGCATGAATTGGCCTGTACATATTATGGACCTATGTAGATTTCAGGTATATTTATAGGACATATTTGCACATGCACCCTTCAGAATGAATCTGGACATGATAGGATTCTTCCAAATTTGAAACATAAGGCCATGAATTTTGTTTTAAAAACATATTAGAACATAAATTAGAGGTCATACTTTATGGCATACCATATGCTTGTCAGTTCAGTTAATTTTTATAGACAGCAGAATCCATATAGGTATATTTTTAGTGGTGTGTATATATTCAAGATAATAATTATACTTCAAGATCATTTTCACATGTCATTTAATTTTTCAAAAAAGAAAAATGTTTATTAAAGTTCAGGTCTGAGTTATAATAACGTTTATAAAATTAAGTTTAGAATGTTTTTAATTACATTTCTTGTACCAAACACTATTGTTTTTCTTGCATTGTAGCAATCATGTGATTAGAGTACGGGAATGAGAGTTAAAGGTTTCTATCCTATTCCTGTCTTTTTTGCTGACTTGATTAGAGAATTCACTTACAATTTGTGTGCATCAGGTGTAATAATACTTACCAACATCATACCAGTGTTGTTGGGCTTAATTCATGAATGCATATAAAATTGATTTAGATTTTTGAAGGAAAAGCACTCCACAATAATTAACGTTATTACTAATTACTATATTTTGGCTGACACTTTGAGTCATAACTCAAAGTACATTTGTAACCCCCATTACACATACATATTCACTGAGAGTTTCATATATCTTTACAGCAGGGATGCGCAAACTTTTTGGCCCGAGGGCCACATCGGGATTCAAAATTTTATGGAGGGCTGGATAGGGAAGGCTGTGCCTCCCCAAACAGCCTGGCTCTGCCCCCTATACAGCCCCTCCCACTTCCCGGCCCCAGACTGCCCCCTCAGTTTGGGATGGATGGGTCAGGAGTTCTGCTCCTTGTCCCCTGACCCACCCACTCCAGAGACCCTCCCCAATCTAACTGCCCCCCCCCAGGACCCTTCCCACCCAACCCCCTTGTTCCCTGTGCCCTGACTGCCCTGACCCCTATCCACCCCCCTGCCTCCTGACACACCCCCGGGACTCCCACGCCCTATCCAACCCCCTCCAGAGATCCCCTCTCCAGAGATCCCCCACCCCTAACCACCATCCCGGGACCCTACTTCCTATCCAACCCACTCTGCTCCCCAACCCCTCACTGCTTCTGCCCCTTATCCAACCCTCCGGTTCCCTAACCATGAGGCTCCTAGCAGTGTGTTTGGCTCCACATGGAGCCAGACACACTGCTCTGTGGGAGCGCGCAGCTCTGGCCCCCAGAGTGCTGCCCGTGTGGTGGCATGGCTCCGGGGGAGCAGAGAAGGCTGTGGAGGGGCCGAAGGCAGTTTCCCCAGCTAGGGGGCCAGATGGGATGGGCCCGCAGGCCACATCCAGCCTGCGGGCCATAGTTTGCCCACTCTTGCTTTACAGTGTAGACAGAATGACTTTAAATATCCCCATTGTGTAGAATCAGGTACAAAAGAGACAAGGTTATTACCAACTATCATTGCACTAATTGGCAATGGTGAAAATAAAAAGGGAAGAGTTAAAATTAGGGCTGTCAAGGAATTAAAAAAATTAATCACACTGTTAAACAATAATAGAATACCATTTATTTAAATGTTTTTGAACGTTTTTCCTGTTACTCACCTTGTTATCATCCATGACAGTATTCAGTGACTCAATCCACATAGGATCTATATCTCCATCTAGGACGATCCATTTTGGCCCATCCTGGGCAATATTAGCCTGCTCTCTCAGAAGAGATGAGAGGACACCTGCAAATTATATTTAAATAAAATCCAGTCAATAGGGTGCTTCAATACAACCTTTTGGAACAAATATTCCTAAAATACTACTGCATCATTAAAAACAAAAGATTTTGTAACAATGTAAGAATGGGTTCCCTTCTGGTTGCTTGTCAAACAGCCTTTCAAATTAAAGAAGAAACATGCTCGGTGCACAGGTCATACAGCAAATTAACTGGATATAAAAATGGCTGATTTCTGGTCTGACTGCATGACAGTACTGCTTGAGAGGGAGACCCTTTCCACTGCATCATCAATCCCACTTAACAGGGTAGGTACGGGAGCTAGGGAGAAAGTTGCTGAGACACTGCAGCAGACCGCAGGATCTCTCTCTCTCCCCCACCCCTCTACTCTGGCACCCCTCTTCTGAAGCTGGGAACTGGCCAGAGGATCCACATAGCAAAGGATCAATCACTCTTCTCTTTCCAAGGCCACCCTTGCCATGATCCCAAATCTCACTGCATGGAAATATATAGTAAACAATCATTGCTCTGGACTCCTTGGCTGGTAGGTACGCTCCATATTTGTTTTGTTTTTTCCTGGTGGAGGACGTATAGATCTTAGTGATGAAAATAACGTTAACTGCTACTAGCCATCTTTCCATTCCCGGGTTGCATGATGTATAAAACCAAACAACTCATCGGTGGTCACAGCTTTTGGGTTTAGGTCATTCCACACAAGCTTTTGTTTCATGTTCACATACGTTCGGTTCAGAGTTCTCAGAACCTGAAGGGCAGGAGAGAAAAAGATCGACGCACGTGACTTAGTAACTGAACCTCAAATACAAAGTTTCTAGCTTCTTTATTGTTTATTAATAATGACAGATCTGTCAACCCCCATCCACAGCTGTCTTGGTTTCCCTGTGCTCCCTCCTCTCTGCCCCACTTTATCACCAGCCTCTCACACAACAGATAAAAATGAACAGTGGGAATCCTGGTCTGACAACCCTGCTAAGGCTTTACTCTGGTAAACAACGGGAAGCTGGTCCAATGGAGAAGCTTGGATGGAGGATGGATGTGTAGTCAAACCACTGAACTAGGACTCAAGAAATCTGGGTTTAGTTCCCAGCTCCACCAGAGACTCCCTGTGTGACTTTAGGCAAATCATTTAATCTCTGTGGGCCTTAGATTCCCTTGGGTAAAATAGGGATAATATACAGTAATGACCAGGGCATCTAGTTTTGCTTACTATCTGAAGGACCATAATATTGAAAAAACATGGTATTATATAATGACTGTCAAAATGTAGTAGCTGAGATGTAACAGTATCATCTTTCAAAAATATTCAGCTACCACTGAGAATAAAGAAACATTGACCTCACTCTTCCTGGCTGGTAATCCTCCAGCTTGACATCCCAAAACAAACATTCAAACCCATTTGCCATATATAGTTTCAATTATGCATGGCCATGACTATTCTCATTTTGAGTAATGCAAGCAATATGTAGGAGATAAACCTACACTTTAACATTGAGATTTGTGATTGCACTTCCTACCCCTGCCGCTGGGAATGCCTGAGCAACATGGTATCAAGTTGCAGCCTGAAGGGAAGAGAATATTTTTCTCTGTGAACTAATGAAATATTCTTCATAAAAGACAGCCAGAAAATGTGCTGTCTACTGTACCTTGCTCTTTCCTGTGCCTGCATTTCCCACCACAAAGACAGAGTGACGCACTGCCAGAAGCTCCTCCAGCTGAACAATCTGCCAAACAGAATTAGTACATAGCTAATCGTTTTGCTTTCCTGTCCTCCCATTATCACCAAGACACTAATTATTTCCCCACATATTATCTCCCTCCCACCTTTTCCCTTAGTCAGGAAAATGAACTGTTGCCTTCGTAGGTAACTTCAAAATGTGTATATCCAAGGAAACTGAGTTTGTCTTCTAAGGCTGTAGGCAAAACCCAGTCTTGTTTGGATGAATGAATATACCTCAACAAATGAAAACAAATCTCATTTTTCTACTAATTGATTTACACAATCGTGGAGACCAGTAAAAGAAAATGAGAACCGTCACCATGCCAGAGGCTACAGAATGGGTATCCAACATTTTGTTGCATGGTGTAAAGGACAGTAACCACACATCACAGGTTAAGCAGTGCTAGAACAACACAGCAGCAATAATTTGCCAGATAGGTTTAAATACAGAAAATTTCATTGAACCAATACAATCCTTTGAACATCAAGAAGCCTTTTAGTGTTCCACTCTCCTAAATTTCTAATGCACAAAAAATAATTCCCTTACTGTAATGAGGTGTCAGTACTCTTTTTTGGATCTGTCCTGTTATCACCGACTAAGTTCTGCTGACTTATTATGGCAAGGTGAAAAAGGAAAAGGTAAAAACAAAGTCTACTGAGTGTAACTGTAAAATCATATGCATCCCAGTCACAAATCAAGAGCAGAGTTTGAACCCTAAACCTTAAGCACTGCAGCATAGGCACTGCAAATATTTAAGCCTACAGGACTAACATCAGCTAGTAGAGCTAGCAGACTTTTTTCCAGGTGCACAGACAGGTTAACAGGTCCAGGTAGTGGTAGGGGAAGGAAGCCCCAGCCCAACCTTGCTCTCTGTCTCTCGCCGCCAACCGCTAGAGTTTGGGGAACAGCTGACTCATGTGTTTCCCGCAGAGTGGGAGATATGGCTGCTGGCACTACGTGCTGGGTCCAGAAGGTGGTGAGGTGAAGCCCTGTGCATCTATCTTTACCACCCCCACCCCCGCCCCAGAGGAACCCGTACCCCAGGCAGTGCCACTGGTGGGAGGACCTCTAGGGCCCTGTGCGTGGTCCAGGAGTTTATAGAGTGAGGAAGTCTGGCCCAGCTTCATCCCTCTCCTCCTTCTGCTGCTATAGATGATCCTGGTATTCCCAGTACAACACAGGCTGATGCTGCTATGAACCTGGCCTTACAATGTTCAGTGACTTTGGCAAGCTGCCAACATTTCCCTGAGAACACAACTGAGAGAAGGGGAATTGTGATTAACAACATTATACCTTAGACAAGTCAGAGTGCAATTTCGTAAGATAAAGAAAAAGCACTTCTGTGGGCTGTTGAACACCAAAATCCTCTTGCAAATAATGGAAGGCTTTATATATGGACCTTCCCTCATATGTCCATATCAGAGCTTGATGTGCATAACCAGAGGATGGGCCAGGAGTTGTAAACCACCCTACAGATGTCATGTTGGGCACTCTTCCACTGAGTTATTGTCTGTGATGCTGCTCCCCAGTCATGGTGTGGGGACAAAAGCAGGCCAAGCCAGTGAATGTGTGTGGTCACGCTAGATAAACCAGGCTCAACACGTTACTCTGGCTTAAGATCTACATTCAAGTAGAGAAGCAGGCAGGTGCACTCTTGAATTTATTTAGTGTGTCAGAGTCTTTCCCATTGATGCTTCCATTCTGTAAGGATGTCGTTTTTAAGCTCCCTAGTGGTTTGTAAGGACACTGAAAGTGTTCAGATCAGCTTAGAATGTGTTTTCATTTTATTTCATTTGACCAAATCTGACTTCTTGTGCTTTGATCTATCTTTTGTAGTTTATAAATGTGTTTGTTTATTCTACCTAAAGCAGTGAATTTGGTCTGAAGCATGTCAGAGACTCCCCTTGAGATAACAAGCCTGGTACATATCAATTTCTTTGTTAAATTGACAAATTCATATAAGCTTGCAGTATCCAGTGGACATAACTTGCAGCGGGCACTGCAAGACGGAGGTTCCTAGGGTTGTATCTGGGACTGGAGATATTGGCTAGTGTCAGTCGGTTGCACAATCCAATCAGCAGCTCACCAAAAATGCTCACTCCCATAACTGGGAGCGGCTTACATTGTAGAGACTGTGCAGGAACAACCTGGGAGTGGGGACTCTCACAGCAGAGCAGGGTAAGGCTGGCTGCTAGAGTTGAGGATTGGAGTGACCTAGCAGCTCACTGGTCCAGATAACACCAGGGAAATGATACAATTCCCCCATCCTTTCTCTGCACCAAAAAGTACCTGGAATAGAACTCAACTCCCAAGTATTCAGGTACCTCCTGGACAGCTGCTATCAAAAGTAATTTTTTTAACCCCTGAAAGAAGAATATTCTGAAAAGGGAAAGGTACATGGAAGTGCAGAGGGGTAGTTTTTCAAATTGTCTGGCACAGACATTTTCAATATAACTTCTTAAACCCATCTGTCTGATGTAATAAGCTTCTACGCACTGATAAAATGGGCTTGCCTGTCTCCAGACAGCTATGATACCCAGATGGAGAGTGACTCTCTCTCAATCTCTTGACGCACCTGACATCTGACACTGGGAACACAGCAGGGCATGAAGCATGACTCTTGAATCCCAGCTTCTTCTTCTTCTTTGGTTCCACCATCACCCAGAACCGAAGTACTAACAACTACCTACCTACTAACAACAATAAAACACTAATGAAACCGAAGGAGAAAGAACTCTGGATTTGAGCAGATTGGAGTGGTTCACTTCTATCCAGACACATGGCTGGGAGGAGATGAGGTAGTAGAGGATTCAAGTGCCCTCTGAGAATGTTTGGAGACACTGAGAGGAAAGGTGGTGATGGGTGTGTGTTAAGACAAATCTTCAACAAGAAAGAGGTATTTGAACAAGAAACATTTCCCTGTCTCCATATGGGCAGTATATATTACATATTTACTAACATTAATTTACTTGTATTGAATTGCAATATGTTGTCATGACACAGTGCCTTTGAAACACCTAGACTTTCAGAACAAATTAGGAACATTGCAATGTACTTCAAGTTGACCTTCATGTCTAATACAACTTGACTGCAATTATGCTGATTGAAACTCTTAAAGGGCATAATTAAAAGCAATGGATTATTTTACTTTGAGAATAAAGCTCTCCTCAGGCTGCAAGTGAAGCTCCAGGGTAGATTGTTTAACCATTTGTTCAAATTGCAGGTCCCTCTTCCTCGGAACATCCAGAGCTGGAAACAGGTCACTGATCAGGCCCATGAAAATTGGGATATCATCTGACACTATTTTAGGCAAGTTGAAGTCTCTTAAGGTTCTCATAAGTACCTGGAAAAGGATGGTAAATCACATATTATCATACCTGCCAGTGCTTTAAACCCATCTCCCTCTCTTCAGGATTCTGTCTTTATTTCCATTGATTCAGAGATAAATCAGAAGTTCTTATGATTGTTAAACTTAAATATGTACATAAGGTACCTAACCTGATCCTCAGATCTGTTCTTGTCTCCTCGCTTCAGTGAGCCAGCAACCACCAAGACTGACTTAACAGCACGAAGTCCCCAATCATAATGATCCTATGAAAAAAACATTGACTATTCATGAAAAATTATGAAATGAAAGTTAAATTGAAATATTTAAGGAGAAAACCTTTCTTAAAAGTATACAAAGTTTGATATACAGCTAGATGGAGAGACAAACTAGAATTTAAAGCATATTAGAATATTTTAGACTAGTGTAAATATGAAGTAACATCATTGATTGCAGAAGATTTTATGCTGGAATATATTTTAAAATAGATTTTATACTGGAATATATTCTAGAATATTTCATACTAGTGTAAACATGAAGTAACAATTGATTTCAGAAGATTTTATACTGGTGTATCTAACAACAGAATCTGGTCTGTTGAATGTAAGTGGTTTTATGAAACAACAGAAAACAAACAGGTGTTTATCCATGAGTACTCAATGCTGCACAATTCAGAAAAAGATCTGATAACATATTAAAAGAATGGGTTAAGCATTCAAAATAAATTACAGGGGAAAAACAAAAGTAAAAACAATACTAATACTCCCTTTAAAACTTTTTTACCTTTTCAAAACACTTAAACAATAACCAAATCTCACAAGATCTCTTTGAGGTACCATAGATGTTAAGTACTAGTAGTGAGCATTGTCATTCATATTTCACAGATGATAAGATGAAGGCAAACTAGTTAAGTGATTTACCCAAACCCAGAAAAGGATTCCATCTCAAAGTAGAATTGGAGCTCAGGAGTATCTGGCTTGCATTCTTGTAATCACATAATATCTTCCTTTTACTACATGCCAAAAATATATAAAAGATTTCAAAGAAATTAGAATGGTCTCTAGCCATGTTTTGAAGAGTGTGAGAGGGGAACTTTAGTATATGTACAGGAAGCAAGAATTACAAAGTTATGTATGTAGAAAGGTAAACTCTTTCCTTTTACAATGACTTTATTTGCCAGAATTTATGGGTAAAGGCTGAAGAGTTGTTCAGTGCTCATTCGACTAATAAAACTGAACATAAGGAGCATCTTCACTTGTAATGAGTTATAGTTTTGGAAATGAATGAATAGCATAAACTGGGTGGGGGGGATAATAAATTTTCTGACTTTTATTACTTAAAATCCCACAGAGTAAGTATTGTGAATAAGACTTCTTCCTAGTGCAATTACTATATAATTTAGCAATGGTACTATACTTCCTGCATTTGACATTCTCTTTATTGTATTGGTATGGCAAATTTTAAAACTCTCATCCCAATATAGCTAGTCATAAATCACCTGTTGTAATTCTTACATTGCGTAGTGGTTGTTTTTGTTTTTTTTTTCCCAATAGATCCTAGTATAGATGCATTACAAGAGCAGGATTTAATTCCACCACACTATGTATTGAACAGTTAATAATCAATTATTTATTCAAAAATTAATGCATTACAAAAACACTAAGAATGTGGGGGAAATCAGATCTGAATGCATGGAGCTACTATTTTAAATGACAACAACTGTTTTACTGGGCATCATCTTAGTTGGTATAATAAAGATCTATATGCAAATTAAAATATATATTTTATAAATTATGCAAATTTCACTCCACCCAACATCACTATTTCAAAATCGGAGGTGGGTAGGGGGTAATTAGTATATATCTAGCCCAGAGGTCCAAAAACAGACCCTCACCTGTTTAGAAAGCAGCTCCCTGCAGAGTGTATACAAGGTAATAAACTTCCTGGCTAACAAGCGGGCATCGATAAATCCTTCAGCAACCAACATAATTTCACAGATTAGTTCAATGTCAGGGACAACCATGGCACAGGGTCTTAAAAAAAAGTCAAAATACACAGATTAGTATTTAAGCATGGTAAGAACAAGTCACCTAAATCAAGTGACTGATGTGTATAAACATTCTTAAATAGAGCTCAAGAGAGCCACAATTATGTGTATCAGTCAGAGCTAACAAGGACTCTCCTTTAAATTAAAAAATAATGGTTAATTAGGCACTGTCAATTATTAGCATTCAGTAACATTGCTACATACAAAGGTTGAAAAGTACAGAGTTCTCAAGTCAGATATTGCACCCTCCTCAGTGCTAGTGCCTCATAACAGTATATGATTCTGTCACTTAGTGTGATGGACTGGCAGACACTTGTGAGACACTTGCAAGGCACAATGGATACTGGAACATACAAAGTCCTACCACTTGAGTCATGGTCACCATTTTGGATTTTCTCTTTTTCCTTCCTTCTGCAGTCAAATGGGCTTCTCCCATTCACAGTCATGAAGGGACACGGAAACTAACAAAAAGGTTCAGAAGGAGTGCTTCATGTAATCCAAGGAATTTTCTTCAAACACATGAAACTGCAAAAAAGCCTGTAGTGGACAATTCTGGAATAAAAGTATCCATAGGGAAAATTCTTCCTAATCCTTATTAGTGATTGCCTTGTATCCTAAAGTATGAAGGTTTATACTCCATCTATATTTTACCTAACACAACATAACTCAAGTGGCAAACACAACAATGGCTTGCACAGAATATTAGTTTACTGGTTGATATATTTTTAGATGTCTCTTTTGAGATTTTAGTAGATGGCAACAAGAGGAGTTAGTAGAGCTCTGTGAGGATATAAAATAAAATGTGTATCTGCATCCAGTCTGCAGATATCAATGGATTTGCAGGGCTCTAGGAGTTAGTACTGTGTTGATAGCCAGCTCTCTGTTGATCTCAAATTGCACTTACTGATGAACTTCTGTTATAAGAGGATAAAATTTTCATTATCTTTCTCTATTCCACTATCTTTGGGTGGGTCAGACTAGTGAAGATAACAGTCCTAGAAAGAAAACAATCACAGGACATATTTTCCATTGTGCTTCATAATTAGCTCCACTAGTCCACAATAATGGGAAGTACAAAGCAGAAAGAGAGTCAGAAATTCAAAAAGGAATAAAGAAATCCCATCCTGTATGCAAAATAGGACACAAGGCATGTCCGAAAAGGTATGACATATCCATCATGTTGTCAGATGGTATCAGAATGTGGAACTGCAGGACAGCATTTTGGAAATTGAACAAGAACTAGTTTGACAGCTCTACATTCCAGGTTTATACTTTGTTTTCTTCACTACTGCTGCCACTTGCCCTCAGCTATGAGGTTTTGCAAGTTGTCACACCACCCTCTTTGGGTTAAACCTAATGAAGCTTATCAATACTTGGTTGTTTTCTCATTAGCACTATAGTGACTGCTTTACTTCATGGAGGTTTTGATTCAATTTTTCAGTACTGTCATGGACAGATATAAACTGTTCAGGAAGGACAGGCAGGGCAGAAAGAGTGGGGGAGTTACATTGCATGTAAGAGAACAGTATGACTGCCCAGAGCTCCAGTATGAAACTGCAGAAAAACCTGAGAGTCTCTGGATTAATTTTAGAAGTGTGAGCAACAAGGCTGATATCGTGGTGGGAGTCCATAGACCACCAGACCAGTCCACACAGACCACCAGACCAGGGGGAGGAGATGGATGTTAAGTTTAGAAGTGTGAGCAACAAGGCTGATGTCGTGGTGGGAGTCCATAGACCACCAGACCAGTCCATATAGACCACCAGACCAGGGGGAAGAGATGGATGAGGCTTTCTTCCAGCAACTAAGAGAAGTTACTAGATCACAAGCCATGGTTCTCATGGAAGACTTCAATCACCCTGATATCTGCTGGCAGAATACGGGTAAAACAGCAGGAGGCATACAGTTCTCCACCAAGGAGTTCAGGCAAAAATTTAATTAACATGTTTTTTTTAAAATCAACATCATCAGCGTGGAAGCATGTCCTCTGGAATGGTGGCTGAAGCATGAAGGAGCATATATGGCACATAAATACCTTGCAAAACCAGCTACAAAGTGCCATTTGAATGTCTGTTCTCACTTTCAGATGACATTGTAAATAAGAAGCAGGCAGCAGCTTCTCCAGTAAATGTAAACAAACTTGTTTGTCTTAGCAATTGGATGAACAAGAAGTAGGACTGAGTGGACTTGTAGGCTCTAAAGTTTTACCTTGTTTTGCTTTTGAGAGCAGTTATGTAAGAAAATAAAATCTACATTTGTAAGTTATACTTTTGTGATAAAGAGATTGCACTCCAGTACTTGTATGAGGTGAATTGAAAAATATTTTGTTTATCATTTTTACAGTGCAAATATTTGTGATAAAAATGAGAACTGTACACTTAGTATTCTGTGTTGTAACAGAAATCAATATATTTGAAAAAGTAGAAAAACATCCAAAAATATTTAATAAATTTCAGTTGGTATTCTATTGCTTAACAGTGTAATTAATTGTGAATAATTTTTTTTAATCACAATTAATTTTTTTGAGTTAACTGCATGAGTTAACTGTGATTAATTGACAGCCTTAATAAAAAGGTAAATTTGGTGCTTTTCAACCTATCTGCATAGATTTCCATAAACAATTGCTATAATTACTCACAAAATAGTGGGTATCCTTGTGTACATGCATGTTTTATGTGTAGATCTTCCATATTATTAAATACTCAAAACTTTTACATTTTATATATGTAAAAACAAGAAAAAAATATGAAAAAATTCTATTATTAGGCCCATCCACCCCTATCAATTTGTATGGTCAGAAACAATAACCACGTTGAACATTTTCACAGAAACTGAAGTAAGTACAAACCGTCTTACATTGCAAACCAGGCCAGTGACATTAGGTAGAATGACTACTCTAAACGATAATCTATAGTATACTTGCCTGAACAGAGCTTTGAGATTTTCAGGTAGTTCTGTTCGACCTGCATATCCCGGGTTCATGGTAATAAATATCCCAACTGATGGTTTCAGTGTAATGTTTTCTCCGAGGAATAAAAATCTGCAACAGCCACGACATGACGTAAGCAAATTATTTGCTATAATACTGCAGTTTGATTAGAGGCCAACCGTTATTTCCATCCTTAAAAAATCCAAAGGAAAACCTCGGAATGCAGAACTGCATTTGAAATAGAGGACAGAGTGTCTGATTTAGGAAAAAAATCTGTGCAGGTAATTGTGACCAAGAAGAGGTATGTGGTAGGTTGTTATGGTGCTTAACAATCCAAGAGAAAAATAAAACAAAGATACAGAATGGGGCAGATCCTCAGCTAATATAAACCGTCATAGTTCCATTGACTTCAATGGAATTAGGACGAATCTACCACAGCCTGCTCCATAGTATGCAACAACTCTACATAGGGTGAAATCATAGAATTAAAGTGAATGGCAAAACTCCCATTAACTTCAGTGGGGCCAGTATTTCACGCATATTCTACGTGTTTTCATCTTATAATTTTGGGGAGAGGGCTAATCTTACATATTAAATTAGCTTCTAGATATAGCTATATTATAGAGTCACACACTCCACATACACACTAGTGAATTTACATGGAAGGGTTCAACATCTGTCCATAGCAGGATTTTTAAATTTTTGTACTTGTGTTTTTGCAAAGGCCTATAAAAGAAATGACATTAAAATACTTACTTATTCCTCTTATTTCTAATGGCATCGTGTATAGTCTTTACTTGCACTGCCACCACTGACAGGACTGCTACTGAAATTCGATTAAACTCATCAAAGCATCCCCAAGCACCTGTCTGGACCAAACCTTTATAGATATTTCCTATGGACTAAAAGATAAATACTAAATGGTTGATTCTATTTTCACGAAGATTAATGTTTTCTAAATGTACTGTATGTTAAAAAAAACTTGTACTGAAACCACTGTTTGATAAAATACCATACCTTATAGTCCATCTGTTCAGAACAGTTGAAGACATAGACCATCATACCAAGGGCATGGCCCAGATCTTTGGTGGTTTCGGTTTTGCCTGTGCCAGCTGGCCCTGCAGGAGCCCCACTCATTGTCAGGTGTAGAGACTGTGTTAGAGTAACGTAACACCTTCAAGCAATGAGACAATTGTTATTGCATGTAAAGAATGTTACTAACATGGTGGAGATTTTAAAACTACAAAAGCTGGGAAATTTAGGATATCGCTAAAACCTTAATTATATACGTTGTGCATATAAGTTATAATAAGATTTTACATGATATGGATCATGTTAAAAGTGAAGTGCGACATATTAATTTGCAAATATTTTACATATATAAGCCAATGTGTAGAATGGTATATACACTCATTGCAATACTTGTCAGATTACACTGAGAACCTACAGCACATCAAATAGGGAATATTTTATTTAATCTATTTTACAAACACAAAGATCATACCATTTGTTTTATTTATACACATGCACATAAAGGTATTGAATTTGTATATTAAGAAGGACCTTACACATATTTATGAAAGAACACAGAGGTTTGCTATGCAAAGTTTAACTTTGTATTCTATTAAATGGATCAAGCAGAGATAGATCATTATTAACAACAGTTAGTACCTGTCAGTCAGAGGTGTAATAACTAGCCGAGAGGTATTTCCCAAATACTCATAAAAGTACTTGAACTGAGAATCGCAAATGTTGGCAAAGCAGTGTTTCTCTGCCTCATCCCATCTATGGCGTAGTTGTGACAGCCAGGCAAAATCTTGGGAACTAGTGATCTAAAACCATTGCACAAACATTATGTCATGTGGAAGCTGTGGAGATGAAAGAAACCGGACACTCCCAAAAGCTTTAACTGTGATCAGTAGGTTTCACATCTAGTCTTTTACAAGTCATCACTACTATACGCAATTATAAGGAATTATATTACTTCTAGGCCTGTATACATTTAAATAGAAACAAGTATAATAGATCTTTTTAATAGGGTTATTATTGCAAAACACATACTACTTATTCTACCAAGATCTTTCCTGGCAAGCAACACAATCCATGGATTTGATCAGACACTATTTTTATATACATTTTCCAGCATAATTCAATTTTACTTCTCAAAGCTTGCCTCTTATGTCATCTGCAACCCTAATCCTTAACGTTGCAAACAATGCCACCCTTGATGCCTCATTTGTTTCTTTCTTTCTCCAATTCCCATCTCCATGCATTTTTCCACACTGTCCTTGTTACAACAAACACCAGAATCAGTGGATACTGACCTCTACCATGTTTCTGGGCATAACACTAAGTCATGTCATATGACTGGGGCCAAGAAATAAAGACAACTAACTTACCAACACTACTGTTAAGCACAGTTTTATTACATAGTGTTAGAAATAAACTAAATCTTTGTAAAAAACAAAACCAAATCCCTCCTTTTGGAAGGAAATCTGGTAGAGAAATACCTGGGGGAGGTGAGGGGGAGTACGGAGGGGATTGCAGTGTTTCCAGATTTTCCTGGAAGAAGTGATATGACTGGGAAATCAGAGAGGATAAATCAATGAGGCTCAGGAAGTCAAGAAAAAAGGAAATTACCTCCCGGGGTGCTAGAATAATTTTTATAGCCAAAATTGCAAACTCTGTATATAATGGAAACCACTTCAGGCCAGAGGGTGTGGCAGCCCTTATGATTACCTCTCAACCCTTCTTTGCTCTCCAGCCAATATAAGGTAGTATGCATTCAAACCACTGACATGTACCTGTAACTTCAATTTCACCAGAACAAAGTTTTGTGTAGGAATATATTTATCCTGCAACCACCATGTGAAACAGACAGGCCTCCAGTTCTGGAGGGCTAAACAGAGATCAGACCAAAACAGCTAATGGCTAAATAATGGAACATGTAGAAGTTACACAGAAAAACAGACTAGTTCCAGACATGACTTCATGGAATCCATCATATGAAGAACACACTTGTCTTACTCAAGGATAACTTGTGCTCATGAGTTTTATGATCTAAAGTTCTGAAAGGAACCCTTTGCTGATCAAAGTCTGAACCTGGTTTGAACCATCCTACAAATGGGTAAAAAAAAGTTCTTGGTTTGATTCATCACCCAAGTATGAGACTCCAGAAGGCAATGTACCACAGAGAGAGGTATGGCCAGGGGTTTAGTACATGGCTGGGAAGCACGTAGTCCTTGTGCCCACAACCATATCACCTGCCCCTTCCTTATGCACTCATGCAAGTCTGGACACATGCTTGGCTTAAAGTCCTTTTCCTTTCTTTTCTTTAAACCCTAAAATG
The DNA here is from genome assembly GCA_007922305.1 of Dermatemys mawii. Classification (NCBI taxonomy): domain Eukaryota; kingdom Metazoa; phylum Chordata; order Testudines; family Dermatemydidae; genus Dermatemys; species Dermatemys mawii. The sequence goes on along the minus strand of ML677349.1, from coordinate 41,990,743 downwards.
TATGAAAAAAAGTTACATCCTACAATTTACCTTTTGAGCAACAAGTTTTGCCACCACATCTCGAGCATGAACATCTATAGTGCAAATGGTCATGATCTTCTGTCTGTCACCTGAGGCAAGTTCTCCCAGCAACAAAGCAATGAGAGCGTTTAGCTGAGCAATCTAAAAAGAGATGACAATTTTGTTGCAACATTTCATTCCACTGCTCCAATCACCACCACCACAGGAGATAAATTCTGCTTTTATAAGGAATTCAATTTTCACATAAGCTATCTTGCACGTGCATGGTCATAACTTACCAAGTATGTTTGGAACACTGATCAATTCTGGGCATTTCAGGAGTAAAAATATGGTGATTATTTGGAAGGCATTGGGGGAAAAGAACTAGTTAGCGTGTCTAAAAAACAACTAATAAAATAATGGCCCCAAACAGGAGCAGAAATGATTAACATGGTTCAGAGGAGTGTAACTAGGACATTGGGATAAAGTTAAACAGGAACTTTTATAATCAATATCAGGAAAACCTTCTGAATGGTGAGATCTATTAGACTGCAGAAACGCCTTTCAAGGAAAAGGGGAAATGGTTCTTTGCTTCAGACATTTTTACTGGACAGAGTTCTTGAAAATATGTATGAAAGTACAATGGCTTGAGGCTTAAAAAAGTACAACATAATCAATGGAGGAAGTATTAAATGTGATATTATTTAAGTTACTTATAGCTGCATTGTGAAAATATCCTTAATGAATGTGTTTTCTTCAAAACACTTCACATTAACTGTAAAGAAAATCATAGTCTGGGGCTTTGCACATGTTTAATTAGGCAAAGATAACATTAATAGAGTGTATATAATGTATTGTGTAAGTGATATACGATACAGCCGTGTTTGTCCCTGCTACAAAAAAGGATTCAAGAATGAATGATACCTCAAGAGCTATGCTTTTTCATTGTTGGCATAATGCAATTTAGACATCAGCTTTCTTGTAGTCCCCAGATTTAAGGGTCTGGTAGTTATCTAAGTGACAATGACTTCTTTGAGAATTACAATTGTAATTCTTAATTTCCTTACTTTATAGCAAGATCTTTTTTTAAAAATGGTCATTTAGCTTGGGTTTAAGCTCCACTCCGTAACTTTATGGGATACACTAATTTGATTACAAAAGACATTTGAATGGCAAAATTTCAAGATGAATTACTCTGCATCCTGATAAATCTCAGACACTTCCCCCCACAAAAAATGCTATTCATTTATAAAAATCTTAAAGTTGCTGAATGTATATAACAGTTCTCAGGTCCATTCCATATTCTTAGGAGTGCAAAGAGAACAAAATCCTGCCACAAGGGAGGGTGTTCCAGAGGGGAAACAGCTGGAACACAAATGATGGTGTATGGAGCCTAAGGAGGAATCACTGCTAGCTGGCACAGTTTAGAGCAGCCTGCTTCAGGACCAGGGCTGAGAACAAAGGAGTGGTCTCCTTGACAACACCCCTGCTATGCTCCATCCAGCAAAAGGATAAGAGGCACAGTACGTCTCTGTTAGATGAAGAAATACCACAAAACCATAGCAAGTCATCAAATTTTAAGCAGACCTCTCTACTTCTTCCAAGGGGAAAGGGGGATTCTGCTTAAAAATTGATGGCACAGTATCAGGCAGTGGTATGACTTACGTAATTTGAAGGGTTTAATTTTCTTCATTCTCAGCTTGCAGATATGAGGAAAAATTATTTCGTTCTGGCACATCATCCATTATAATGAAAACAGATCTAATTTTTAAAAATTAAGCTTTGAAAGTTGGAAAGAAAAAAAGAATGCTAACATAAGGACACTATTTTTAAATGAGATTCATGGGGTAACAGATAGTGTAGCTGCTATTAAAAGAGCAGGAAATACCCATTTGGCAACTGGAACTCAAACTGAGCTCTGATGGTTTATTGTCAAATCAAACAAAGCATAGTCTTAACAGATCCAGATGTTTTGGTTTCCTTACATCGGCATTATTACCCTCCCACTCTTCAGGCACTACACACACACACACACACACACACACACACACAGGTGTGTGCACCCTAAACTTTCCATAATATCATGGTGGCATGATGGTCCAATCAAGTTTTTGTTGGACAACAGTATTCAGTACACCCTACATTTTCAAAATTACTAGTGGTCTTTGGGTGTTCCCGTTTTTGAGGCTCAATTTCAGATGCCTTACAATAAGAATAGCAGGAATTCTGGAATGCTGAATGATTGTAAATCCTTCCTGTACCCCTACAACAAATGTGCTCCTAATTTTCAGAGAGAGGTGGTAAGCACTTTTTGGTACCTCAGAATCACCAACAGCTTTTGAAAATAAAGGCCTATATCACATTTTCTGAATAAATGACCCCTATCTGTCTTTAATTATAAAAAATACCTACTTCAAAGAGCTGGATTTGGTATTACCTACATTTTCAGATTTCAGACAGTTTTAGGTCATAAATTATCCGTGTCTGAGAAATGCTCATAATTACAGAAAAAAATCCACATTGGCTTTTCCCCCTCTTCTTCTTGCTCCAGAATGAACCCACAAAATTGCCCTTGTAGTTTTCTAATTGTTGGAGAGAGAAAAAGAAATGGGATCATCTATAGAGGAAGAGTGAATCAGAAGCAAGAGGCATATTTCCTTTTCTTTAGAGGATGGCAATAGCAGGTAACCAATAAATAAAGTCTGACTAATAAAGTTTTTAATAAATAAATAACTAAACATTTAAAATGCAAGCCAAGCATTTCTGGTACAGTATGAAAATGGAACCCTGTTTTCATACAATATGAGCAAGACGTCAATACCTGTTTTTTATTGTAATCCTTCAGGGCCGTTTCAAATCCCTCCTCCAGCCTGTTGAATGCTATTCCTACATCTGTTGTCCACCAGATTTGTGAGCTGGTAAGTGCAACTTGAGCTGGGTAGTCAAAAATCCATTGCTCTCTGGGCTTTTCTTCATAGGCAGCTATAGCCCCCATGATATGACGATGCACTGTTTTACACATGGTTTCTTCAAGTTGTTGTAACCAGGTCTCCACCTTTTGAAAAAGAGACATGCTGCATCAGTGTTCAGAATATTTTAATGAAGGAGTAGCTTCCTACTTTATTGGGATCATGAATAGTATTTAAACAGATATTTGTCAAGGTATTTCTTTGTACTTGTTAATAAAATAAAAACATAAAACAAAGGGTTTGTGCTTGTGATTTCCAGTTACAACCAGGTTTCTTTCCATGTTTTGCCCCATTTTCATCATGGTTGTTTGGTACTAGAAGGCCATTTATGAGTGTTGAGATACTAGCATTGTTTTATTTTATTCACTTACTTTGTGTGTGTGTGTGTTTGGATTTAAAGCTCACAAAATGTTTTTGCCTGACAGCCCTGGACAGAAAAGTTCATTATCATCTAAGGAACTGGTACAGAGTGGGCATTGGCAATGCAGTCTTCCTCAGGTCACTCTTCCAACATGCAAAAACCTTATTTTGGAGGAACCAACTTTAAGAGGCAAGTTGATTCACCTTGCATGTTCAGTCTCTGGCTTCCCTATTCGGACAATCAACAAAGTTGCCAATAATACCAGTTGTGAAAGCAGTTTTCTATTGTGAACTCTCATCTAATATGAGCAATGGATCAAAAACCGACAAATTCTTGTCATTCAACAGCCACCAGATGGTAGCTACTTTCAGATGCTATTTAACTAGGCTCTGTATGTATCATCACTAATCCTGTTCCATTTTTATTTTTTAAAAAAGGAGTATGGAAACAATTATTGTGCAATGATGAACAAAGAATTATATGGGTTTGGAAAACCAATCAAAATATTAGGCCCAAAAATTGGTGCTATGGATCTTGGCAGCCTTCTGTAATACACGAACATAACCATAAGAACACCAGATCTAGGTGAAACATTCTAGTCACATACATATCTCCCTAAAATTAAATATATTTACAATAATCATGGTGCATATTTAACAAGAACTACGTATTTTTCTTCAGATGGAAAAACACATTTTCTTGAGGTTAGTGCTTGTAGTTTTAGCTAGCAGTTATTTGTCTCCTTGGTTTTCATTTCTCAAATGAAGGAAACTGGGCCAGGAGAAGAATAAGGATCCCCCGTTAGAACAACTCCACACCGCAAAAAACAAAAGAGAGCCTCTAACAATAACTGAAAAAGAAAATGACTGACACACAAATTGAGATAGAATCAACTAACTACTTCTCTCTCCTTCCAGGCAGCACACTGATGAGAAAGGAGATGATAATGCATTTTGATCAATAAGTGGATTATATGGTGACATTTCTCCAATTATTGCAAAAATTAAAAGATCAAGACAGATATTTTGATTAAAGTGTGCTTCTTTCCATATCAACAGATTAAGGTTACACACACGAAAAATCTAACAAGGGAGAATGGGAGAGAAGGATCTGTCCTAAATAAATAAGGAACAATGGTATTTGAAATCCAAAAAAAAAAAAAAAAAGTAGAAAGCCTTGAGCTATGTGGATTTTGAAGCTGAAACAGTCTCAAAAACAGTTATATGGCTGGAAACCCAGACAGATACTGACCTCTATAGCATTGCAGAATTACATGAAGAAGATGAATTTCTCTAAAGTAGTTGACATAAGCAGGCTTTCCATCTTGTTGCAACTCTCCTTTTCATACTAACCACATAACCAAAAGTAGTTTTTGTGCACAATCAACACAAGTAGCTTCTACTTTGCATTTGTCCCTTTTGTTTTTGAGCTCTCTTGCCTTGACTCATTTTTCATTTGTTGCCCATACTTGCCTTTGCTCAGAGCTGCTGGGCTCAAAATTTATGGTGCATATTTTTTTGACAGCTCATGTAGTGCTATTAGCTTTTCCAGACATCTAGTGTAACATAACCTGTCTTTTCCATAGCCCTCAACTGTCTAAACAAAGAAGGTCTTCCTACTTTCTACTATTAAATATATGTTGGAACATAAATGTCAGTAAGTATGCTCAAGAAGAGATTTTAGTACTTACTGGAACTGAAGATTCTTCAAGATGTGTGGTCCCTATTTGGATTCCAGATGTGGGTGCACATGCATACCATGTGCCGGAGCTAGAACTGTTTGCAGAAATGTTCATTGACCCACATGGCACATCAAGGTTTTAAGAGGTTTTGTGGGTCGATGCCACTCCAGTCAACTCCTAACCATCAAGCAATGGAGTCAGCAGCAGAAGGGATGGAGGACAGGTACTGGAATCCAAATAGGAACCGCACATCTTGAAGAGCCTCCAGCTACAGTAAGTAACCTCTTCTTCTTTGAGTGATGGTCCTTATATGGATTCCAGATGTGAGAGAGTAGCAAGCAGTGCTTAGCCTGGAGACGGGTGCACAGACTTGCAAGCAGTCACAGTCTATAGGATGGCACATTTGACTGCCGCATCTGCCACAGAGGTATCCTGCCATAGTCTGCCCATGAGGAAGGTCAACATGGCCACAAGCACCCGCATGGAGTGGGCTATGACTCTGGCAGTGCGGGGGGAGGAACGTGAGAGTGCATGTAGCATTTCTCAATACAATGGGAGAGCCATTTAGAGAGGAGTTGTGAGGAGAGGGCATGGCTCCAGCAGTGCTCCACAATGATGAGGAAGAGCCAGGGCGAGGCATGGAAGGGGTGGGTGCATTGGAGACAAAAGGCCAGTGCCCGGCAGACATAGAGAGAATGCAATGTTAGTGCCTTGTGGGGAAATATGCACATTAGGGTAGAATATTGGGAAGTGTATGCACTGGTTTAGGTGAAAGAGGAGGCCACCTTAGGGAGAAATTTAGGGTGCAGGTGTAAGAAAACTTTCTTTGTGGGAGAGAGTAAAGAGCAGGTTGGCCATCATGGCCACCAGCTCGCTAACACATCGTGCTGAGGCCACCAAAAAGATCACTTTCATGGCAAGATGGGTGAGAGAGCAGGTTGCGAGGGGTGAAAAGGATGGCTTAGTGTGGGCAGGGAGGATGAAATTCAGGTCCCAAAAAGGGGTAGGCTTCCACATGGATGGAAAGGCATTTAGAAGGCTGTGAAAGAAGCAGGCAGTGCTTGGGTGAGTGAAGATGGAAAACTCATCCACAATGGGTAAAAAGGTACTGCGTGCCATCAGGTGGACGTGGACAGAGGAATGTGTGAGGCTCATCTGCCAAAGGTGCAGAAGATAGTCCAGGAGGATGGGAATGGAGATGGAGTCCAGAGGATAGTAGTGGTGGTGCACCCAGTCAGTCACGTGTCACCATTTAGCTTGGTAAGGGGATCTAACAGATGGCTATCTGCTGCGAGTGAGGATGTCGTGCATGGGGGCAGATTACTCCCTGCCTACACATGAGACCCATCCAAATACCGGGCCGTGAGATGGAGGGGGCCTGGATTGGGGTACCTCAGGCATCTGTATGCCTGTGAGAGGAGATTCAGGAGGGTGGGAAGGCAGATTCAGGGGCAAGTAGAGGAGATTGTGAACTAATACTGGCAGGACCTATTCAGGAGGAGGCTATGAGAATGATGGTAGCATGACCCCGCCGCACCTTGTGTGAGACTTGCAGGAGCAAGGAAATGGGCAGGAAGGCATAGCAGAGTTCAGTAGTCCAGGGATGGAGAAGGCATCACCGTGTGATCCCAGACCAAGGGATCAGAAGAGGGGATATTTGTGATTTGTGGCTGTTGCCTGGTATGCTCCACTGGCAAAAGACCGAGTGAAGCATGGGTTCATGGAGCTTCCACTCATGATTTGCATAGAAGGACCTGCTGAGTGTTGCTAGTGCCTGGGAGGTGCATGGCATGGAGAGTGACCCTATGCCTGAGGCACGAGTTCAAGAGGAGAATGGCCTCCATGCAGAGGGAGGGGAACTGGGCATGCCTTGCCTGTTGATATTGTGGCAAAGCTCTGGCCTTGTTCCTGTGGGTCCTGCACTTCCAGGCGGTTTGTGCTAGCCTCAAAGGCTCACTGCAACCCTCCACATAGCCCTTCTCTCTCTAGGCCAGGGTTACAGTCTACTGAGCCCTTTTCATCGTCAGCCAGTTAGGGCCTCCTGTCATGCTAGGGCCTGCCTTCCCCTTCCAGGAGGTGTTTCAGTAGTAGCAGGTTGGGGGGAACCTGGGCCCGCCCTCTACTCCAGGTTACAGCCCAGGGACCCTAATGGTAGTAGCTATTGTCAGCCAACCTTTCACTGACAGAGTTGATACTTTTTCCCTTGGCTACTTCCCCACAGCTCTCCCACTTCTCCCTTATCTCCAGGTATCGCAAAGCTTCCTCTCCTCCAGCTCCTTTCTCCTTGGCTCTCCCACCTGACTAACTGGGAGGTTTTTAGCTGGTTTCAGCCAGTCCCTGATTGGCTTCAGGTGTCCCAATCAGGCTAGCTATTTCTGCTACTTTCTAGAAGCTTCCTGATTGGCCTGGAGTATCCTTTGTTTGGCTATCCAGGGAACAGGGACCTGCACATCCTGAGGCTGATATACCTGCCTTCCAGCACTCTCCTATACCCTTCTGGTCTGACTCCGTCACAATATATATAATCACCATTTTGTTGGACAGCAGTTGAATGTGGCAGGATTGATAAGGGCCAGGAATGCCTGAATGGCCAGGTGGGCAGCCCACAATTCCAATATATTGATGTGCATCCATGCCACTTGCAGTGTCCAGATGCCTTGGGCCATACAAACCTCCAGATAAGCACCAACAAGGGAGGTCTTTGTGGTGAGAGGAGAGCGAAAAGGATGCAGTCTGGGACCTTGGAATGTCCACCATGTGAGGGAAGCTAGAACACAAGTGGTCCAACTGAGGATTGTAAATCAACTGGATCCACAGCTGGAGGCAGGGCATATGCATGCAGGCATGAGGAGTAATGGAAGTGCAGGGTGCCATGTGGCCAAGGAAGGAAAGGGACTGGCAGAGTCGCGTACAAGGTAGCAGCAGAGCTATGCAATGAGTGAAGTGAGGGCAGCAAAACGGTCCACTGGGAGAAAGGCACAGCCTGTGAGAGAGTCCAGACACACCCTGATGAACCTGAGCATACAGGTAGGGAGGACAATGGATTTGTCTCCATTGATGCAGATACCCAGGCCAGCAAGGAAGACACAAAGAGGCTAGATAGTGGAAAGGACACAGGTACATGACTGTGCAATGAGGAGCCAGTTGTCCAGGTAGGAAAACATGGAATGGCCAAGATGACGCATGTGACCTGTGATAATGGCAAAAAACTTCATGAACTTACATGGAGCAGTGGCAATAGCAAAGAGTAGGACTTGGAACGGATAATGAGAGTGCCCCACTGTGAAACAGAGAAACTTCCGATGAGACAGGTGGATGTCGACATGGAAGTAGGCATCCTTCCGGACAATGGTGCACATGCACACCCACATTTGGAATCTATATAGGGACCATCACTCAAAGAAGAACAAAGAGTTACCCAATATGCAGTGCTCTAGATGTGCTGGTCGCAGGATATTTGCAAAATACAGTGGGAGAGGTAATATCTTTTATCTGACCAACTCCTGCTGGTGAGAGAGAAGTTTTAAAACAACACACAGCTCTTCTTTAGGTTATAGTATATGATGAAGATTTAAAGGATGCAGGAGACAGAGTTTTAAATGATACATTTTTTGCACAAATGGTCTCATGGTTGCTTGACCCTTAGATTCCAGTAAAGGTATCATTTGTTAGAAGAGAGAAAACCATCCAAACACAGTCTGAATACCAACACTCAGAAACTGTCCATAAATATCAACTGTGTTTGTGGGGGCCTATGTCTCCAGTGGGAAAATCTGTACAGCACCCATCCTAAGCTTATGTTGGTGAAGAGGCTGTGCCATCAATAATTAAAGTTCCGTACTGGTGTAATTAAAAAAAAATGCTAGAAGAGTTTTGTCCCTGCAAAATAGGTTTTATAGATACCTGATGGTAAAGGTGAAAAGACGCACTCTCCAATCTAATTTTGAACAACTCAGATACATGGCCTTCAGAACCTTCTATGGGAAACTTATAAATACAATCTTTTGTGATTTGGTTCATTCCTTTCCATAATTCTTCTCCCCTCAATCCTATGACAGTAGGATAGGCCCCCTAACATACAACAGTAGTTGTATATTAGAAAGGAAAGGAACACAGAAATTAAACAAAAAACCCACAACCATGAATGTTTGGAAGGCTCTTCACATCATAAAGTGAATCCACAGAACATTCTGTGGTTGCCATTCACTTGTTTAGAGCTCATTAATTAAAGGGAGTTTTCCATGTCAACAGGATTGGGTTTAGTACTGCTTTGTGAATGAGTACAGTCAGTATTCAAGGAATCAATTGAATGCTCTGCCTAAAGAAGCATTATAGACAGTCATTAGAAGTGTTTAAGAAGAAATTAGGAAAAAACCCTTGAAAAGCAACCATGTAGGGGAAAATCTTGCTCCATGCTGTCAGTTGGAGTACAAAACCCAGGACATCTTTTCAGCCATTATCATTTATGAGTCCATGATCATCGCTGATGAGAGAGCTGAAAACGCTGCTATTGCTTCCTCTCCATTGAATACATCTTTTAATCTTCAGGAAAAAAGTGTGACCGGTTAATCTGTGTCAGACTGATCAAGTGATCGTCACTTCTGGATAGAATTTGAACACCTGTGAGGTGTGTTTTAATGTTAAGAAAACACTACAAGAACCCGTCCATCTAAGCACAGTCTCAAACAAACATAATATACAGCTGATTTCTCCTCTGATCTCCTCCCTTTCGCAGCCCCCTCCCTGAATCTCCTTTTTCCTCTTGTAAATTAGGGGAAGTCATTAATTGCACACAGATGGGCTGGCCCTCCTACTCTGCAGGCAGGGAGCTGTGTTCCTTTTCCTACATGGGGTTTACTATGTTTTTATATGAGGCCCATCATCATCCAGTGTATTTTCCCCTAAATATCCAGTAAGTTTAGCAGAAGAGAATAGTCACTTAGCTTCTCCTCCAACACCAAAGAGAAAAAAAAATGCCTTCTAAGGAAGTTTAAATAACACAACGTACCTGACCAATGCATTCACAATCTGCATGAAATGGAACATATTCCTTTTCTTTGCTATACATCCCCAGTGCAATATTTGTAGATTTCTCTTTATTATCTTGAAATTGAAGATCAGCAATGTTGTCAAAAAGTTTGGTAAGATGACGGGTCACCTGTTCCCAGACAATATAACAGGTTTAAGAAAATCAACCACCATACATTTGCTCATTTCTATTTTTAATCCACATTTATCTTTATGTGGATTAAGATAATTAGGTAAATAAGCATTCTCTCTCTCTGTTTTCCCCTGCCACCCAATTGCATTCAACAGGCCTGATCTGACAGGCCTTCAACACACAGAACTTGCATTGATCTTAGCAGGAGTTAAACACTGACAGCAGCACGGGACCAGCACTTTGGTCTTAGGTCTTAAAGATAATCAAAAAATAAAGGCCAAACTCTTCATAACATTGCGGAAGCCCTGAGGTTATTTTAAGTTACGCTGGGAGCTAACTTCAGTAGGATGCCACAGAGGTGCAGAGCTCTGCCCACAAAAGACCTGAATGCAAGATCAGGATCTTAGGGTATACAGCCTATATTTGAATGCTTTGCTTCAGAGACATCCCGTGCTCATGGGAAAAGTGCCATTCTGACAGCCAGGGAGACTGAAGTTCACTGTCCACAGAATAAATGTGACGTGAGAAGTAGTAGTGCAAAAACTTCCTCATTTCCCTGCCCATGTGCCACAATCCTACAAGAAGGATCCACCTCTAGCACATGTGGGCAATTCAGTGGCCTTGGTATCTCTACTGGAATGTACAGTTTTAAGGATGAAGCCGGTCTCTAAGATTTAGTGATGTAAGGAAGCTACGAGAATTTATTATTGTATTTTTAAAAGATCATTATTAGAGTCTCATGAGGCTTTTATTCTTTGGTAAAGTATTATTCCTTGTTTAAGGCTCACATCCCTTCTAAATACACTCCACCTAAGGCACAGCAATAATTCTGATATCCTTGGAATTAATGGCTGCACCAGGATTGGTCACTACTGGGATGTCATCTGGTTTGTAGATAAGGTGATGGAAAGCTTCTGAATAGTATTCAAGTGCAGATCCTTTAGTGTAAATGAGCTTTAGCCATCACACAACCTGGCAGATTATTGTTTGAGGGGAGCAAACAGAGTCATGGTTACAAAAACATTCCAAGTACAATAATCAGAAGCTTAATCAGTGTCAATATAAACAAACACCATAGACCTTTCAGCACTAGCTGTCATTGTTACAAGTGGCATGCCTGAGATTTGATCTTGTACAAATGCTGGGCCACTGGCAGGATGGACTTGATGATCTCATAGGTCTTTTCCATCCTTGACTTTCTATGCAATATTACAGATGGCCTGTGCACAATATTTCCTGTAAGAGAAGGCACAGCACTGGCAACACTTCCTCCCTTAAAGATTGTTTCATTTCTCTCTGTGTGATGTTGTCTAGCAGATTGCCAGCTCAGGCTAGAGCAAGGGGGTGTATGTAAATATCAAAGAAATGCCAAAAGGTCGTGTGTTCAAGCCAATTCATTTGTTAGACTAGATCAAAAGGAGATGTTGATTGTACTGTTTTTGCCTATCTGTATTCTATTGTCTGTATCACACTACATGTAGTTACATTAAAGTACACCCTGTAATTAGGTAATCCTAGATCAAAGGAAAAACAATGAGGAGTCCTTGTGGCACCATAGAGACTAAGAAATTTATGTGGGTTTAGCTCATGAAAGCTTATGCCCAAATAAATTTGTTAGTTTCTAAGGTGCCACAAGGATTCCTTGTTGTTTTTGCTGAAACAGACTAACATGGCTACCACTCTGAAACCTAGATCAAAGGTGTATTAGTATTAGGATGAGAATTTACCTAATGTGTAAAACTTCATGAAAATGAAAGAAAGATTGCTTGGACCGCTGTAAATAAATACATTATATTTGTATCTGTAATGGCATTGCACATCAAACAGAATTGGTGCAATTTGTTACCGGCTCAATGAAATCGAATTATAGAATATTCCACCCATTTGGGGTGTTTGCCCTGATTTCTGAGAGTCTAACCTAAGATTGGCACTCTCAGTTGTAAGTCATACCAGAAAACATGATACCCTGTTTAAGCACTTACAATTTCCCCCCACAAAACAGACAAACAAAACAAACAAACAGGGACTTTATTTTTTACAAATTTTATGTTTTGTTTACAGTGAAATCATACTTTAAAGGGGCACACAGCAACATATTCTCACTTCACAATTCATATTGAGAATGTCTTTCTTTGGACATAATAAAATTACAAAAACGTGCACGCAATATTACCTGCCTTGGCTGTATTCCTTTTGAGAGAATGTCAAGTAAATCAGCTGAAGAAACAAAATAGAACCGAGGAAAAGTTAAGCGCTTTGTTTCTAAATACTCAGCAAGAGCTTTTTCACAAAGAGAAAGCCTGAAAATCAAAAGAAAATGTTACTTACATTTACATTTCAGAATTGTGTGACAAAGGGAAATTTCCTTTTAAGAAGTTTCAAAATAAGAATTAAATTGTGGGTATTTGTAAGTGGATAGCTTAGGTGGTATAAACCAACAAAGACCCAGAAGAAGCCATTGTAGAAGCACTCCAAAGACTTTTTAGTGGGGAATGGGGTGGGAGAGAGGTCACTTGCAGAAAGGAAACTACACAAGTTTTCTATATTGGTTCAGGAGCAATTAGTAGAGAGACAGAGATAAGCAGGGAATAATAGGATTCTCTCTTATTTTTTTAGGTTAAGTATGGTGAAACAGTTCAGGGAGCACCCTTCTACTGAAGGATACTTGGTCCAAAGAATGAGAGCCAAATCTGTAGTGCTTTACAACAGTGGCAACTGATGAGCAGGTGGCAGCTTTACAGATTTCCCTCCATGGAAATTCTGAGACATTACACTGCCTGACTGAACCAGGACATGCTCCTTTTCCAGGTGATCCTGGAAGTCCAGAAGAGACAAGCTGCATAGAGGCAGGTACCAACAAAGTCCATGGGGGTACATAGCTGTTCCTGACCTGCATGTCTGAACATATTCAAAATTATAGCTTCAATTTTACCTGTGTTGCAGACTTTCAAGTTTTTCATATAGATTTGGTTTGGTTGTTGCTTCAAGCACATTTTTTGTATTTGCTGTCTCAATCATTAATTCCTGTATGAAAGTGAAGAGGTGTTAATTATAACATCTAAAATTCAAACCAAGAAATTCCTTTTCATATCATTTGCTAAAATGACCCAATAAAGGTGTGCAAGAGTTGGAGAGAGTGGTACTAATTAGTTTATTTCTGGTTCCATTATTTCATGGAAAAAATAAGGAAAAGCCCACTATTTATTTAATTTCATTATATAACCTTTTAAATTGAAGCTAAAAGCACTAAAGAAATGTAGACATACACCACAAGTCAATTGTGCCCGTGGAAAGAAACTTCTGCTGCGCATTCATGATCACTTTCACGTGATCCCTTCCAACAAAAAGAGTGACAAACAGTATCAGAAAAGTATTAACTCCCATTATATGTCATTGCTGGGACTGAAATATAAATGATCTGATTCTCCACTGCCTTGGATCTTATGTGGTTATTCATACCTGCGCTAAAAGGCTGAGAAGTGAGCTTAAAATACTACAAAAATCAGAATGGCAGTGTTTTACAACTCCTTTGCACTGGCATAAATGACTACACAAGATCCAGGGCTACAGAGAATCAAGTCCAAAAGATTCAGATTTCAGTTAAATCAAGATGCATTCATTAGATGAAAAAACTAATTATAAAAGCCTTTTCTCACTACAATTTGTCCAGCACTGAACTATTGGAAATATTTGAGATCATCCCATACTATGGACTGGATTATGTCCCTGCCTACATAACTATAAAGGGGAGAAAACACCTCCCACCTTAGGTCCAGGTTTATAGGGACAAACAGGTTCTGTATATCTGCTCTATTCCCTCACCCAGACCAGAGGATGGAATTGGGCAGAGAGGATCAGAGGTTTGGTGGAGCATTAGTTTGTTCCTCTATGCTTAAATATTTGGGTATTAAATTTGATAAGGACAAGTAGCAGATCACTACCCCTAAAGCAGGGTGGAAGTCTATCTGAGCCCTGGCCTGCATTCAATATGTATACCAGCATAGCTATGTTGGTCAGGGATGTGAAAAAGATTTCACCCCACTCCTTATCAACAGCACTTATGCTGACAAACCCTAAGTGTGGCTCCAGATATCCTGACTGAAAAAGGCTCCTGTCAGTCTAGCTACTGTCGTTCAGGGAGGTGTCCTATGCGGGACAGAACTCCTCCTTTTGTATGCTTCATCTGCCCAAAGGGGCTATCATGGTGTCTTTCTCCTTACAACAGTGCAAAAAACCTTCATGCTGTTTGGTTTTCTTCTTATTCATTATTAAGAAAGTCTAATTATTCACACTGCATAATTAAAATACCAATAATATTTTAAGACATGTATTTAAGATAATGGACACACTGCTTTTCCTAAAATAAAAAGACAAGAGGAACCATTTCACTATATTATGATAAATTGTGTCCTACTAACTTTGAAGTCTGCATCAACTCCATCAAATCTTTTAGTGTCTTCAGGCAACTGGGTTCTGATATCATCAGAGCCAATGAAGATGCTTTCTAGATGAGACCATGTGCGTTGAACTTCCATCCAAATGACAATGACTGAGTCTGCCACGTTCAATGTCCTTTGCCAACATGTGACTTGTTCAATGAAATATTCTACATACTTACTTTGCAGAATTGTTTGCAACTGAACCTAGAAAAACAAAAAGAGAGCAGCAAAAGAGTGGTAATCAAAATAAATTATCAAGCACAGGAGCCATAGTTAAGAAAAAACTTTTACAAATTCTCTTGCAACTTCTTATTATTGTATATCAGAAGAAAAGACATTATCTAGCCTTGCAAATGAACAACATATTATTAAATGATTTCAAAGAATCTAGGAAAATATAAGACCAAGGAGCTATAATTTTGCTAACTCCTACACAGACAGGACTTTTCCTTAAGATATATATATAGTTAAACAGCATACATATAATTTTATAGACTAACATCAGGGGCAAATAGGATTCAATGTAAATAAAAATTCTAGAAAAAGTTGAGAGTTTAAACTATTAAAAATGCATCAGGAATAATGAGAATATGTGTACTGGTAATATTAATATACCAAAGTCTTACCTGGTTGTTCTCTAAAGTTTCAAAAAGCTGTTCATCAGATTTTAATAATGGAGTTCTGGTTCTGTGATGCTCTTTGTAGCAGAACTCCATGGTAGCCCATGTTTGTCTGATCTCAGTAAGAATCTGGTTAAAAATGGTAACAGTAACACTTTTATATATTTAAATTTGATGCCTCGGCTTGCAGAATAAAATTGTTCTATTTCACAAAGCAGTATTTGTAAAATACACCACATGCAAAGCAATTAAACACTCTTTCATCTATTGCCATTGATCACATATCACTTTCCAACTAGGTAACATGAAACTATTTGTGTTAGCCATAAATTTCCTTATGGCTAAGTTTGTCCATGTTCATGAGTAAATTAATATGAAGGGTTGCCATGCCAAAGTAGAACAGAACGAGGAACAGGATTGACTCACCTTCTCAATGCTCAGCTCTTTCACTGCTTTGTTGACAATGCTTCGGACTTCATCTTCCACCTTATGCAGCTGTAGTCCCAGTAAGTCTGCTAAGGTTGTGCCTTCAGTTATTGACAATCTAATCTGTAAAATAAATAAAATCTTTGTACAAAATGAGCTTTGTGAGGTATCATTTGAAAATTAACACCTTGCTGGTCAATATCATAGTGAAATGTGTGTAGCAACATTATATGTAAAATTATGAACATAAGATGAAATCATGATTGAAGTGTGTTTACCAGACACATCTGGGGAATGGCTAAACATGTTTATCAAAGACAAAGGACAAGGTGACGCATCCAGCCAGGTTTCATCAAAGGTGTTGGATCCTCACCTTTAAGTGGCCATTCTTTGGCAAGGAAGGGAGGCCAGAGCAAAGAAATCTGCATCTTAGCAAACAACAGCACTGAACCTTTTTCACCACTAGACCCCTTTTCTCCATCCTCACATTGAGAATGAACTTTATCTAAAGGTAACCTTCCGGAAAATGCATCGTCAAAAGGAGACATAACTAGAAGAGTGAGGCACAAAGCATCCCAAGTGCTCGCTCCCAATCCATCTCTCACTCATGCACCTAAGATGACAAAAGAAACAAGCCCGTGGGAGCAGATCCTGGCCTGAGAATTTGGTCAGCAATGGTACTGTCAGTCAGCAACATTTACTGTTTGGTCAGCAATAGATACTCTTTGAGTGAATTGGCAGGAAATGGAGAGCCAATCCTCAAGTCAATGGTAGTACTTATAGTACATAAATGCCAGCACATGAGTAAATCTTTTCAGGATTGGAGACAAAAGCTATGTCTCCACTGCCCCACAGTTCAGAAGTGTGAATAGCAATGAGCGCCAATGTGCTGCTTTGGAACCCCACTGTGTGGATGCTGCAGGCATGAACTAAAAGCTACCTTTGTTTGTATTAGTGGAGGCAAAGTCAGATGTGTTTGTACATCTTCCACTAATGTCAAAGGAAGTTGCCTGCTTGCATCAAATACTCTGTAAATTATATTTTCCCTTCCCCGTATTGTCACCTCTCCTCCTCTTTTGGTAAGTCCATTTCTTTCATGAACTCTAAACCCTCTTTATTTAATGTCTTGATTTAGCCAAATCTGTCACTTCAAATCAAACTTTGCCCTCATCATTGATGTTTCTAATTCAGAAGTCATGTCATGCATACTCAGAATTAGAGCTGATTGAAAAATTACCCCACTTAAAAATTTTCCTCCAAAAGGGCTTTCTACTGAAGCTGAATTTTTTTGTGAAATAAATATTTACATTTTTCAATTATTTTTGTTTTTCAGTGAAATTAGAAATAAAAAAAAGTTGGCACCTTTTTTTGGTTTTCTATTTTTTCATTTTCAAAAATAGCTGAAAATTCTATAAAAAAATCCCTTCCCATAATCAAGCTCCCTATTCAAATCTAGTAGACAACCCTTCTACTAAGCAAGCCAGATTTGACCTCAGAAGATTGTACTAGACCAAAACAAAAAATCCAAACTGTGAAGTCACTTCTCAACACAGAAGGAATCTAGGATCTAGAAATCTAAAACCCTCCTTCCTGTGCCAGCAGAATATGCTCTGACTGATCCTGGAGACCAGTCATCCCCTTTCATTCCTGGCACCACTAGCTTAGTTACACATTGGATGCCACCAAGTACCACTACACTGATGGCTGAGAAAGAGTTGTTTGTTGCTGGATACTTACACCTGTTGCATTCATGAGCTGATGCCAGTGTCTCTCTCTTATTGCAGGATTCTGCAATTCCGTTACTGCCTTCAGTGATGTCATTAGGTTCTTCACTGTTAACTCCAGACCCATGCATACATCCCAGGAGCGAATTGCCTTGTCCAATGACCACACTTCCTAAGAAACAGGATAAAAATAATAATCATGAGAACATACTACTATCATAAAGTCACCATTCATCTTAGTGTAATGATAGTGTAAAAAAAATTCCAAAACTTCTCTTCTTACTCCTGGGAGGAATTCTGTTCCAAAAAATTAAAACTTCTGCATCAAAAAGTTTAAAATTCTGCACTAAATATTTTCAAATTTGCATATTTTGTCAAAATAACACAATATAATCACACCAGTTTCAATTATTTTTGGTCATTTATTTCAAAATACCTGCCAGCAAGTATGTCTATAACAATACAGACAACAAAAAAGATTCAGGAAATGTTTTTGACAAATAGATTCCTTATTAGGCATATTAATACAGAACTCTGAGAATAATTCATTTGAACTACAATACAGAACCATATTTCCTACATCCCTCAGAAGCAGTGCAAAGGCTTGGGGGAGTCAGGGGTAATGGAGGAGCTAAGGAAGAGGGAAGTAATTGCTGGGAAGGAGCCTGGGTGTGAACTTGGAGGCTTGCTGGGTTTGGAGGGAAAAGTATGAAACAGGATTTTTTTGGAGAGCAGGAAGGGATTGTTAGGGAGCTTCTTCCATGTAGGCCTTAGTTGACCCCTAGACTCTCAGTCAGGCACATCTACCCCTGTCCCCATGTGTCCCTGCACCGCCCTCCCCATCCGCATGACCCTCCACTCCAACTCAACCACCCTTTTTCCCCATGCCTATGTGGCCCTGCACTCCCTCCCCCTTGCGGCCCTGCGCCTCCACTCCCATTGACCCCCAGTCTGCCCTCCCACACTAGCCCTTATGAGCCCCTGAGTGTGAGACCCTCAGTAGCCCCATGCTTTCTGTCTCCCCATAGCCCCTGTCTTATGACCTGGCCCAACAGGCACTGTGAAGAAGGCAGGCTCTTTCTTTTCCCTAGCTGGCTGGGAGCTGCTGCTCTGGTCTATCACCACAGCACCCTCTGGTGGGCAAAACATAGAAATGAAGCGACTTTCCAGCAAAAGCTCTTTTCTATGCAAAAAACGTTAAAAATATGTGAAGCTCATTAATTATGTGCAAATGCAGTGGTGCAGAATTCCCCCAGAAGTATGTTCTGTACATAAATGTGGGAATCTTAACTATGACAGCATTAGGGATGATTTTAGTTGGGTCATTGGTCCATGTTGTTACTTGTACTGTTTTATTGAAAAAGTCTGTAGATTATCCTAGAGATGTGGATGAACTATTTTTAAATAAACTGAAATTAAATAAATGAATATATTTACACAGTGATTATAAAAAGATTCTGATTAAACCAGAACCCTCTCCTTTATTATGACTGTTATGACCTTGGTGTAATATTTTTATCAATTAGTTCATTGCATGTAAGAAACTACTTCCAACAGACTGGCATAACTAGGGGGAAATCTTTGGTACTTTCAGAGATATGATGAGTGTGACGTGCATGTAGTGTGTGGCAGTTATCTGGATTAGAGGGACATTCTTAATTTTTAACCATGGTTTAAAATTAAGAGAGATGCACAACGAGCCAGATTATTCTGTCACTTACACCAGTATAAGTCAGGAGTATCTCCACTGAAGTCCAGTTAATTTGGTGTAAAACCAGTCTGGGGGGAGATCCATGCCCGCAGAGACCCTCTCTTTCACTTTTCCCCATGAACCACTGATATGCGAGGTACTTCTGCCAATTCTCCTGGTACCTCAGTTCGTGTTTCTGATACAATCTCCCTATGTTCTATAAAACTATTGCCTTCTCCTTTGTACAACTCCCATAAAGAAATCATTATTAATATTTTAAGGGAAGAAATTCCATGTTTCCAAAAGGTATCCTTTCCTCTACAAGTGAAAGTCTCCAATAGACTTCGCAGTGCTCCTGGACTAGTGAAATCTATCCAAATACAGAACACAAACACCTGCAAATTCCACTGATCTCTGGACTAATGGCTTTCATCTGCAGAAGTCCCCACACAGAGCCCCAACTTCTTCATATTTTCCGGCTGCCTCAGTTTAGAAAACTAACAGTGAGATTTAACCATATACATTCTCAGCGTGAGGAACCTAAACCAGAAGGATAAAAAGGTTTAAAGAAAAAAAAAAGAGTTTCAGAATGTTCAGTTTGGACAAAAACAACAAATAAACTGAAACACCAGATAGTGGGTGGGGAAAGTGAGAAAGGGGTGGCAGGGAGACAGATAAATTGTAGCAATACACAGCAATGGAACCTGCCTTGGCAAACCTTCTGAGTTCTGCATCCATCTGTTCCACATTAATCTGTCTCCACTGGGTTTTAAACCAATCATCAATGTTGCTCTGAAACGGTAAGTACAGATAAAAGCATGAACAACAGTCAGTGAAAATAAGCTTCTGCTATGTAGTAGATAAATGGATATGATGGGTAGTTCTATCATCCAGTAATAGCCCAAGTTCTTGAAACAGTATCTCTACTTTTCAAGCCTGCACCACCACTGCCAGCCCAAAGTGTACCATATAACCTATTGTCCTCAAGACTAAAACATAAAACAGGTATTAAAGACATTTCAAGTTCCAGTCTCTGATAATGCCAGTAGAGCCATGTATGTATATTCATTTATTATATAAACATAGCACTATATTTACATTTCTAGATATGAGAGGATATACACAGAGAGCCCTGAAACTGCCATGAATACTTATCAGACCTGCCAAAAACAAATACAAAACGCACACCTATTCAACTCTCCTTTACCATGTTAATGGGGAAAGAAAGAAAAGCAACAAAACACCGACCATTTGTTTTAGGAAAAAATATCCACTTTCTTGGAGTGAGCAGAATTTTGCAAGGCTGATGTAACATGAAGGCATCTACTAAATGTAAGTGCTTCACATGTTCCCTCACTAGTCTTCTCTTTAACTTTACAACATAGTCTGTCAGACTTAATGCTGCTTTAATATACAGCATGGATACAACACAAAATACAATATGTAATGTGTTTAGTACAACATAACTCTGCTTTCTCCCTATTTTACTGTCCATTCAGATAGCAAACAAAATGTATACCTTTGTGGTTAGGCTACAAATCTTTCACTGCACAACTCATTCTGAACATGGTTTAAAATTTCTGCAGCCACAGGCGAAATATCAAAAGGAAAAAGGGTTGTAGATGTACCCAGCCTCCAGGGTTCCCTACTAGACTATCAAAGTGTTTAGTATGTGATATCACCACTTTTGTCATTGACACATAGGGTGAAATCCCAGCAACAATGAAATCCATGGAACTTTTGTTATTGAATTCAGTGGCGCCAGAATTTCACTACTAACATGAAGGGTGCACAGGATGGTAGAGATCAGAAGGCAGAGCTAAGTTTTAGTATCTTAAACTCTTTCTTTCCATAGTTTGCAATGCATATTTGTTCTAACGCTGCATTTACTTTACCCTAACACTGAATTTCCTTGCTTTCTGGATTTTTGTTCTGTCTTTCTTTTTTTTAAAAAAAAAAAAAAAATCTTCTGTAACAATGTTTCTTTTTATTCCTTAGGTAACTCATACGTATTTACAGTTTTCCCTTCAGCTCAAAGTTTTGGGTTGTGGGGGGAGGGTTGTTTTGTTTTTTAATGCAAGCATTTTGGAAGTAGCTAAAATTGAGAATAGCAATATTTTGATCTTCATACACTATTTATAAAAAGATGGCATATATATTTTTTAAAATTGCAAACAACGAAAAGTTCCCACATTTACAGCTTAGCTTTTAAACTTTCTTTAGACTAAAAACTATGAATACTTCAAGAAACCCTTAAGATTATAGCTCTGGAAACTATTCTGAATGCAAAATGTGCCTTTAAAAACAAAAGAAAGGCCTCTTACTGTAATGTAAATTTTCAGATCCCACACTTCCTTGAGCAACTGTATTTCTTTGCGACATTGTTTCATTTGTTTGTAATCTGGAACAATCACTTCAAAGAGATTTGCAGATTTCTGCATTTGTAAAATTTCTTCTTCCAATGCCTCAAGCTCTCTATTTTTCTTGGAGGAAAAGAACACTCATGAATATAATTATAAAATAGGTCTAGGTAAGTTCAGAATGACAGTCAGATTGGTATATCTGAAAACAGAAGCCTGCAGCAAATATTGTAGAGATCTACACACTTTCACTTTCAGTCTTTGATATTTCAAAGGACTACAAGGTAGTATACACATTTATATTCCATATGTATATACACAAAAACATAGGAACTACGAAGTAGAATTTCACTTAATGTATCACTGTTGTTTTTTATTTCTTGTAATACATACACAATTTTGCCTCTCTGGGCAAGTCACTTTTCTCATTATCAGTATAAAGTTGTTCTGTGAACTGGGTAAAAATTAAAAAAAAAACCCTCTGAAATGGTACTATATATAAAAGTATCAGTGTGATTCACCTTTGTATGCATTTTGTACTATATAGCACAGGATGCTTGCATGTTCCTTCAAAAAGACTACATAGTGCAAAATGCATTCAAAAGTGCATCACACTAATACTTTTTAAAGGAATATGCAAGTACACACTAAAAATAAAAAACAAATGCAATATGTTTTTGGTAGTGGTTTTAAGAGCTTCAGATAGAAATACAGCAGTTAAATCACAAGTTCTATCAGTTCCATGTCAAATACAAAATGTGCAATTATTTTAATGCATAAACTGAAACTTTAATTTTATACTGAAAGATTTCTAGGAAAATGTGCATTTCTGTGATTTTCCCTTTACCTTATCCAGAAGTACATATGGATTTTTTGCATCAAAGCAAAAGGGAGCTTCCACTCTAAATCTTTCTCTGAATTCCATCTGCTTCCCCTGATGAAAAGAAATAGAGGCAATAAATTATGTCAATGATCTTATTCGCATAGAAAACATGTTAGAAAACTGAATTCAAAGTTCAGCTTACATCAAACAAAGGACATTTTTTTCTGATCAATGTGACCTCAGAAGACTGAAGAGGAGCCACTTCATGCTTTATAGATGCAGCAATTTTTTTGGTGGTATTCCATTTTTCAGGCAATTCCTATTAACAATGTAAAATTATCTCATATGAGACCTTTAACATTTCACACAGCAGAACAGATCACTTAGAAACCATCTATAAAAACTATTGATATGACTCCAAATCTATCTAATATTCAGGGAACAATGAACTTTCATTATTATTTCATAACTCAGCATTTTTGGACAAAGAAATTGTGTAGGACATTTTAATAATAAGTTAGATGTGGCAGGGTTTTTTCCTTGCAGTGGCTTGGTAGGATTGATTTTCATAGCTGCAGCACAATAAGTCACAAACTTTTCTGAAAATACAGAATAATTAAAACATCCTTCACTAAGCTATTCCATGTAGGTGTATGTATAATTACATAAAACCTAATCGGTGAGGTATTGGACACCTCTTGCACAGTGATTGGAGCACTCAACTCTCATTGCCTTGACATATAAGAGATTCAGAGGCCATTCAGGGGCTATTATATTGTAATAGTGCAGTCAGGATTAAGGCCCATTGTGTGAGACATACACAAACACACATGAAATCCCTGTCCTGAAAAATTAATCTAATTTGAAATATGAGGCAACAAGCAGATATGTTATATTTTATCTGCCACTTGTTGACTTTAGTAAGTCTTTTGATGCCATTTCTCATGACGTTCTCATAAACAAACTAGGGAATGCAACCTAGATAGAGCTACTATAAGGTGGATGCACAACTGGTTGGAAAAAACATTCCCAGAGAGTAATTATCAGTGGTTCACAGTCAAGCTGGAAGGGCAGATCAAGTGGGGTCCCACAGGGATCAGTTCCAGGTCCAGTTCTGTTCAATATCTTCATCAATGATTTAGATCAGGGGTAGGCAACCTATGGCATGGGTGCCAAAGGCAGCACACGAGCTGATTTTCAGTGGCACTCACACTGCCCAGGTTCTGGCCACTGGTCTGGGGGAACTCTGCATTTTAATTTAATTTTAAATGAAGTTTCTTAAACATTTTAAAAATCTTATTTAGTTTACATACAGCAATAGTTTATTTATATATTATAGACTTATAGAAAGAGACCTTCTAAAAATGTTAAAATGTATTGCTGGCACACAAAACCTTAAATTAGAGTGAATAAATGAAGACTCGGCACACCATTTCTGAAAGGTTGCCGATCCCTGATTAAGATAATGGCCACTTACAAAGTTTGTCAATGATACCAAGCTGGGAGGGATTGGCAGTGCTTTGGAGTATAGGATACAATTCAAAATGATCTGGTCAAACTAGACAAAATGACCTAAAGTAAGAAGGATGAAGTTCAATAAGGACAAATGCAAGAGTACTCCACTTCAGAAGGAACAAATCAGTTACACACATACAAAATGAAAAAGGGAAGACTGAGTATTGTGGAAAGAGATCTGGGGGTTACAGTGGAGCATAAGCTAAATATGAGTTAACAATGTAACGCTGTTGCAAAAAAAGGAAACATTCTGAGATGTATTAGCAGGAGTGTTGTAAACAAGACACAAGAAGTAATTTTTCCACTCTCCTCTGTGCTGATTAGGCCTCAACTCGAGTACTGTGTCCAGTTCTGGGCACCACATTTCAGGAAAGATGTGGACAAATTGGAAAAAGTCCAAAGAAGATCACTAAAAATGATTAAAGGTCTCAAAAACACAACCTACGAGGGAAGACTGAAAAAAATGTGTGTGTTTAGTCTGGAGAAGAGAGACTGAAGAAGGACATGCTAACACTCCAAAAAACAAGGACACTGCTGTGAAAGCTGACTCTCATTAGTGGGTGGATGGGAGGGAAATGAGCAAACAGGAGCTGGGCAGAGAAATGGCAGGCTCAACTTCCTGTGGTATGCTCTCCTGGGAAGAAGATACAGCACACCGTGACATGAGCACCAATTGGCTATGGTAATAGCAGCAGGGACACACCCAGCAGCAAATCAGCTCTGGGCTCAGTTACAAACCCAAGGCAGCCTAAACATGTGGTTCCTCAAACCTGCATTTCGCCACATGTAGGAATCAGACAAAGCTCAAAGAGAATGAGATGCTTCACTCCATGACTGAGAGGCTGAAGCTGGCACAAAAGCTGGATAAGATGCGGCAACAGCTGGCAGCAGTTTTGTTTGTGCTGAGAGAGGGGGACAGATGAAAGTTGCTATAGAAAAGATCACACAGAAAGCAAATGAAGGTAACCTTTGTCTGGGACTGACACATACTCCTGTGGGAATTCTGCACCAAAAAATTAAAAATTGTGTAGCAATATTATAAAATTCTGCATATTTTATTTGTTAAAATGACATAATGTAATCCCTCTGGTTTCAATTATTTTGGTAATTTATTTAAACTACAATATAATGGATGGAGAAAGAGAGTGGGGAACATTGGAGGAAATCCCAAACCCCCTGCCTAACAGTAATGTAACTAGTTTTGACCCTTTATTTCTAGTTACTAATCAACAAATATATGCAGCCGTGTGCTCAGTGTTACATCATAAGCAGCTGAAGAGCAAATGAGGGTTGTGGAATCAAACTCACAATTTATATTGGCTACTGACTATCTCCAGAAATGTCAGTAGCAAACAGTTAATGGAGCACATTCTGCTAGGAATTTTTTTCAGTCCAAAAATGTAGACCAGTTCTAATCACAAAATCAATACAAGTATTTATAAAGCTTCACTGTCCTTTACACCATTCTGACAATGTAAAGGAGCCTTAAAACTTTTACATCTGTTTTATACTTAGGGAATTCAAAAAGAGAATGGGAACAATTCACTAAGCAGGTAGGCTGCTAGATTCTGCTCTGCCTGAGGGGACAGTGCCTGTCCCATGCCAACCTCCTCAATAACACCCCAAAGCCCTGCCTCTCCATGCCAAGCCTACTGCAGTAGCAAGTGAGAGGGAAAGAGTCTCTCTCTCTCTCTCTCTCTCTCTCTCACACACACACACACACACACACACACTCACTCCTGCACAGCTCCCCAGTGATTTACATCTCTATTGGCTGCTCCAGGTGCCCGAATCAACCTGCTTGTGCTGCTGGGGAGGGGAACATGACCGTTCTGGTTAGGAAGCCGCAAGAGATAATTTTTCTGTGGGGAAGCAAATAAATCTACAGGGGACATTAATTCTGTGCACATATAGTGATGCAGAATTCCCCCAGGAATAGACATAGGGACGCTGCTGATAAAGTTGAGTGTTTGTTACTGATAAGAGTTTGGAGTGCTTTCTAGATCAATAAATTCCTCGCACACACAGAAAACAAATAAATTAAAAAACTTTGTAAAAGCTACTTTTCCTATGGCTGGGAAGAAAGTGACTGCAATTATAAATTTCTACGTGATTGTGAAATGCTCAGACAGAATGGTGGGGGGCCATATACATGACTATGGAATGTTCTTTTTTATTTTTAATCCTACAATACCTCTAACTGGGCATAAACTTGGTCTGACATCTTCTGTCCATAGCTTTCCAACAGTGTAATAGTCTCTTTCAGAGGTTCAAAGAGCTCATCAGTAGATGCCTGTCTGTCCCTCACAGCCAGGAGATGCCCCATGATTTCCACCAGTCCATTATAATCTTTTTCATTCACTTCTTTCTGGAGTCCAGCATCTGTCACTTTTATGAACTCTTCTAGGTCAGTCAGACTATCAATGAGAAGAAAATAAGATTTCAACTAAGAAACACTTTTTCTTAAATAAATGTGATCCAATGTGCAACGATATTTACAATTAATTTCCATTATGGTTACTTACCTTTTTCATTCAGAGTATCTTAAAACAGTTTTGGCCTGACTTTAAAGGTGCTGAGCATCTGCAGCTTAGTTTGACAGCAATGAGATTTGCCAGTGCTCAGCAGTTTTTAAAGTCAGCTTATTTATTCCTAATTAAAAGCACTGTTGAATGTCTATCCCATTTTACACAAATATTTTAACACACCAACCCTTAAGATTGCACATTAACCGCACTAGCCCAAATTCTGCCTGGATGTACAGCCTGTCAAACAAGTTTAAGGTAAGAGGGTTGCACAGAGTATAAATCAGAGCAAAATTAGTTCACTGAAATATTACATTATTTAATAGATATTATGACTATTAAAAAGAAAATAGCAAGTTAGAGTTATTCTGAAAAAATAGGATGCATTTTTACCTGTCAATGACAAATCTCATAAGATGTTCCTTGAACATCCAGCTCCATTTCTTAATAATATTTAACAAACTCATTTTGAAAGGTTTCATATCCACCTTAAACCAGCTTTCAAATGTTCTGAAGTCTTCAAACTTGCTCATCTGAATGTAAAGATTCTCATAGATGTCAATCTAGAGCAGATAAAAGATTATATTACATACATAAACATATTATCAAATAATTACAACCCATACTTGATGGGGACCACATCCTGAAAGAAACCTTTTCAAAACTCCCTCTTTTGGCCTTCAAACAACCCCACAACCTCACCAAACTCATCATCAGGAACAAGCTCCCCACGGACCAGGAAACACCAACTCAGAGCAGCACCTGATCCTGTCAGAACAACCGATGCAAAACTTGCAGACATATCTCCACTGTTACAATGATAAACTCCCCACAACACATCTTTCAAGATCCATGGGTCCTACATGTGCCTACAACATGTAATATACCTCATCCAGTGCATCAAATGCTCCCATAACTATGTGGGCGAAGCCAGACAATCACTACACTCTCGAATAAACTCACACAGAAAAATGATAAAGTCAAAAACATCATATCAGCTGTGGGCGAACACTTTTCACAAAACAATCACTCCACATCTGATCTTTCAATACACATCCTCAATGGAAACCTGCACAACACCTTGAAAAGGTGAGCCTGGGAACTTAAATGGATAATGCTGCTAGACACTAAAAATTATGGACTCAGACACTGGTTTTAAACTCACAACAACAATTTGTAACACACAACTAACTGCCTGCTAACTCATCACTCTCCCCCACATTGCCTCGGTGCTACTGTTTAAACAAAGGAGTAACGGCGTGCACGATCTCATCGCCACAGGCTTTCTGCTTTCAGTGGATCCAGACAGAACCATCATCAAGAAGTTGGTGCTCAGTGGTCACCCTTTCAAAACGTTCAGCAAGACAGCTGTAGTGCGGTACATGTTCTTTAACAGAGAGAATGTGCTGTGGTTTATGCCAGTGGGGCTGAGGACCACATGGGGCCACAGAAGACACATCACAGAGCCGCTAGCCTAGGGACTCATGGGCACCTGAAATGTCATTCTGATGGGCAGCTGAAATCCCAGGACACAGTGCAGTTGAATCTGTACAAGCGTGTCTTCCCTAAATGGACTTAAGACCCGCGTTTTCTGGAGCCAGTACTGTGAGTGAGAAACGAACAGCAGCTCCCTGTGCAGGCGGTGGAGACGAAATAACCTTCCGGGTCTAACATGGCTGCTGTGGTTTGCACCCCCTGCACCGCACATGGGTGCTTGGCTGTTCCAAGCCTCGTGAGAAGTAGGAAGAACAGCCCTGGATTTGCTAACGCTGTGCCTTTCCTGAGGATTGTGTCCAGCATTCATGCTGGCTGCTGCAGCATTAGATCTGGCTCACAATTGCCTATGGCCTGGCCTCCAATGTCAATTTATTTCAACGGCAAACATATCTTCACTTCAAAAAAACCCCCACAACCATTAGCAGCCCATTCCAAAACCCTTTTGCACAGCAATCTAACCCTTATTGCCCACTCCATTTCAAGTGGCCTTTTACACCATGCCTTACCCCAGTGCTTCATCTATCCCAACTTGGATTTAGCTCAGACACTGATATACTTCCCCAAATCTGAAAAACACCATGTAGCTCAGAAGCCTGTCCCTTCCACCAACAGATATTGGCCTAATAAAAGATATTACCTCACCTACCTTGTCTCACTCAAATATAAAGTAAGTTAAAGCTGCAAATGAATATTTGCTTGCTTGCCTGTTCTTTAAACTGCTCAGTAGTAGGCGGCTGTTCAGGGACTCCCTCATCAGCATGAGCTTCTATCTCTTCGGAAGTTAAAACACGACCATACAGCAGAAACTGCTTCATAAATTCAGTCCTGTCATCTACCCAGAGATAAGCGTAGGTGTCCAGAGAATTTCTGTAGTCCAGGGCTTTCCTGATAACATCTGCCACTCTGTTCATAATCTCCTGCCTGATCTCAGATAGATCTAACATGCTGTCCATATCACTCTAGGCATGAAAAGAGAAATAGTTATTTTACAGCTTAAACCAACGATATTAAAAATAATAGGTTAGATTAATACATAAATCATTAACTAGTTTACACTTGCTATATGACTGCAAAATTCAGGAATCCCCATCATCACTGACACCAAAAACAGCAAAGCTACGTCTTTCAGGGATTGTCTAAGTATAGTTGGTCCAGCCTTAGTGCAACGGGTTGGATTAGATAACTGGTTGAGGTTCCTTCCAGCCCTACATTTTAATAATTCTATAAACAAACAATCAGGGCAGTTCTCTATATTCTGGATACCATTCCATATGCAGTACTGACAAACAGTCATTTCAAAAGACGAGTGAAGATCTTCAGCAAGTTAGTTGAGGCTGAACATCTTGGGGAATTAATATAATTCAAGTCTCCAGGTAGAGGATGTTGCCCTCCTCATCTCCACAACTAATTAAGCTTTGGTTACAGAAATGATAAGGTCCACCTTGT
This sequence comes from Dermatemys mawii, assembly GCA_007922305.1. NCBI lineage: Eukaryota > Metazoa > Chordata > Testudines > Dermatemydidae > Dermatemys > Dermatemys mawii. Next base: position 41,961,506 of record ML677349.1, on the reverse strand, counting down.
GGACCTTCAGGGTTGAGAAGAACAAACAAGGAAGACTGAATCTCACACCAAGAACAAAAATATAAGTTTTATTAAAAAACTCATGCATATTTTTAAATATAAATTTCAGTTAACTCTTTTTCCATATATTGTTTATTTCTGTTTAAAGGGATAACTTTTTCCTAGTGTGCAATTTTTTATTTTTAATATATCATAGAAAACAGAGCTATAGGGCTAGATTCTCTTCCAGTTGTCATGGGTGAAAATCAGAAGCAACTTTATTGAAATCCATGGGGGTTACACTGATGTAAAAATCAATGGACCTCAGAATACAAACAAGACCTAGTATTTACAATCTGATGCTATTTGCACATTATTGGAGTGACCAGGGTGTGGCCAGTCAACCTTAACAGTTAGAACAGAAGGTCAAAGCCAAAGAGAGCATCAGATACCAAACCAAAGATCAGAGCTGGAGACAGAGTCAGGTGCAAGGCCAGGACTATGAGCTGGAAACAGAATCAGGGTAAGGCAGGTGTCTGGGGTAGGGCAAGACAGCAGGAATTAGAAGTAGACAAGAGTCAGGGATGGGAAGACAGGAACCAGGAGCAGGAGAGGAAGGAGGAACTGGGAACAGGCAGGAATGCAGGGCTCAGGAGTCAGGTAAGCAGAAGAAGGCCACAGTCATGGCCAGCCAAGGGCTCCTGTAATTGATTGGACAACTTCCTGGTTTATATATTATGCTTTAGCCAGTTGGGGAGTTTTGGGGGTAGGGCCCTCTGCAAGCTAGCTGTTTCCATAGTTACTCAGGTACTGAGCTGCTGGATTGCAGTCGTCACCTGAGCGCTGCCTGTGAGTTCAACTTTGAGGCTTGTGGTCCCTCCCTCACAATGATGCATTAATTGTAGAGCTCAAATTTTTTGCAATGCACATTTATTTTCAATTAAATTAGATTCATTACTCCCATGTATATGGAGAAAGTATAAAATACCTGGTAATTTTCTACTTCCAAGTGTGCTGCTACTCTTTTCACCTGGGCAGACATTTTGAAAATATTACTCAAAAGTTCTTCTACTAGGTCATAAAAGCCATCTCCAGCCTCTTTATCAAGTGAAGGTTTAAATTCAATCTCTGAGGCACTAAGGATCATTTGTGCCTGAAAAAATGGAGCAGACTTCAAACTTTTCTCTGTGTTCTCCAAGAAGAAGTCTAAATCGTGCATTATTGTGTTAAAGAAACCATCAACTATAAGGTCATCAATGTACTCTATATATATCTTCCAAGAGTATGAGGAGGAATCTGCTTTGAAGAGCTTTAAGTTCTCCTAGGAAAGAAAAAACAAGTTACAAAATGTTTTAATCATAAATTATCTAGTGCAAATGATTCGTCATTCAAAATATTTAACTGCTTCAATGCCATTTCATGTGGTAAGTACTTGGGACAAAACAAAATTCCAGTGATACCCATTGTAGCAAGTATGGCCCTGATCCTAAAATCTGATCTGCCTGGGTGGATCTTGCACCTGTTTGCAGCTCCCTTGAGGTTAGTGGAACTCTGTGCAGGGACAGGGTTCTTGTATGTATCAGATTGCAGTTCAGGGCCTGAATTATGATGTTACATTGTGATTTCAATAGAGCATCACCATGCTGAAAGAGTATCACTGCACATTACTACAGCATATCACTGCTTGTTCTGCATTCCAGTGTAAGCCCTTAGTAGATTTATCTACATATAATATTTTCAAAAAGATAAAAATCCTCATCTGGTCTAGTTCTCAAATAAAAACAAACTCTTTACTTGCCACTATCAATAAACTTAGATTAGAATATAGACCAGAATTAGATTAGAATACAGATACTCTCAAGGTAATGGCATGAAAAAGAGAGTTATTGGATAAAGAAAAAAATATTTAAAGTTTATTTTCTTTTTCATCTGACATACAATGTGTGTCAGAAAACAGACAGGCAGAGAATTTTCAAGGAAGTCAGTGAAAAAGGAGGCAAGGTATGAAAGGAATTGGGATGGGAAATCTTTTTTCCTGTCAGAACTTCGATAAAGAGTTACTTTCTTGCAGATTACTGGTAGTTGTGTGGCACAGCAGCTGAAGTTTGAGGGATTTTTGTGGGCAGGAGAGATTTGTTACATTTTATTAGAATGCACAAACAACAGGGAAATAACACTATGCATTTTTAATTAAGTACATAACTCAGGTAATCTTCAAATTTAGAAAGAAATTATTTTATAAACATGCCCTCTGAAAAATAGACTACAATATAGCTCAAGTTGCAAAGATGATTTTACCTATAGAGGTCAAAGGAAAAATTTAGCACAGGGCACCAGTGTAACAAAACAGACCATGGCTGTGCCGTAATTCAATCTAGACAATAATTCCTAATCTAATAAGATAAAAAGCAATGCTAATTTCAATTGGTATCAAGATTATTTTTCCATCTTGCCCCTATTTGTCTTTAAATGTGTTAATTTTAAAGGGACTATTATGTAGTTTGTATAACTATTTCAATAATTGAACAGTCAAGTACACATCAGCGAATTTAACAGAATGCTAACAATTTGCACATTATAGAACACCAGAGATTTAACCCCTTCTTGCTACTCTAGATATACCTAATTTATCTGTAATTTAACACATTCTTTGCAGGATACTACTAATACCAGTGTAGTGATGAACAACAACAACAACATATGCTTTTTAGAAAGAAAGATCAGAAGATCATCTAAAAGCCATGTACAGGGCCAGAGCTAGCCAACAGGCAACCTAGGTGGCTGCCTTTGGGGACGGCGAATTGCTCGTGTCGGCGGCAATTCGGTGGCAGCTCAACACCGCTGAAGCTGTCGGTGGCAATTCAGCGGCGGGGGCTGCTCACAAAAAAGCTGGCGCCACTCCCGGCCATATATGATTATTGCAGAAATTACCTCAGCAAGCTGATGAATCTTGTAGCCACTCTCTTTTAATGACTTGTATTTCTTAACAAGTCTATCTTCTTTATCCTCCAGATTTAACAAAGCATCTTTCTTATTATCTTTCCTGGATAAGAGTGTGTGTTCCGCCCACACATTCATAATCTGCTGAATTGTTTTAATATTCTCCTTTGACTGTTGAACTCTTTGATCCAAGTCATACACTGTAGCTTTCACTTGTTCAATATATTTCCAGCAATTCTCTTTCTGCCACGTGAACACTTCTTCTGCTTCTCTTAACTGATCATCAATAGCTCTCAGCTCAGTTTCAATCAGAGGATATTCAACCTCCAGAACAGTCTGTTTAAGTTTGTTGTACCACTGAACAACGAGTTCAAGGTTTCCAATATACTGTTGGAATAAAAAGATGTTCATAGGGTGAAATTCCTTTAAAGCAGGGCCCCAATGTAAAGAGCCATTTGAATGCCTACATGACTCTCTACATTGGCAAAGCAGCTATTCAGTAGGGCCACCTGTGCACTAGAAAGAAGAACCATTCTGGCCCCAAATGGGTCAGCATGAAATGGGTTGTGGGGGACCATGGAGCTGGACAAGTCAAGGAGCTATTGGATTCACACTAGAACTCTAGAGTTAAGTGGATCTGCCAGACTGAACTGGATCAGCCTGTGTGGATGCTATAGCCACTATTCCAAGCTGTGCTACAAACACCATGATCTTCCTGCCACTTGCAGGATCTATTTTGTCTCCTTCAGAGTTCTCCACACAAAACCCAGTTACCCCAGATTATGTAAAGAAAGGCAAATTTCAACCATATGAACAGTAGAACGAGCGCACGCGTGCACACACACACTGCAAAATCTTGCAATAAAACGTATATATCTTATACTTCCCGAAAACACAAACCTTAGAAAAAAGTTTCCTTTTCTCATATATTGCTAATGCAGAATCTGGAATATCAGATCGATTCAACTTCAGGAGATATGTCACCTCTCTCAACAAAGCCACTAGCTATAAGAAACAAAGCAGTATTATCTTTTTTAAAAATCTCCTTTCAGAAGATACATGGTTTTTGTTTAATTCTAGGTGTAACCTCAAATAGTAAGGTGCTCAGATATTATGGGGATGAGCATGTTATAAGAACCCCTATAGAATAGAACCTTCTTCAATTAGGTCAAGGAGCATGAGGGTGAGGTTGGGCAGGGTTTAGCAATTTAAAAGTGCTATATACTGTATGGTAACTGCCAACTATTATTATTATCCTCCAGCTGTTTCTAGAGAAAGCATTTAATACTACAACCACCTTCTTTATTTCTGAAGGAGAAAAATCTCTCCAATGCTGACACAGGGCAACCATATTTTCCAACTGAAAAACTAAGACAATAATATAAACAATCATAGGAACTGTAGCATAAAACAAAGACACTTTCCCCAAGCATTAAGATTTAATCATATACTGAAATATTAATTTCACTCTAAGTATATTCCCAATTTATAATTCTGTCAACGTTTCTAATTCATGGGGAAAAAACACATTTAACTGTAATACTTTATATCGTACCTTAGAGTCAAAATTCACACTTAGGAGACCATTTTCAGGATTGCGTTTAATAAGAGGTTGATCTAAATTAAACTGACAAACTTCATCCACCTGAGATTTCCATTCACAATAGATCTGCTCTTCATATTGGTCAATTAAAGTCAACATCTCTACATATTTCTGATAAACTAAAGCAGTCTCAGGACCTTCCAGGATTCTGGAAGAGAAACAAAACAATCCATTTTATTCATTAATAATTAACAATAATATTGCTAAATAAATTAAGATATAAAAATCTCACCTCTGACATTGTTAAAATTTTTAGAATGTCCTCTGCTTCGAACTATTATCTATGTTAATTTTGGTCTCATCAGCCAAACCACATAAAAAGTAGAACAGAGACCAAGAGTGAGAATGCATGAGACCTAACAGCCTCACTGAGGACAATAAAAAAAAAATAAAAATGCTTGTGGAAGGAAGAGGGCTTGCTCCCCCGCCTTCCTCAGTGGCTGTACTGCACCTGTTGCCCAATATTCCAAAAGGTTTTCCCACACTCAGAACAGATCTCAGAACAGAGCCAGTTTCTGTCTCACTATCGAAGTACATTTATTTTTTCTTAGTGGAATACTCCATCCATGGTGTTGCCTCATATGAAAAAATATATATTGGAACTGAAGACAAAATTTAAAATTTAAAGCAACCGAAGAGACTTAAGCCCTGTTACAGGGGCTGGGCTAACCAGTGGTGCTGCCTAGCGTTTAGGCAGCACCACACCTATCTCCTACCACTTGCTTCCCACAAGGCCTCAAAGGTCTTTCCTTAAAATCTAACAGAAAACAGCAAAAACAATAGAATCTTCAGCCCAGATGAACTCAGCTGGTAGCTTCCTTCCTTGCAGGCTAGCCCCAGCTTCACACTGGGCCAAGGTCATGTATTGTTTCCCTCCCCGCCAGCCCCTCCACCCCTCAACTGCTCACCTGGGAGCTATCACACTCTGCCTATTTCCAGGGCTTCAGGCAGGCTCCTGCCCCTGATTAGCCCCCGACTCAGTCAGGCTCCCAGTTCAGGACTCCATCTCTCAGGCTTCTTCGGTCCTTAGCCCAAGAGAGAAAACTCCCAGCTACCTCTCTCCTGGGTCTCCTCCCTGGACCCTCTCTTAGGGCCCCTCTTTGCAGTAAGGGCCTCTGCTCTGCCGTTGCTCAGCAGCTCTCAAGACAGGTGTGGTGGGGCAGAGTCTGCTCCTTAGTCCCAGTGTTGGTTCTGAACATCCCAAAGTCCCATTTGGGCACTTTTGAAAGTTTTACCTATGTAGAATAATTTTTTGCTTAAACTGAGTACAAGTTAGTGTTGTCTCAAAAGCTAAGATGTTCTCAGCTTTGCTTTGTTTGTGACTCACTCATCAGACAACAATTTTTACAAATATTAAAAAGCAATTCTGATGTTGTACAGGATACCCGTAAGAGAAGTTCACTCTGTGTGTATCAGCACTTACAACCGAGGGCCCCAAACCTGCAAAGAGCGCTGCATTGGCTAAAGGTTCCATATGTGTGGATCATTTTGCAGATTCAGGACCTAAAACTATTCCTCAACTTGTACTGACATCAACAATTACAATGCACAAATAAGGAAGTAAACTAAAAAGTGCCACAGTTGCAAAGGGGTCACAATACAACCTCTAAAACTGTGCCCAACATTTCATATACAGGAACAAATGGATATAAACTGGCCAGCAGGAAGTTTAGACTTGAAATTAGATGAAGGTTTCTAACCATCAGAGGAGTGAAGTTCTGGAACAGCCTTCAAAGGATAACAGGGTGGGCAAAAGACATATCTGGATTCAAGACTAAGCTTGATGAGTTTATGGAGGAGATGGTATGATGGGATAGCCTAATTTTGGCAATTAACTGATCTTTGACTATTAGCATAAATATGCCCAATGGCCTGTGATGGGATGTTGGATGGGATGGGATCTGAGTTATACAGAGAATTCTTTCCTGGGTGTCTGGCTGGTGAATCTTGCCCACATGCTCAGGGTTTAGGTGATTGCCATATTTGGGGTCAGGAAGGAAATTTCCTCCAGGGTAGATTGCAGGGGCCAGGGGTTTTTTTTCGCTTTCCTCTGCAGCGTGGGGCCCGGTTCACTTGCTAGAACATTCTCTGCACCTTGAAGTCTTTAAACCATGATTTGAGGACCTCAATAGCTCAAACATAGGTGAGAGGTTTATTGCAGGAGTGGGTGGGTGAGATTCTGTGGCCTGCATTGTGCAGGAGGTCACACTAGATGATCATAATGGTCCCTTCTGACCTTAAAGTCCATGAGACTATATACATGCTATTTTTGTTTTAACATCAAATATTATGCACATAGAAAAACATTTACACTAAAATGGCATGCAAGATAATCATGTAATTTTAGAGGCCTCTTTAAAAGTGGATTGTGGTTCATGACTGGGACTCTCAGGTGCTATGATAATAAAAATAAATAATACAATTGAATATGAAGCCATGAAAATTTCATCTACAAATACAGATTATTAATTTTTTTTACAATAGTTATGTTTTGAATTTGTTCAATTCCAGTCTGATAAAAAAATGTCTCCATCTCCCAAATCTTGATATTACAGTGAAAAAATAATATGAAGTAAATTGCTAAAGCCATGAGGTCCCTTTACCTTAAGACAATATCTACAAATCTGAAAAATCATATCACACAAGCAATGCATATTTAGTAGATTCCTGAGAGAGAGACAAACAACCCTTACATAGACAAATTACTCTTTTTCACCAATAATTGGCAATACCATGTCCAAGGACTGTTAATGCTACAGTCATAAATAACTGTGTGTGAACACTCACCGATGAGATAGATATGAGAAGTTTGACCAGAATATCTGTATTCGTTCTTGAAGTGCTTTGGACCATTTAAGGTTTCCTGAAGTAAATGGCATATTTTTGTTTATTATTTCATTCCCCTCTTCCACCTGCAAGCGTTAATATAACAAAATGAGTATACAAACAATTATGAATTAAGAATTCATTGGCTACACCTAACAAAAACCAGGAAAATATTGCTTTTATTTTTGCTTTGCTACATACCTGCCTAATGTGCTCGTCATACAAGTGTTTGCAGTTATCCAGCTCTTCATCAAACATTTGCAGTAAGATGTTGTAATTTGGGCTAAAAATCTCCATGACAGCAGGTTTCTCCAGAAAATAGCCAAAGATGGCTAAAAGCTATAAAAATTAAAGAGTGTCAGATTCCATCATTTATAATACTTCAAATTTGTATTAAAAATACCTTTTTAGTCTTATTTCACACTGAAAATCTCACACCAAAAATAGCATTCCTGAAACATGTGGGCCAAATCTTTATGGAGCTACACCCCCTGGTGGCATCAGTTGAGAATCTGGCCCTATATATTTGCCAATATGCTATTAAATTGTACTAAAAGGGTACACTGCAAAAGGCTTCTGGTGTGAATGTTTAATTTATGTCTCTTAAAACATTTGGGATTTTCAAATTCAAATGAAGATGGACAAGTAACTTCCTTAGACTCCTTTCAAAATCCCAGCCTGCAGACTGCTCTGATCTTTCTGTGATCTTCTCTCTCCCATTTTCTCACTGTCCAGAGATCTTCCTCCTTTCCTGATGAGACATTGGTCTCCTGATCTAATGTGATCCCACTAGTTCATCTAAACATTTAGTTTTAGGTTTCCTGCAAGTTTCATGGAAACTTTTGAAAGACACCATAACAGAGGCTCAACTTAAATGTATACCCCAATTTAAAAAATATAGTAAGAGAACCAACAAAATGCCACTAAGCAACAAAGTAAAAGAAGCAGTGAGAGGCAAAAAGGCAATCTTTAAAAAGAGGAAGTTAAATCCTATTGAGGAAAATAGAAAGGAACATAAACTCTGGCAACTGAAGTGTAAAAATATAATTAGGAAGGTCAAAAAAGAATTTGAAGTATAGCTAGACAAAGACCTAAAAGAAATAGCAAAAAAAATTGCAAGTACATCAGAAGCAGGAAACTATCAGGACGTTATCAGGGCAAGATGGTGTTCACACAAGAGTTCTCCAATTTCACATTTGAGTTCCTTCAGAACTATGGTATGTAACCGATCATTTAAATCGGCTTCTGTACCAGATGACTGGAGGATAGCTAATGTGATGCCAATCTTTTAAAAAGGCTCCAGAGGTGATCCTGGCAATTACAGGTAGGTAAGCCTAACTTCAGTATTTGGCAAACTGGTTGAAACTACAGTAAAGAACAGAATCATCAGACACATAGTGTGACAAAGCTCTGTCCTTATCTTCGTGGATCCTGCGTTTCCTGGCGGATTTTTACTAGCCTCAGCGGCTCACTGTGACCCTCCACGGAGCCCTTCTCTCTCTGGAGACAAGGTCACAGTCTATTGAGCCATTTTCATCACAAACCAGTGAGGAGAAGCTATCCTTCCTGGCACAGTCTCTATTGTCTCCTAATCTCAGAGACTAATTAGGGGAGGCAGAAAGTGGGGAGCCCAGGCCCACCCTCTACTCTGGGCTCCAGCCCAGGGACCCTAATAGTATCAGCTAAGATGGCTGACCTTATCCACAAAACACAATACAATTCCCTGGGCTACTTCCCCACAGCAGTCCCCGCTTCTTCAAACTCCACTTCACCCTTACCTCAGGGCCTCCTTCCTTGCGTATATGTTGTCCACCACTCAGTCTCACCAACAGCACCACTTCCTTCCACAGCTCCTGACACCCACAGCCCACCTGACTAACTGGGAGGTTTTTATCTGGATTCAGCCAGTCCCTGATTGGCTTCAGGTGTCCCAATTAGGCTAGCTGTTTCTACTCCTTTCTAGAAGGTTCTTAATTGGCCCCAGGTGTCTTGATTGGCCTGGAGTAGCCTTTGTTTGGCTATCCAGGGAACAGGGACCTGCACACCCTGAGACTAATGTACCTGCCTTCCAGCACTCTCCTATATCCTTCTGGTCTGACTCCGTCACAATAGATATACACGATTTGTTGGGGAAGAATCAACCTTTTTTTGTAAAGGGAAATCATGCCTCACTAATCTACTAGAATTCTTTGCAGGTGGGCTCAACAATTATATGGACAAGGGTGATCCAGCGGATATAGTGTACTTAGATTTTCAGAAAGCCTTTGGCAAGGTCCCTCATAAAAGGCTTATAAGCAAAATAAGCTATCATGAGATAAGAGGGAAGGTCCTCTCAGGGATTAGTAACTGGTTAAAAGATAGGAAACAGAGTAGGAAGAAATGGTCAGTTTTCAGAATGGGGAGAGGTAAATAGCGGTGTCCTCCAAGGGTCAGTACTGGGACCAGTACTATCCAACATATTCATAAATCATCTGGAAAAAGGGATACAAACAATGAGGTGGCACAATTTGCAGACACAAAACTACTCAATTTAGTTAAGTGACTGGGCAACAAAATGGCAGAAGAAATTGATAAAGGCAAAGTAATGGACACTGGAAAACAATCCCAGCTATATATATAAAATGATGGGGTCTAAATTAACTGTTACCACTCAGGAAAGAGATCTTGGGGTCATTGTGGCAGTTCACTTGAAAACATCCACTCACTGTGCAGCAGCAGTCAAAAATGCTAACAGAATGTTGGGAATCATCAAGAAAGGGATTGATAATAAGCCAGAGAATATCACATTGCCTCTATATAAATCCATGGTACACCCACATCTTGAAAATACTGTGTGCAGATGTAGCCACTACATCTCAAAAGAAGCTATATTGAATTGGAAAACATACAGAAAAGAGCAACAAAAATGATTAGGGGTATGGAACAGCTTCTGTATGAGGAAAGATTAAAAAGACTGGGACTTTTCAACTTGAAAAAGAGACGACTAAGGGGAGGATATGATAGAGGTCTATAAATTCATGACTGGTGTGGAGAAAGTAAATAAGGAGGTGTTATTTACTCCTCATAACACAAGAACTGGGTCACCAAATGAAATTAATAGGCAGCAGGTTTAAAACAAACAAAAGGAAGTATTTCTTCACACCAGGCATAGTCAAGCTGTGGAACTCCTTGTCAGAGGATGTTGTGAAGGCCAAAAATACAACTAGATAAGTTCATGGAGGATAGGTCCATGAATGGCTATTAGCCAGGATGGACAGGGATAGCCTCAGTTTTGCCAGAAGCTGGGAATGGGCAACAGTAGATGGATCACTTGATGATTACCTGTTGTGTTCAGACCCTCTCAAGTAACTGGCATTAGCCACCGTCAGAAGACGGGATATTGGGCTAGATGGACCTTTGGCCGTTCTTATGTAGATTAATGCCTTTCTAAAACAAAGTCTACTATCTGACAATCCAGAAGCAGGATAAACAGCTACATTCTGTGAAGATTATATTAGATTCAGTTTCCATGGCATATGCTATGCCTGGAATTATTTAAAGGTTAACAGATCTGAAATCCATAAATTACTCATTAACTGGATTTTTAAAACTACCCTGCTTCCTAGCATTGGTCAGAGCATCCAAATTCACTGGAAGAAATAGCATAACTTTAAAAAGAAGAGAAGGAATTGAAACAAAGCATACATTCAACGGCATCCAAGGTGGCAACCTTAGAAAAATGCACTTCAAATTATTTAGTTGACTATTAACTACAATTGTCCTAGACATACTGTGCATTCTTAAACAGTTTACAAGACCTACCTTGACACAATCTGAGTGTAATCTACATGGCGTGTTGATACTACCCGAACAACAAATCACAGTATTGACTTTGTCCTGACAGTTATTGTTTTCCGTACCTTATGTTTAACATTACAAAATCCAAAGGCAAACAAATAGTTCTTCAAAGGCTGGATACCGCCACAGATTTTAGTGACAAAGTGAAAAAAAAATCATAGAACTATTTTTCCATTCGAGATTATTTAGCTTTCACCCTCTGCACGCAATGCACAGAACACACAAAACATTAATTGGGAGCTCGAAGGCAAATTTCCACCTATAGTACTAACCATGCCACTCAGAAAATCTACTGCCACAAAACAGAGATAAATAAGCTAAGCATAGAATCTCACAGTTGGAAGGGACCTCAAGAGATTATCTGGTCCAACACCCTGCTCAAAGCAGGACCAATCCCTTTTTGCCCCATATCCCTAAATGGCCCCCTCAAAGATTGAACTCACAGCCTTGGGTTTAACAGATCAGTGTTCAAACCACTGAGCTCTCTCTCCCCACATAACAGAGTTGGTATGTTTTAACAAGTACACATATATACAAATACCAGAAAAGATTACCTCACAAAAAATTATAAACAATGAGAAAAGTACAAAGATGCTGTAATTTTCTAGGGGCCCATTTCCTTAAGGGGCTGAGGGTTTCTGGGAAGTGCTAGATGATCTAAACTCCCACTCAGAAGAGATGAGAGTAATTATCGATAGAGGAAGGGGCTCCTCAACACCCCACACGTCGCCTTTGCTGCCCACCATCGGCCCTTTGCATGCTCTCCTTCTCACTGTCTCCTCCCCTCACAATCCCCTCCCTGCTTTGCCCCTTCAGCCCCTCACTCCTGCTGCTGCTCCATAAACCCCCGGCAGAGCATCTCCTGCTCCCAGCGTTGTGCAGAGAACCAGCCCCTGGCAGAAGCACTCAGCACACCTGCAGCCTGCCTAGTAGTCTCCTTCCTCCCTCACTGCCTCTGGCTAAGCCGGGGCCCTAGGAAAGGGGCCCCCAAGACCTCCCACACAGGGCGCTGCCCAGGAGCAGCCAAGCCCTGTGTGTGCCAAAGCTGCCCAGAGCCCTGTGCAGCGCTGGCACAGGGAAGGCTCTGCTCCTCAGATAAGTGCTGGAGTGGAGCAGGGAGAAGCGATTTCCAGCCCATTCCTGCCCCAAACTCGCAGGCTCTGCAGCAGCCCCCCAGGCAATGGCTTTGAGGCCTCTTCACCCCCCCACTACCCTGCTAGGCCTGTGCCCTGGCTCCAGGGTGTGCAGGGTTGCTCCACCCCCAGGCTTTGTGCCCGCAGCAGCAGCCATGCGCAGCACCACTCCTCGTGCTGGGGTGCCCTCCCCTGCTGAGCCACCTCTGGCCGGGCTCCATGGCCACTGGAGCCGCTGCGGAGCCCAGCACCCAGAACTGGTTCAGGGAAGGTAGACATTGGATCTGCTGGTTCCGTCCCCTCAGCCCAGCTCCCCACTTCTGGGTGCCACCACCTGCTCCAATGGCCTGGCATGAACAGTCCCTCCATGGAGATCCCCGGAAAGCAGCTGTTCCTGCTGAGCCCCCTGTACTGCAACAGCTGTGCCCTCCAAGCCCCCCAGTGCTGGAAATGGAAGGCAGAAATCTGGGGAGGCATGTGATCCTGCATACCCCTCCCCAACATGTCCCCTCTGCCTCCGGTCAGGACACTCTCAGTACCTTGCAGGATTGAGCCCAATGGAACTACTCATATAGTGAAAAATAAAACACACTTAATTAAGTGCTTTTGGGATAGGAGAACAAGAGCTTGATCCAGAGTCCATTGAAATGGGGACCTTCCCATTGACTTCAATGGACTTAGAATCAGGCCTTAACTGTGGATCAATGTCTGGAAGGGACTTGCATTCATAACTTTATTTAAAATGTCTGGAGTATTAAAAATATTAGGGCTGATCCTGCTCACCCTGAAGTCATTCACAAACTCCCACTGACTTCAACAGGGGCAGATTGTCGTTGGTCTCCAACTTTCAACTTGATTAGAGATGTCCTAGAATAACCTCCTAAAGATGAATTGCACTCGAGAACATATTATTATAATACTTTAGTGTTTGTGAGTATTACTGAGCCACTTGAATGACTCAGTAATATTTCATCTGGATTAAAAATTTAAAATATTCAACTCTATTATCTAGTACCGTGGTGACTTTTAAACAAAGAACTGATTTATAGTTATGTTCATTCAGAACTGACCTTGAATGCTGATTCTAAACCAGAACAGTCAAGAAATCCTACACAAAGAATTGACCCAAGACGTCTGTCAAAATCCAGGATTTTGGCTTTAAACTCAACATAGTCGTCTTCAAATTCCTGTAAAATATATTTTTTAAAAATCCTAATTTTAATTTGGATTACAAGAAATTTTTAATCTACTAAAAGGAATACAAGTATCAAAATTCTTTCCAGAAAAACACCAATAAAGATTCCAAAATAGACTTAAACTAGCTGTGATTTGATTTATTGAAATTCTTGGAACATACCAGGTCATCTTAATGTTTGCTCGCTCCTTAAATGGAGCTGGAAAAAGGAATTTAAAATAAAATTTGTGTTTTTGTTTATACCGAGGTGGGCAAACTTTTTGGTCTGAGGGCCACATCTGGGAATAGAAATTGTATGGCCATGAATGCTCACAAAATTGGGGTTGGGATGTGGGAGGTGAGGGCTCTGGTTTGGGGTGCGGGCTCTGCCATGGGACCAGAAATTAGGAGTTCATGGTGCTAGAGAGGGCTCTGGGCTAGGATGGGGAAAGAGGGGCTCCTGCTGAGGGTGCAAGCTCCGGGGTGGGGCTAGAGATGAGGGATTTGGGGGGCAAGAGTGTGCTCCAGGCTGGGATCAAGAGGTTTTGTAGGGTGGGAGGAAGATTAGGGCTGGGGTAGGGGTTTGGGACGTGGGGAGAGGCTCAGGGGTGCAGGCTGCGGGTGGTATTTAGTCAAGTGGCTCCTGGAAGCAGCGGCATGTCCCTTCTTCAGCTCCCAAGTGGAGGCGCGGGTAAATGGCTCTACATGCTGCCTCTTCTGCAGCCACCACCACCCCAGCTCTCATTGGAGCACTGGAGGAGGCCATTGGAACACATAGGAGGTGGAGGGGGACCATGCTGCTGATTCTGGGAGCCATGTGGAGCAACCTCTGTCCCTGCTCCCTGGCTGAAGCACTGGAGTGTGGCCATGCCATGGCTTCTAGGAGCCACGTGGAGCGGGTGGAAGCTCAAAGCCTGCTTAAAATGGCTGGTGGGCCAGATCCAGCTCATGGGCCACAGTTTGCCCATCCCTAGTTTATAGCCATCTGGAACATGTTCACAGAAGACCAGACTCACAGAACAGTTTTGTAGAATAATGGGATGGAAACATCAATAAATAACACTAAAGCATGTAAAAAACTTGATAACAAAAATTATGGCAATCAGAACCTGGGAAGAGGGAAGAAAGGAAAAAAAAGGACAAATAAATTACAATCTATATTTTTGACAATGAGGGATGTATGCTGGGAGATATTGAGTGCAGTGAAAGCAGCATGCTTAACTAATATGGGAATGAGCATCTGAAAATGCTTCCAAAGAACACATCTAACAGAGATAAATCACGGGGGCCCAGATCCATTGATTTCAGTGGAAGTTTGGAGCCTAAGTACCTTCGATGGTCGGGGCCTGGTAAATTCTGATTGACATTGAAATCTCTAGTGGGGGCAGCATCCACCCTTCTTTAACTTCAAGGACTGCTGCAATGTGGGGTCTTTTGACCACATGTGGCAGATTTATTAAGGGGTATCACCCAAGATCTCTTCTCTTTTAGGAACAAAATGGAAATTTCAAGTTATGAAGACATGCATTCTATTTTGTTTTATCTATGTTATTGTGGATGTGTTCCATAAGCATAATTCCTGTTCCCCAGATAAACCAGATACAATGCTGCCCACTGAAAACAATGGCAAACACACAAATTACAGCAATGTACACTGCAGCATCTGATATATGTAGCTCCATATAAACCCTGTAAAATCCTCAAAGGATCCTAAACTTGAATCTGGAAATTTGCACATCACTCAAACGGTTTCTGAGACTTTTCATTTTAGTCACACTCTTGACAAGCAGGATATAACCACGTTGGTTACATATTTGCAAAAATCTTTCAGAGAAGCTATTCTAGCCTCTATTTTACAATGGTGTATTCCAGGGGTCGGCAACCTTTCAGAAGTGGTGTGCTGAGTCTTCATTTATTCACACTAATTTAAGGTTTTGTGTGCCAATAATACATTTTAATGTTTTTAGAAGGTCTCTTTCTATAAGTCTTTAATATATAAATAAACTATTTTTGTATGTAACTAAATAAGGTTTTAAAAATGTTTAAGAAGCTTCATTTAAAATTAAATTAAAATGCAAAATCCTCCAGATTGGTGACCAGGACCCGGGCAGTGTGAGTGCCACTGAAAATCAGCCCATGTGCCGCCTTCGTCACCCGTGCCATAGGTTGCCTACGCCTGGTGTATTCTTTGCTCAAAACAAAAAATGGTCAAAACAAGGCCACAGTTAAATGAACATTTTCCCTTTCCACCACAGGGTGGACTCTAAAGCACACGTGAAGAAAATTTTCACAAGTACAGGAACTCCTCACTTAAAGTTACCCTGGTTAACATTGTTTCGATGTTAAGTTGCTGATCAATTAGGGAACATGCTCGTTTAAAGCTGTGCAATGCTCCCTTCTAATGTTGTGTGGCAGCCGCCTGCTTTGTCCACTGCTTGCATCAAGAGCAGCCCGTTGCAGCTAGCTGGTGGGGACTTGGAACTAGGATGGACTGGCAGCCCCCACCATCAGCTCCCCAGTCCCCTAAGTTCCCTGTGCAGCAGCTGCCCAGCAGGCTATCAATTGCCAGCAGTTCAGATGTCCCTCCCCACACTGCCATGTGCTGCTCCTGCCCTCTGCATTGGAGCTGCTCCCCAAGAGTCCTGCTTGCTGGGGTGAGAGGGGAAGAGAGGGCGGATAAAGTCAGGGTGTCCCCCTCCCCCTTACTCCTGCACCCCACTTACCCCATCTTCCACAGAGCGGGGTGGGGGGACATACAACAGGGCTCAGGATGGAGGGAGCTTGCCCTGGCAGCAGCTGCGGCTCAGCTTGCTGATCTAATTAACAAGGCAGTGTACTTAAAGGGGAAATGTGCATCTCCCTCTCTCTCATACACACACACACGCACACACACACACAGGGTGTGTCTCCCCATCTCTCTCTGCCCTCTCTCCTTTTCTACTGCCTTGTAGAGTGTGAGGGTTAACCCTTGAGGGCTCAGCCAATTGCTACTTCATCATTTAGTAGTAAGGCATTCCCTCGGAAATATCCCATCCTCTGACTTCTCCACCTCAACCAAGCTTCCCAATCATCACCACTGTGTACCAGTATTAAATTGTGTGTTTAAAAACTTATACCGTATATGTGTGTGTGTATATATATATAAATAAATAAAATATAGCTTTTTGTCTGGTGAAAAAAATTTCCCTGGACTCTAACCCTCTCATTTACATTAATTCTTATGGGGAAATTGGATTAACTTAACATCGTTTCGATTAAAGTTGCATTTTTCAGGAACATAACTACAATGTTAAGTGAGGAATTCCTGTAACAATAGTGCATCTGGCAAAGTCGATTCAATGGACTGGGGTCTGCTTACTTGAAAGACAGGCTCTCACTCCACAGTGTACTTCTACCCTTGTGACCAGCAGACAGATACAAGCTAGAGCCCTCTGGTGAAAAGGAGCTACTGGCAGGACATTTTGCTTGAGTTGCTGTCAAATTTTGAATTAACCCCCTTACTCCACCACCAGTCTCAGTTTGAAGTAACCTTAATTTGCTAATGTCAGAGCATTGTGTAAAACCCATCCCTTTTCCAGGTCATTTGGTGGGTGTGAGAGGGAATGGGGGATTTGTTTGATTATTTTGGTGCTCTAACTATATGGAGCTAGGTTGATTGGACTGGCTTTCTCTATTATAAATTTTATAAGTCTTATTTAAACTGATGTGCAGGAACAAGGGACTATTGGATAGGTACTTTTTAAAGACAAAAATAAATAGTAAAAAAAATTCTCTCTGACATTTTGATACCAATCCTTTTAAATTCATATGAAGATATCCTAGTATAATCATATAGGACTAAAAGTTAATAATTGCATTATTCGTACTTACTTGTGATATTATTGTAAGCCAAATAAATGGATGTATGGCACAAAATTTTAGAAAGAAAACCAAGTTGTTCTATAATATTTTGTTAGGCAGGTGTGGTAAGAAGAGAAACGTCTATTTTTTTCTTGAATGTGTGCCAGCTAACATTACTCCATACTTTCATTCCTATGCCATTAGCCCTTCAGTCAAACAGAGCTTCTCAACAAGTTTTAACAAGCCTAACTTATCTCTTTACTTGTTATCAGAAAGTGGGATATCTAGGCATCAAACTTCTGCTCAAATACAGTAAACTTTCAAATCAACTAAGTAAGCAATGAGTTAGAGTCAAAGATAATATATGCTTAATTAAGATAACCAGAGAATCAACAGCTACTGTATATTAGGCAACAGAAGAACCCTTGTTTTCTACAGAAGAGCTTTTAGATCACAGTACCCACTTAATACCTAAAAGATAACTGTTAACCAATTATTGCTCAAGTTTAGGTTAATATCTTGGAGCTCTTTGTACACGAAGCACTGTTTGTAGGTTTGGACTCTCCATGTGGCTAAGTAATTCAGCTGAAAACACACCTGGCTAAAGAACGAGTGTGAGTGCCTCCCATGAAGAAGAGTTCATGCATAAGATTCTCTTTCCACTTTACACCTCACCCTTCAAGCTGTTTTTGAATTTCCTCTTGATTTTGACAAAATAAGTCACTACGGGTGTGCTCCCACTGAAGTAAATGGCAAAGTTCCCATCAACTTCACTGATGCAGGACGAGGCCCTATGTGACTGTGATACCAGTTTTGAGAAGCCAGTCTGTCAGACTTTTGGTGTAACTTAGCCTTGAGCAAAGCAGAACTTGGCTTCTACAACAAACAAGCAACTGTGGGCAAACATTCCAAATTCCAGTAGTAGGCTCTAGCTAAGGGGTCGGCAACCTATGGCACATGTGCCAAATATGGCAGGCGAGCTGATTTTTAATGGCATGTTGCTGCCTGCCGGAGTCCCAGCCGCCGGGACCCCAGCAGGCAGCAGCGTGCCATTAAAAATCCTGCACAGCCCGGCCCACTCTTCTCTACCCTCGCACTCCTCTGCGGGATTTCCCTCCTCATGCAGAGCACAGATTCTGGAAGGGCGGGGGCTGTCAGGGCGCGGAGGGGTATGGAGAGGGGTTGGGGCAGTCAGGGGCAGGGAGCCAGACAAGTTAGATGGGTCAGGGGTTCTGGAGGGGGACAGTCAGGAGACAGGGAGTGGTTGGATAGGTGTGGGAGTCCTGAGGGGTCTGTCAGGGGTGGAAAGGGGTCGGGGCAGTCACAGGACAGGTAGGGGATGGAGCCCTAGGGGAGCAGTTAAGGTGGGTAGGTCTCAGGAGGGGGCAGTCAGGGACAAGGAGAAGGGAGGCTTAGATAGGTGGTGGGGTTCCAGGGGACGGTTAGGGGCAGGGGTCCTGGGAGGGGGTGATCAGGGGACAAGGAGCTGGGGGCGGATAGGTTGGGGAGTTCTGTGGGGGGAAGTCAGGGAGCGGGAAGTGGGAGGGAGTAGATATGAGGCAGGGCTACCCTCATGGAGTGTCCTCTTTTTTGAAAGTTCAAATAAGGTAACCCTAACCCTCTGTCCTGACTCCAGCACCCCCCATACATACCCAGCCCTGCCACACCCATGCCCTAACTCTTGCACCCCCCACATTTCCACCCCACCCTGAGCACCAAAAGGGAGCTCCTGCACACAACCTCCACATTCCCACCTACACCCCTCACACCAAATGGGAGCTGCCCAGGTAAGCGCTCCACACCCAAACCTCCTGCCCCAACCCTGAGCCTCCTTCCTCATTCTATCTCCTGACCAGACCCTGCAGCCCAACACCCAGCCTGCTCCTTCACCCCCAGCCCTGTGCTCAGTGCACTCCCACCCTCACTGCAGAGACAGAGAAGAGAATGGGCCAGAACCAGGTACCCACTCTACATGGGTAGGGCCGGGACCCCAGACCAGCAGCAGGCTGAGCAGGGCTCGCATCCAGGACCCTGGCCGGCAGGAGCCAGTGGATGGACCACCAGACAGGCAGTGGGCTGAGCTGCTCAGCCCGCTGCCAGTCGTGGGTCCCGGCCGCCGGCCCCACTCAGCCTACTGCCAGTCTGGGATTCTGGCTGCCGGCCCCTTGCTAGCTGGGGTCCCGGCTGCTGGCTTCACTCAGTCCACTGCCAGCTTAAGTGAACGGAACCCCAGGCCAGCAGTGGGCTGAGCGGACCGGTAGCGAAAGATCAGCTTTTTCATTTAATTTTAAATGAATCTTCTTAAACCTTTTGAAAACCTTGTTTAGTTTACAAATGACAATAGTTTAGTTAAATAATATATAGACTTAGAGCGAGAGACCTTCTAAAAACGTTAACATGCACTACTGGCACGCGAAACCTTAAATTAAAGTAAATAAATGAAGACTCGGCACAGCACTTCTGAAAGGTTGCCGACCCCTTCTCTAGCTTGTAGCAGCTCAGGCAGCTGCATTGCTTGCCCTCATCTATGGCTGGCTAGTTACACAGACTGGCCTCACATTCATAAATAAAAAAAACTAGGCAAATGTACTGTCACTACCACCATTTTTAAAAAATAAAAGTTACTATGGTTCTTTCAGACTCAAAAGGCTAATTTGCACAGTCATGGTGCCTAAACATGTTCCAAGTTGGGCACCTTCTGTAAGATACCACAGGACTGGAAAAAGAGACTTAATGTCTGCTCATGCTATAACTGAATGGAAACCCAGAGACAGGAGTTCCAATATCTTTTTAGCAAGATTTTCTCTAAGTCACATGCAGCTGCAAGTATGGTATTAGTCACAATACAAATTACATTTGTTGCATATATTTTTTTTACACATTTGAAAATATGATTTTCACAAATGTTAATTAGATTAATTAAGTCTTACAAACATTGGCTATCTGAGGTCACTGAGAGTATAAGTCAGTCCAGCAATGAATCTTTGATAGCTGCTGGAAGTAAAGCAATAAGGATAAGAAAAGGTAATGGACAGCGCACAAGACAGACAGCTAAATAAAATCAGACATCTTTAGGAAAAAGTTTTAAATCATTTCTTGTCTTTTTAGTTCTCTCTTTCTAATCTCCAAAAATATTAGATAGAGAATAGTCTTAACACACAACAATCAAATGAGATGAAAAACACATGAGGGAGGAGAACTGTATGTATTCTCCCATATCTAGACAATTAGAGAAACTCAAATATGTTTCTACCAATGAGATGTGGCATATTCCTATATCAGATTATGCAGCCTACATTTGTGCTCCAAGAACAAAGATTTTCTTTGGTCTTGACTGAGAACAGAAGCAGAAGTCACGTCAACAAAACTGATCATTTGAACAAGTTTTTGAATTTGAATAATTTATATATTAACTAACCATGTGGAATATGCTGTGTATTGAGATACATGTAGAACATTTGTGAGGAAATAGCTTGACATAGCTCATATATTGTGCAATGAATAGTATGAACTTTGAAGCTCCTGCACACACATTAATAAACAATAGCTGTCAGGGTAAAGCTAAAGTGTCTTGTTAGCGTTACAGAACCCAAAGGCAAACATTTCCCAAAACCTGAATAAAAGTAATGTTTTAGTGATAACAAGAAAAACATTACAGCTAATTGCTGCTTGGTCTTACTTTTTTGTCTCTTTAGTCAACACTAAGGCTGCCTACAAAAGTAAGTATGCTCACCATAAAAAAAGAAAGTTAATACTTTTAGAATACGCTTGAGTTAGCACTAAGCTGAAAAGTCAATAGGCTTTAAATATAGGAATGTTCTGAGGTACACTGTGAATGCTGCTTTTGCATAGTCACTAAATAAGGAATTAATGCCTTAACAACTGATTAACTTATAACAACTTGCAATCTCCATTTTGTGAGAAATGACAATAGCTGTATTTTAATGAAGGTTTAGAACCTTTAATAAAGAATCTTCAATGTTTAATCACATTTCTTATACCTGTTAATACAGGGAGTATTCAATAAATATTTTTAAAGGAATTGGGGAACAAAAGTTGCCAGAATTTTAGCCTGATCAGATTTAAGCTGAAGTTTAGTAAGAATGGTTTCGTTATTCTTATCAAACAGTATATTTTGCAATATGCATACAAAAGATGAAATCCTGACCCTGCTGAAGCCAATGGCAAAACTTCCATTGATTTCAGTAGGCTCAGGCTTTTGCCTTATGAATGTTAATACAGTAAAAAAAGGTAGAAAAATAAAACCTAATAAATTTCAGATGATACTTGCATGATTTTTGCATTTTTTACAATTAAAAAAATAACTAAAATATTTCAAATATTTGCAAAAATCACCATGATTCATAATACCTCATTTTCTTCCATCCTCCATTAATAAATACATACATAAAATTCATTTGCATAATCTTAATATTTGATTCTGATCTAAACAGTGTCTGTAAAAAGGGCATCTCCTTACCCAAAAGATGTACTCCCTGTGTGCATTCAAAGTTCTAGCTGCCTACTTTAGTGACAAAAATAATTAGCAAGAGAGCTCTACTGCTGAAAGCTCTGCAGTACCCACAAGGAGGACAAAGGAAACCTAAATTCCAATCATTTGCACTTGTACAAATACAATGAAGGCAGTGGGTTGCAACAGATGTCATGATGGCCATAATTTGAAGATGGAGGAGGTACACAAATGAAGCTAGGTTATAATTTGGCATGCAGAATTTTTATTACTGGCGAAGACACAAGAAAAAGGGGGAAAAAGCTTATTTTGACTTTCAGAATGCAAGTAGAGTTTGCAGAGATGTTAGAAAACTCTTAACTTGTAAATTGATAACACTTGTGATGAAATCCTGGCCCTATTGAAGTCATTGGTAAAATGTCCATTGACCAGGATTTCCCACTTGATTTGGCTTCCTGGAGAGAGAAACATGGAAACTCAGAATGCCATTTGGTCACAGTGGAACCATGCAATCAGAATCTATCAAACTGACAAAACCTCTGACCCACTAAGGTGCTTAGACACTATTGAGATCCACACAGTCCCCAGTCAGCTGCCACTTAACCCCATAGGTGCCTAACTTAGTGTCTAAGTTTTCAGGGTAAAAGTTCCCTGGGCACCTAAGTTTCTACCTTTGGTCATGTACACTGCTGCCTCACTCTAGGCATCTTGATGCCTATCTCCCACTAATTCCCAGTGCAATCCAAGAACCAGGGGAAGACAGGGAGAGGAACGCCTAACTCACCAATAGGGCCTGATTTAGTAAGTTTGTTCAGTGGCCACCTACTGGACTGGGTCCCATTAAAAATCTTGCAGTGGCAGCAGGCAGTGGTGATAACACTCTCTTTGCCCCCACTCCCCAGCTTATCACTTTTACCCCAGTGGGTAGAGCACTTAGTTGGGATGGGGGAGACCAGGTTCAATTCCCCTCTCTACCTGAGTGAGGGAAAGGATTTGAACAGGGCTTTCCCACATGACTCAGAAGAGTGCCCTAACCAGTTAACCAGAGGATTCTGATTGGGGGCTGCTTGTTCCACTATGGATAAAGAGTCACTGGAGCACGGGAACTGGACCCAGGGTGTCCTGTCTCAATGGGCAGCAGGTAGAGTCCCCCCCGCTTTGGGGAGGCTATCCCTGGCTCCGCCCCTTCCACTCACGTGCCCCCCCACCACACAGCCAGAGCCCTGAGACCACCTGCCTCCACCCCATGACCAGAGCCTCAAGCACCATCCACCTTGGCTGAAGGAGTGCCGGGCCATTGCAGCTATGCCGCACCTCCCCTCCCCAGACCTCCAGCCACCCAGGAAAAAGCAGCTCAGGTCCAGAAGAAGCTTTTGATATGCCCCATGTAGGTTCCAAGAAGGCTGAGGAGGCAGTATGTGCTATTCAGCATCGTGGGTTCATCAGTAATCTCCCTGGAGCCTAGGGAGATTACTGATTCACCTGGGAAGCTGAATAGCACATACTGCCTCTTCAGCCATCCTGGAGCCTACATGGGGCATAATAAATCAAAAACTTCTCCCCCAAACCCTGCAACTGGGGGTCCAATGGCCCCAGGGGAGTCTGCCTCCCCATCATATTATACTTGCCACCCATGACCATCTCCCAGGTTGGCTGCCCTAACCACAGGATTAGAGAGTCATTCTCAGTCTCTCTCCTTCTACGGCCCAAGGACGAGTATTTATACCAGAGGTAGGCAACCTTTGGCACGCGTGTCGAAGGCGTCTCACAAGCTGATTTTCAGTGGCACTCATGCTGCCCAGGTCTTGGACACCGGTCCGGGGGGTTTTGCATTTTAATTTAATTTTAAATGAAGCTTCTTAAACATTTTTAAAACCTTATTTACTGTACATACAACAATAATTTAGTTATATATCATAGACATAGAAAGAGACCTTCTTAAAATATTAAAATGTGTTACTGGCACGTGAAACCTTAAATTAGAGTGACTAAATGAAGACTCGGCACACCACTTCCGAAAGGTTACCAACCCCTGATTGATACACAGTGGAACAATTTCAACAAGAGAGACTGAGGGAGCCCTGCATCAGACTATCCCATAGTTCAGTGGTTTGTGCATTCTCCTGAGAAGTCAGAGTCTCTCCTCATTCAAATTGTTTCTCTCCAGCCCTCTCCCCTGGGCAGAGATGTGAGAACTGTACCTCGGTCTTCCAAATTCCTCTGAGTGCTCTAATCCTTGGTCTAAAAGTCATACGGTGGGTGGTGGCAGCACCATCACCACCATCTCCTCCTCCTCCTCCCATTTTGTGTGGAGTGAATGACTTAGGCCTCTAAATCACCTGACTCCAGGAGAGGAGCTGCTGGCTGTGGATTGCTAGCAGAGATAGGCACCCACCTGCAGCCTGGAGTTAGTCACCTAGCAGTGTGAGGGGGCAGGGCTTAGGGTACACAACCCCCTCATCAGCATCTCCCATGGACTAGTTTAGATATGGAGCTACATAGAGTACTGTGTTTTGTGGATTGCATTTTTAGTCACTTCTCTCTCCCTATTCCTTACATAGGGAGCCTAAGTGGCTAACTCAGTCTTTGTGAATTGCATTGTTGTTCCAGTGATTTTTTATTTTTTAGGTGTATAAAAGTTAGGTGTTGCTACACTCAGCATCGCAACGCCTAGGTCTCTGTAGATTTGAACCGCAGACCACAAATAAGGCTGCCCAAATGCCATATATACATAAAAATATAAATTAACTAAAGTAATTCACTTCTAATACATTTTTTATGAAAATTATAAAAGTCAGTTAATAATGATTATCCCAAGTTTCTATGTGGGTCACCTTATGTTTCTTTAAAAATAAAGACATATGAAATTAAGAGTTTTAGTCTTATTCATCTGGATAGGCCATTTCTCTTGGGTATACCATGTCTATTCTGGCTCATTTAAAACTCTGTCTGTGAACATAACACACTAAAATTAATATTTTAAATTATGGGATATCAAGATTTGGCACATTGCAGCTGAAAATATCTGCCTTTTGTGGGCACAAAAAATAGAATGCTGATACCCATTTCCTCTAATTCTTTCAGATCCCACTAGATAACTTGATTGGAATACAAATTTTATTTGAAAGCATAATTGAAAAAGGGGACAGAATCCTTTAAAAATGGAATTTTTATTTCCAGATTTAATTATAAATAATAAGTCAATACTGCAATCTTCAGATAAATAAAATATGATCCTACAATATATTATATTTAATATCAAAATATATATTTATATATTAAATGTAATGCTATATAAAATCAGCATTAAAATTTTAACAGTGAATATATTACAATATGTTAAGTATTATTGTAAGACAACATTACATAGCACACATGCTTTACAAGTCTCTTACCCCAATTTCCCAATAGAATCTACTCAAAGTTCCAATCCATTACTCTTGCCTAAATTACGTCAAAACTGTCAATATGAAGCATGTCTTAATACACAATTTTAAGTGGTATCTAAGTGCTAAGATTGTCAGCAAACTATTTTAAATAGAATGGTTAATTGGTTGCTAGGAGGCAAAGTGGATTAGTATATTAGCCTTTTTTTCCTTTCTGAAGACCAATGTTCAAATCCTCAAAAGATCCTCATAGAAGCTTTTTCAACACCTTTGCACCTCATAAAGCCTCCAAATAATTCAGCTAGGAGAAAACACAGAAAACTGCTCTTGAGAAGGCAAGAATAAAATAGCAAGTAGTGATGGAGATCAGATCCTGGATGCATTAGTGAAGTTGCATGGGAAATCTGTATAATGCCTACCTATATTCTGCCTGCCTCTAATAAATTATTTTTTTCACTTTCACAACCACTAAATCTTTTCATAATTATTAAGAAAAAAATTAAGAAACACCAATATGAAAAATGCAACATTACCGCATTATTGTAATCTGAAGGATCGTATGTTTTCTCCTTAAAATCTTTACAGCTTTCTATAAATTCTTCATTCATCCTGTAGATTTGTTCACTCAAAGTTTTCCCCTTAGCTCCTCCAAACTCAAGCTTTTCCAGCTTTTGAAATTCCAACATGATAACAAAGATATCCTAAAATCAGTAAAAAACATAATTAATTATGTGCCTTATCATAAAACTGTGGAAACCATCACATTTGAGACATTTTTGCCTCATTTGATGCATTTTGACCAAACCAACAAACAAAAAAGGAGTTAAAATCTGCACCACCTCGAGTAACCAGGATGTAAAAAAGGAAGGTCCAGATTCTCCAAGTGACTCCATGTAGACACAGAGTTCATCTACACACAGAGTCACTCACAGGATTAGAACCCAAGTGGAAACAAATTACAATTATCCAATCAGAATACATAACTGTAAAATTTGTTTTAATTTCATCAGCATCCAGCTAGGAAGAATTAGTGGAATTTAAACAATTTCATGTTTAGCATATTGATTTCTTGTCATTCTGCTCGACAAAATGTTTACATGAAAGTTAAAGAAGTTTTATTCAGAGAGGTAAGACTGAACCTAGTGTCATGTTCTTTCTAGTCAATGCCAAATTAAATTTAATTTTTATGTTCTCTGATTTCACATGAAGGAAATAAGTGTCTTGTGTCCCAGAGGGATTAAGGGAACTGTTTTGATAATGTATTTAGAAATGCGCACTGTGACGGGGGACTGTCACTGATGTGCTAAAACTACCTCTGAGCCAGTTTTCTCTGATGGCTTGGGACTCCAAATATAGAAATAATGCATGAAAACAAATAAGATGAACACACTCGGTAGATCAGAAGCTTTGTAATGATATCTTACAAAAGACCTTTTGATGAAGCATATTCCACTTACATTATATTCACACTTATAAACAAATTTCCATAAAACATATGGAGTGCAATGTCATACCCTCCTCCTGAACTTACTGCCAGAGTCTTGGACACTGTCCATGGCGGAGATGGTACATGTAAAATCCCTGTTTGTCTCTGATTACAAACCCTCCCAGTACCTTCAAACTCTATGATGTCATCCAGAGGTGTCCTAGCAAGGTTTGGGGTTCCAGGTCCCTGGGTGCCTGAAAACATGTTGGGGTGTAGTACTGCAAACAGAATGCAGATAGCAATATTTGTTAAAGTGTAGGTGTCTTTGCATTTAGCCAACAATGCCATGAGGCGGTGTGCCTCATTTTCCCCTTCCACACAGTAGCCTGTTATGCTTTTGCTGCTGTGTCTAGCTTCCAGCCTGTCTACAGGTATAAGCTGAAAAGCAACACACTTGTGGGACTGTTGTGTCACCATCCCTAGCATGTACAAAAGTTTTTTCCACAAATCAGGTATGTTACAAATTTTTAAAGGGTTTACCATTAGCATCAACTTCTTTGTCTTAATCCATAGATGAAGCAGCAAAAGACACAAGATTGACAGCCAGTTTATGATGAACAGACTTTGCTCACAAAGCCTGGCTTGCCCAGTGTCTACTGCATTTTCCAATCCCTTTGTGTACCATGGTAGGTGCTCAGACACAGATTCTCCTGCCTTTTTGGAGAAGGCTCTTAATTCAGGCATGTGTTTGAGGTTTCGGCAAGGAAAGGAAGCACTACAACCATGCCTGCCCTTGGCCTCCCCCTCTGGAACCTCTTTGTGTTGGGCCCCACCAGCTTGTGAAGCTTCCCAAATGCAAAGTTTTTCTTCCTCCTGCCTTGAAGAGAGAGTTTTATTTCTTACAAACATAGAAGGAACAACATCTTTTAAATGGAGTGCTTTGGATTGGGAAGATCCCCTTGGACACTCCACTCTCTGCTCCCAAAAGGTCAGCTGGGAGGACCCTGATCCAGTCATGGGCTCACAGCTTCCAGCTATGACAGACCCTTCACCGATCAGCAAAATTGCCACTCCCTCTCCCTCCCGCCCCCCCTTTTCACTCAGGTTGGGCTTGCTTCCAGCTACAGAGTCCTTTGGGTCTGTCAGGACCACAGCAGTTACCAGGACTTCAACTTCCACCTGGAGCATACATGTCTCTGTGCGCCTCTCTTTCCTTAGAAATTTGCAACCTGTGCAAGTCTAGCTTCTTCTGAGCTTCACTCTCACCTATTTTGCTTACTTTTCTGTCCCTATTCCCTTATTGGCTCAGAGGTAGTTTCAGCACATCAGTGACAATCCCAAGCGGGGCTCTTTGACCGAACCCGTCACACACACTTCCAATACCTTTTGGGATGAAAACAAAACGTGTTTGTTCGGCAATATCAAAAGGAGGACAAGAGACACTTGATATGCATTTAATCAGGCCACAACTTTATTATTAGATGTATCTGGGACTACTGGGCAGATAGAAGTGTACAGTGCAGCAGGAAACTCCATGTTCATTCAAATAACTACCCAGGACTTCCACCAGCCCCCTTCATTTTCCATCCTGGTCCTCCAGCCAACCCATGGCTTGGACCTTACCATTCCCCCGCCCTTGTAGGAGGGTTAAGAGGGGCTGGCTCCCTGCAATCACAGGAGCTCCAACCCCCTCCCACCATGTTCCATTCCTTTAACCAGCACCTCCTTTTAAAGTCCTTTACCAGTCCATTTATCTGGCTGCTGGATGCCTTCCCAATGAAGCACCTGCACTGGACATCTGTCCCACACTTCCTGCTGTGGGGAAGGCAGAAAAAATCCACTCCCCCTAGGCCAATCTGGTGGTGAGAGAAAAATTCCTTCTGAGACCCCCTTATAGAAGTGACTAGCACAATGCCTGCAGCAGGTCTTGACAAAACCTTAAGGGGAGGGAGAAAGGACTGGTGCTGCCTTGCTTGCTGCCTGGAGAAAGGGCTTCTAATTCCTGGGTTTGCAGCTTTTAAACCCTTTGCCCTACATTCCCGGGGGGTGAGTCAGAGTAGCCAAGCTAACTCCCACCCACCTTTTTGCTGCAGTTTCTGAACTCCTCCTCCTGCTACTCAAAGCCCTGCTACCTTCCTCCAGCAAGCCCGGACAATGCCCCTCCCCTCACCCCTCTGCGCTTCATATGTGGTGCAGGTATTCTCAGATAATTTACGCTACTTGAAAAATGGATAAATATAATTGCAAATTGTAAATAATACCTCAATTTTCACTAAGCGGTTGACAAATAGGTCAAATCTAGCAAACACCATATTAGACTGGAAATCCCACGGTTTAAATTCCTTGCCATTGGTGAAGTAACTCGCCAACTTCTCTCTGTGACTAAAGAAGGAATTTTTAAAGCTCCTTAAGGTATTTACAGCTATTTGCACATGTTCCAATGTTTCTTCAATTTCTCCTTTCAAAAGATCTTCTGGTGAGAGGTATGATCTAGCCTAGAATTTAAATTAAAACCAAAAAAGTCACTGCTTATCAAGGCTAGCTATGACGTCAGGCAAAAAAACACTTCTTACTCTCTATACAAGTGCTAATAATATTTAAATATTAATATATTAATAATTAAAAATGGTTAGGCATAAAAATTCTAGCTTGTCAATTTTCCCAAGTTACATTTAAGATATTTAAACAAAAACATGTTTTAAAAATCAATATTTGCTGCAGCATATCATATCTTCGATTGTAACCCATGGAATCAAGCCAACCATGGTTTGCTATCTTTGTACACAGTGACAGTGCAGTGTTTTTTTCAAAATGGGGAAAAAAACACAAACAAAAACATTTTGCCAACACTTTGGAAAATATTACTTAGTGTGGGAGATGGATTATCTATTTATTGCTAAATTCTTATTTTAGCTCTCTAATCTTTGTTACATGTATTGTTAGAACTGCCAGCCTCAGAATGGTATGACTTTTTTATTTTGCAAGCGACTGGAGGTTTTGTTTATTTGTTTGCTTGCTTAAGAAGGTTAATTCCTGGATTCTTTAGCTATTCAAAATGAAAACCAGAAATAGTTATGTCACAGTAACTGTTTTATGATAGGCGGAGCTGGCAGCATGACCAATAATCATGTTGCCCAACACTTCCCATTATTAGACCCTGCAACTTATAACTTTACAAACTTTAATTGTTCAAGATGAAGCCTTCTGTATCAGGCGCAGGCTGAATGTTTATTCATGTATTCAAGTTCTGTAGTTTCTAAGGACAGGTCTACACTACAGCGGTGATCGATGCTGTGAGATCAATCTGTTAGGGGTCAATTTATCGCATCTAGTCTAGACACAATAAATCAACCCCCATGCACTCTCCTATCTACTCCTGTACTCCACTGCCATGAGAGGCGCAGGCGGAGTTGACGGGGGAGCAGCAGCAGTCAACTCACCACATGAAGACACCGCGGTAAGTCGATCTAAGTACGTCGACTTCAGTTACGCTATTCTCATAGCTGAAGTTGCGTATCTTAGATGAATCCCACCACCCCCACCCCACTCCCAGTATAGACCAGGGCTAAGTGTGAAATAAAGACATTGTTTGTTCATGTTAAAAAATTCTCACAAGTGTTTCATTGAGATGCTCTAGCACTTCTGTTCTTTAGAGCAGGGACCTGAAATTTGGCAACGGAAATCACCAAGTTGTCTTTTGTTTTCTCCCTGAGAATGTAGCCGAACCTGGCCAAATTATAAACCTTGGAAAATTGCTATTTGCACATGCTCAGTAGAGCCTTTGGAGAAGGAGGAAGTATCCTGACTTAAATGCAGAGAGGTAAGAAGCAGAGCAGCAGAGACAGGAAAAGGGATAAGAGAAGGGAGAACAGGAATAGGCTAGGGGGACAGGAACAGAGAGAGAAAGGAACAGGCTGGGCATGGGAGGAGCAGGAGGGTCTAACCACTAGAGAACACTCTCCTCAAGACTAAATTGAACTCCTCCATCTCAGAGTCCCAACTGTGAACAAAATAGTTAATGATGATGTAATTAAAGGGCGTATCATAACACAAACACACAAAAGTTGCACAAGCAATCTTAATCCTGATATTTCCTAACTTTTGAATTCTTGACTTTTCAACCTTAGCATTCTAACATAGATTTTATAATAATTTTGCAAATAAACTCTGGATAGAATTACAGACGTTTCAAGATAGTAGTTTTCTGGCTACAGATATTTTTAAATAAGAAGTAAAACCAATCATGTAATTATCTATAGCTGAACTTTTCTTTAACAGCAAAAACTGCAAAGCAGAAAACTTTCTTTGTGAAATAGAAAGCAATGTCCAAAGAATCTAAGAAATAATTCAACAAAATTATATCCTAACACAAAGATTGCTTATCTATTTTGCTCATTACAACAGTGACCTGAACTAAGCCTTTACCAATGGATCTCTATTACATTTAAAGTTATTCTCAAAATTCCCTATTGAAATGAATTAGAGTTTTGTCTGAGTATTAAAGATGAAATTAGGCTCTTTTAACAAATTTACTGGGTTTTTTCAACAAAACATAGCTAAGTTTAACCATCTTAATTGACAGCACTCCTGTATATGACTATTTATCCTCATTGTCTATTTTCCTATTAAGTACTTTGGTTATACTGAATGGTTCACTATAGCAATCTAATCAAGGCCTTACTAGGCAGATAACCTCAACAGAATAAATATATTTGCTATTACATAACTGTATAAGGTTACATTCAAAGCCCCTGAAAAAGTATATAATTATTAGCATTACTCTACTAAAACTTGTATGGTACAAATTAATTAATAACACAGTTAATATATTATTACTTTAATAGCCAAAATAATGCATGAAATAACTAGATGAAAACATTTTAAATACACAGATAAAAGGCCAATTTGACTTTCAGTTGACGAATAATATAGGATCAGTGCTTTGTAAAAATATCTACCTTTTGTGTAAGGAAATATACTGTTAAAATAAATAAACAAATAATAATAATAATTTGTACTTCAATAGTTCCTTCCATCAGATTACTTCAAAAATTAATCAATTAAGCCTCACAACATCCCTGTGAGGTATGCAAGTATTAGCATCTCTATTTTACAGATAATAAAACTGAAGCAGAGGGTGGTCAATGATGCAGCTTAACATCATAAATTGAGTCAATGACACAGTTTGGAAATAATCCTGATATCTGGACACACAGTCCTATATTATAAAAAACTAGATGGGACTGCTGTAGAACAGTACCAGGAAACAGAGTGGTCTCATAGTTAGGCAGGAGACTGGGTTCTACTGTGAAAAAGCAATCCAATACCTACACAGATCCACAGACCTACCACTGACCCATACATTTCAGTACCACTTTGGGCACTCAGTTTCCACAACAATAAAATGGGGATAACAACAACAACTGGGGTGTTGTGAAAATGATGCAGCTGACATCTGTAAGGATGAACCTTGGATGAAAATTATCTGTGTATGTATAGAAGAGTAAAGCATTATTGTTTTTGCCTGGTCAGGCTTATTCCAATTTGATGCAAACTTGTAATTAATGGTTGTTACATCAGATCTAAGAACTAAATTTATTAAATTAGAATACTTCAAATGAGAAGTTACCTACACAACAAACTGGGAAAAACCTGGCTCTGCTGCCATCTCACTTCTATTTTTCCTCACTCCCTCAACGCTCTGCTCTCACAAACAGATAAATCATTGTACTACCCCCTTTCCCCCAGTTATTTTTCATTATTTAACTCCACACTTTCCATGCCTTACTTTGCAGCCAAAAGAGAAGTGGCCATATATTCTTTGAGGTTTCCTTTCAAGTCAGTCAGCATCACTTCTAATTGGTTCTAAGTGTTGCTGCCCATTCTGTCAGAGATCAAAATGAAGAAGTAAAACAGAATCACACCTACATCATTAACACTAGTCTATTAACAGTTTCCCTTTTTAAATAGAATCTGTCTTCTGTGTTTGGAACATTCATAGACACTGTGGTTTCTGTGGCCTCTGCTTTTAGCATTTTTTTTAATTTAAAAAACCATGTTGGTAGCAATAGTAAGACTAGATTAATTACTCTGTAAATACAAAATAAAAAAGGCAGAATGTAATAATAGTCACTGCAGGAAATCTAGAGCATTCAGGAAAGCTTTAATGGAAAGGTTAACATTCAAACTTTGTAACTCAGCCTTCCAGAATTCAGCATAAACATAGTAGCAGGGAAGGATATGGCATGGAAAAATGAAGGCAGGACTTAATGGGGACAGGACACTGAAAACCTATTCCATAAATAAAAATAGACAGGGAAGGCTCAGTAGCAGAGTATTGTTTAATGTGGGAGACAAAGTAGATTTCTGGAGCCCAATCCTCCTCCCAAGGCTTGGCTACTTGAGCGCATACTGGCACAGCAAGCACTGTTGTTACCCTCTGTGACACTGGTACCACATCTTGCATTCACAAAAATAACTATGTATTTTCTTCTGGGGCACAGATGCTCACACCAGTTTTTTTCTGAGAAAAGCTAAGAACCACTGCAATCCCACTGTAAACATGAACTGCAAATATTACAGTGGCAACAGTACATTCTGGCCTCCCAGAGCTATCTC
Organism: Dermatemys mawii; assembly: GCA_007922305.1. Taxonomy (NCBI): domain Eukaryota; kingdom Metazoa; phylum Chordata; order Testudines; family Dermatemydidae; genus Dermatemys; species Dermatemys mawii. Next base: position 41,928,273 of record ML677349.1, on the reverse strand, counting down.
CTAGTGGTCCTGCTCCCTGTTCAGAAATAACTCTGACAAGTCTCTGTCTTTGTGGCATAAATCAGGAGTAACGTCCAATGTGAAAGGAGAATCAGTTCCTGGCCAGCAGAGCTTAGAATGCTGTGGCAGCTGTGTATTCGTGCTCTGAAGTAGGCTAGGGAGTGTCAGTTTCTCTTGTGTTTCTCAAAGGTGACTTTTCTGGCCAATTAGCAAATGCCATTGACTGTTTTTGAAGGGAGTCCTGGCTGTATTTGCTTGCCCAGAAGAACAGTGTCCGCAACACTGGACCTCAGGAAATGGCTACAATTAAAAGCTACAACTCTGAACACATCTTAGATCCACTGAAATATGTTGGGCAAGGAGAAATGTTTGGATGGAACAAGTGGGAAAGGATTAGTATGTGTTACATTATTGGGACTTTCCCTGCTAAATAGGGAGGGTTTATCCATTGTGGGAGTATAGAAAATGCAGCATTTCAAAGTCACTCACTGATCATTTGCTTGCCAATTCCATATTTTCTTGATCTGAGTAGCTCTTATCACAAGTTTTCAATTTGATAAAGCAAATAGTTATCATTACACCTGCTAAGAAAAGAGACATTAGACCCACCTGGCAATAAAAGAAACAACTTGCTGAGTGCTGTATGATTTCTGAAGAATACTTTTTCTTCTTTATGCAAAGAGATTATTGCATTTTTTAACAAAGAACTTGTGAAATGGCAGCACTGATCATTCTAATTATTTGGCTGTGCTACAGGTTTAGTAGTGAAATGGTAAATTTGAGATCACTGCAGAAATATGATTAATCTTCTAATTGTGCTATTTATTAGAAAACTAACTAACAGGCTAAATTCATGCTCTTCTGTTATTAGCATACCACTTATTGACTGGCCCTTATTTATTAGTTTATGATTTATATTTTGAGCTACCTGGTCAATGAACAGATTGCAGAACTCTTGCAGTAGAACTATTATTCGTGCAGGCATGCTGTAGAACTGGGAGTGACTCCAGATCAGGCAGATGGTGTGAAACAAAGGGGGAATTAAAGCATGGATCTTGGGGAATTCTGTCTCCTGAAGAAACTGAAGGTGTCTTCTCAGGGGTCTCAGGTACAGTTCAATATCTTGGGCTTCCATAAGTGCTGTAGAAAGAACAAAAGAGAAAATGTTAAAACTTTATATATGATTGTTTCTAAATCAACTTGCTTACATTGAGGAATGAAAAATTATTCTAGTCTAAAAGGAAAATATTTTCAGTTCAATAACTAAAAATTAGAAGGCTTTTCTCAGTCAATGGTGGAGAGTCTAACTTTGTAAATGTAATCATAATTTTATTTTCCCCGCACAGATATTAAATGATAACAGTCCTTACCCAGGGAGAAATATATGCAGGTTTCCGGGGCATGAGAGTGCTGTGGTGAAGGCATAGACGCTTGGCCACATAGCACAAGTCTCAGACAACTCCCGTTCACCAGTTCTGCTGCTGGGAATTAGGAATCTGTGAATCACGACTCTTTATTTTCTGTCTGATCCCCCTTCTTCAGCACACCAACTTGGAGTGATGCAGAAGTTACTGTAGACCTACATTTTAAGTCATAGGCATGTGCAATTCCAACAAGTTCTCATGATACCAAGAGGGACAAGTCAGAGGCCTGTAGTCTTTTATAAAAACAGTGTTGGAGAAGCAGCATGTTTCTAAACCATGCTCTCTGGCAAAGAGCAGTGTGTTTGCTTTCCTGTTCTATCAGCAAAATCAGACAGTCAAGAAACAAGTCTCCCTTCCTATCCCCTTTGTATTTGGGTATCAAGGGACACAACTTGCCACGCCAACATCATTCCCATAAGCCCAACTGGCAAAATCTGTGACTGTCTTTCAAAAGGGAGCAAGCTTTGGCAGTCACATAAGCAGTCCTTTAATATAGGGAAAGGTCTCTGTGACCTAGTAGTCCAGAGGTCTGTAAATCCTCAGTGGGATTATAACTGCTGAGGATATTTTCACCAGAGTAGAGCCCATTGTGTGACACACTATGTAATGGAGTAGGACCTGCTCTGTAATAATGTATGAACAATGACTATTGACCAAGTCATGGAGGAGCTCTTGACATCAGCAGCAGTTCACACACTCCTGGACAAGAGTGATACTGGCCCTTTAGCACGCATGGACAGTCAGCACCACTTGGGAGCTGAAAACTACTCCTTATGCTGTGGAAGCATCGACGGGAAAGACTCCAAACACACTAAGTAAATTCAGGAATTCATCGCTGCACTGAAATCCTTGTCCCCTTGATCAAAGTTCCTAGACCAGGCTTAATAGGTTACCCCCTGGCTCAAACAGACTTGCTGCAACCTTGCATTGGCTCAGCCTGCTTTCCTCCCCATACTGTGACTGTGGAGCAGCATAGCAGACAAGAAGTCAGGTGGTGGAAGAGTGGCATCTAGAGGGCAGTTTACAACACCAAGCCTCCCTTGATACAGAAGGTACCATCTGGTTATGGAACCTGGACATCAAGTGCTGACATCTTCATACAAGAGAGAAAGAGAGAGACCCATCCATAAAATGGGCATAATTTACCTGCTTAACAGGGATGTGAGGCAGAACTGGGACAGTACAACCCAGTGGAGAGCATACTGGACTGGGTCTCACGAGACCTGGATTTTAATCCCGGCTCAGCCACTTGGCTGCTGGATGAACTTGAGCAAGTCACTTCACCTCCGTGAGTCTCATTTTCTTATCTGTAAAATGGGGCTAACAATACTTACCTCCCTTGTAAATCACTTTGAGAATTACTGATAAGAAGTATTATGTAAGAGCTAAATATTATTATTGCTTACTAAGCTAACAAATCATAAGATAAACGGCACTATAAGAAAAGAAGGCATTTTAATTACATTTCATTGAAATTTCATTTGATGTATAGAAAATACAAACTAATGATAAAGGAATATTTAGCTAATATACTAACTGCACAGTTATTCATATTAGCAATAAAGTCTGCCTGCCAAAAAATATAGTACATCTGAAGACTCAAACTAATGTTTAGAAACACACACACTAATTTATTTAATTACTACTATATTTCTCCCTGATTTTTATGAAAGGAAAAGTACCCACATAAACTTTATAAAAGTAAATAATGAGCAAAGTCTAAATATAAAGCGTTTTGATTTAATGTGTACATGCTCCTCTAGTACAGATACGGCTCAGCAGTGGCATATTATAGTGTTATTGTGAACAGTATTATAGATTATTCTATATAACACAAATATATAAAGGTAGACAAAATATAAATTTAATTCAAGCTGCTCTTACCATTTTCTACATCCTTCAAAATGTTCTGAGAAGTAGGATAATAGCTGCTTTCTTTGGCTTTTAAGATCTTAACCATTTTTTGAACAACAGGAGACTGAAGCTAGAATCATAACAAACAAACAAAATTTTTCAGTGAATGCCCAATTAAATTTAAGAACATTTCTGTCACAAGGTGGAGTAGGTTGTCTACCTGGTTATAGAGTGAAATCAAAAGTTTTACTGCCAACTTCAGTGGAGTCAGGATTTCACCCAAAGTATTAAAAAAAAAATCTCAAGTATATGCCCATTGGGCCTGATCCAATGTCCATGGAAATCAAAGAAAAACTTCCATTGACTTCAATGGGTAATGGGTTAGGCTCTCTATGCTCATAATTTTATCCAATTTATACTGGAGCACTGCTAATAAACAGGATAGTGGAAATACAGCATTAAAAAGAGGATGGTAACATCTGTTTTCCACCTCCAAACAATATTTCATATTTCAAATGTAAATAATCTTGATAGCTGCACAAAATTTTAGCAAAACACTGCTGGAGGATTTGTAATATCCATTTTAACAAGTCAGTATTCTGAAGCAGCAGCGTCCATTCCATAGCTAAGGTTGAAGCTACTATCCAATAAGCCTGATTTTCAAGCCCAATTTCTTCAGAAAGAAATCTTTCCCCCTGTGTAGCATTTTCAGGGGGAGAGACATAGGAAAAGATGTGTAAAGCTCCGGATTGAGATTTTCAAATCGGCACAGAGAAGTTAGTCATATGTATCTTAAAATTAATGGAGTATGTGTAGTTAAATCTCCTGCACAGGTACAACCATGATGTTTCAATTTTTTGTCATTCAGGTTTTGAAAGTTTTCATTATTATGTTTTGGCTCTTCATATGTCTCTAAAATGGCTTGACCTAGGATCTCCAAATTTTGTTTTACTAGACCCGTGGGAGAAAATGCCTATTCGGATCTTTTTATTTCGGTGGTGTTGTTTTGGGTGGGGAGAGTGCAAAGATATAGCCTGAAAGAAGCATTGTAAGAGTTACGGAAGATAAGAAAGATACAGAGTAGAGGAAAGGCTAAACATGAATGGGAGGGACGAGGAAAAAATGCAAGGGAGATAAAGTACATATATTAAAGTTTTTTCCTAGTAGAAAGGGTTGATGCAAAATGATAAGTAACTAAGTTGCCTGTATTTTTAAAGGATTGGATAAAACAAGCTGTGGGTTCAGACAGTCGCCTGTGCCCCCTCCCTTACCTATGCTACCTCCTACCAATTTTTTATTATTGTTATTTTCAAAGAGCATGGAGGAAGTTGATCGGGGAGGGGAGGCAGGGCATAAAAGGAGCAGGGGAAGACAGAGCGGAATGCTGGGACTCAGGGGCATATAAATGCTGGAATGCATTTCCCTTGCTCCAGATCTTACACAACTACCTCTTTTAAACTTCTGTTGATGATTTTAAAAACCCAACCAAATAAACAGAGTGATTCCTAAACAAAAAGCTCATTTAATGAATTTAATTTGAAGGTGGCAGGAGTCTGGCCTGCCACCACAAACAATTATGCTTTCTTGACAACACACACGTTAGATCAGGGGTTCTCATACTGGGGGTCAGGACCCCTCATGGGATCATGAAGTTAGGACATGTGTGTGTGTGTGGGGAGGGTGTCGCAAGCTGTCAACCTCACCCCAACCCCGCTTTGCCTCCAGCATTTATAATGGTGTAAAATACATTTAAAAGTGTTTTTAATTTATAAAGGGGGTTGCACTCAAAGGCTTGCTGTGTGAAAGGGGTCACCAGTAAAAGAGTTTGAGAACCACTGAGTTAGATAATTTAGAAATGAACAATTAAGGGATCCAGACAGTTCCCTGTTGCCATGTAGTCCTTCATCACTCCCTGTTATTTACACCACCACCCCTCCTTAACTCCATTTTGTTTTGGCATATCTACGGAGCCAGATTAATCAGAAATCCAGATTTTCAGCTGTGCCCATCTTCTACGTAGGTTATTTGAAATACTGAAAATAGTGGCTCATTTTGCATGCAAAAATAAGAGCTTCCCTCAAAATCTGCTGCATATCTGAAAACACATACCTGATCATATATGCACATCAAATTATCTTTTCTTGTCTTCCAGAAATTGAGCTCAGTTTGGGGATCTGAATGGAGGCCTTGCAGAAGAGGTTGAACAGAATCCCTTCTTAGTATGTCACGTATCTGATGCGACCATTTAATAACTATGGATTCAATAGCATGTAGCACTGTCCTAGCATATGGATATTGTCTGAAAAAAAAAAAAAAGAATTATCAGTGTTTTTGCTGAATTACAGGTGGTACTCAAGGGCAGTGGTATGGCAATAGCTGTCTTTGTCTGTCTCTTTACACTGTATCAAGAACACTTTAGTGTGAACACCTAGAATACTGAGTCCAGTGATGGCCAACACATTACTAGAATGATAAATTCAAACCACTAAACTAAATGATCAGGGAGCCAAAAGGAGGATTTATGAGGAAAGAATAAAAGAATTCATTGACTGTCAGTAAACAGACCACAATTTTCCTCAGATCTATACACTATTCAAAGCTATTGGCCAAATAAACTATAAATTATTCATGGAGAGTGTGAGTGTTCAGTATTCAAAATGAAAGTTTTGTTGTTTAGTTTACTGGTCCCAAGTCACATGATACTGTTCCCATTTTTTGATTGGATAATTCTAAGTTACAATCAGGTTTCCAGTCCAAATAGTCAACATTTATGAGTTCAACTGACTTTCTATGAATATTCTTTAACATTTCCCAACATGTACTCTTTCTAATAACATTCCAGCCTGTCAGTTTATTTGCTTGCTATAATATACAGTTCTGGGCCCATAATGGCAAGGAAGGGTGCAAGCAAAGCTGAAGTGAATTATATTTACAGAATATTAAGGTGTGCACTTATGTCTGACTATGAGATATCAGCTGGTCTACACGCAGTCTTGCACAAAAATAACTAAATTAGTTTAAAAATTCACAGCTTTTGTTATTTCAGTGCAACTATCTGTGTGGATATTCTCCATTAAAAGATTTAAGTTTTTACTTCAATGTTGTTTAAGGGGTTAAAAAGCCATTATTAACAAGAGTTGTGAATGTAAATATATTTAGGTATTTCAGTGCAGGTTTGTGTGTAGATATGCCCTAACTGTCTCCTTTGTGTCTGGGACCCCTGGCTCCCACCTCTCCTGCCCTCTTCTGTGTCTAAAATGCCTGCATGAAGTCATCTTCTCCCACTGCCCGTCTCGCACCACACTGCTTCTGTTGTCTTGCTATCTCTTAATACGTTAAATTCAAGAAGATGCTCCTCACCTGTAAGGCTCTACATAATTTTGCCCCCCCACTCCCAAATTTAATCTAATTTCTCTCCATTCTCCTTCCCAGTCCTTTCACCTTACTCCACTCTGCAGTTTGTTTGCCCATTTTTGGCTTCATGCTTCACGCTGCTGGAACACTCCCTTTGTTCCTCATTCTCCAAGCCCTTTCTCTTTTCCCTCCACCTAGCACAGCGGGGCTTCAATCCCGATTGATGCCCCTAGGCTCTACACATTACAACAATAAGAATAAATCCTACCCTTCTGAGCAATCCCTCATCAATAATCTGTGCAGACAACCTATCCTGAATTCTTGTCATGTGTCTGTTTTATTTAAATTCTAAGCTCTTTGGGACTGGAATGTGTCATTGCCATGTAAATTTATGGTGCTTTAGTACTGTTTATTGAAACCACAATGACCACTACCTGTTCAAAGGATATCAAAAAGGATGGAATTTTCTGGACTTCTAAATATACATCTTCCAGAATTTAACACAGGCACTTTGTCTAAATATTATAATAGATCAGGAACCAGACCCTCAGCTGGTGTAAACTGTCATAGCTTCATTGATTACAGTGGAGTTCTACTATCTTAAACCAGCTGAGAATCTGGTCCCATATTTCAGTCCCTCCAATTAGCATTCGAAAGATTCAGGTAAATGATGACAAAAGGCACCATTGTATCACATTTTTCTATTTTCTTAACTCTAGTTGAAACAGCAATAGGTGGTTTAAAATAAATTTACCATTATAGCTGCTAAATATTATAGAATAAATCAGTGCACATATTGTGATACATCGAGTTTCTTAGAAATAAAATGAAAGAAATAACCTGAGCAATGTAGCACACACATCCCTTTAAAATAACACACATACTTTTATGTAATAAACAGCTGAGCATAATAAAACAAATAGCATCTAGTATTTCAAACAGTAGCATTGTAAAATATTGCCCAAGGGATACAAAAATTACATCTGTTGTGCAATAATTCTTCTCAGGGATTATATCACCATTTCAATATTTTTCCTTCCCTGAAACAGTACTTTACTCTTACAGTACTCAAATCTAGGCACTATATATAAAGAATGCCATGAAAAGCAGTCTTAAAATTAAACCCCTCTTAACCCTTGTGCATACCACCATCCCTGCAAATTAGAACTTTCGACCAATCACTGCTGCTTTCATTGAAATAGCCACTGAAGTCATATTGAATGAAGAGCACTAAGAGTGAAAGGGAAATACATAGTAATTAGAAAAGAGATAGGGGAACATGGAAGGGGAGGGAGAGAACAGGCTGCAACACAGCAGAGCACTTAAGCAACTGCTTAACTTTTAAATCACTTGAATAGTTCCATTGAAGGCAATAAGATTACTCATGTGATTGAAGTTTAACTTGTATGCAAGCACTCTGCTGGATCTGAGCCACAGAGAGGAAGTAGTAGCTATTGGGAGTACATTCAAAAATTTAATCCAAAAAATAACAAGCCATGTTTCATACTAGGAGGCTATAATTTCATGTAGAGATTCTGGTGAATATACAAACAACTTTTGCCTTGCTCTTGCAGTTAACTCACCACCGCTAGAAGCCCTTGAGGATACACTCTATGTAGCCTCTCATAAGCCAGAGAGCAATTTTAATATTTAATTTAGTTATTTTGTAAAAAATCTCTTTGGGCATTTTGAGGCAACAACCATAATTTGGGACACTCTTTAAGATGTCCATGGGACTGATATTATAACCAAAGTGTTCCAAATTCGATATCATTAGTATTCCAAGTTTAATATCAAAAGGGATATTGTTAACATTTACTAATATGTTTATTTCACTAATGCAACTAATACCAGTTTAAATTTTTGTGGCTGAAAGACCATCAAGTGCAGTGGCTCTTTACAGTATTGTATGTGTTGTGTTTCTTACTTATTTTCAGTGCACATCTGATGCAAATCAGCCTTCGCTGCAACTGTCGGAATGGGAAGAAGGGTTCGTCCTGACATCATTCCCTTCATAACATGCACCTTATTTTTCATAATTTCCACATGACGTTCCATGTCTTGTGAAATAAAATGTGGCCAGGATCCATGGTTTTTCTTATTGGAAAGAACAGGCACTAAAACCTAGAGGCAGAGCAGGGAAAAAAGGGTTACAAATGAGTTAAATGTTTAAAAATTTTCAATGGTATTTCACAACATACTTCTTTAAATCCTCAGTGGAACAACACACACATGCCAAAACTTAACTAAAGCGTACATCAGAAACAAATGATTACTTAAATCAAAGTCAACTTTTTGATTTAATATATATTTTTCTGTTGATATGTGCTCAACCATATTCCAATTGTGTTGTACCTAAAAAAAATATAAATATATATTTACACTCCCCACAGATCAACTGAGCCCCATCACTGAGATTCTTTTTCAGAAACCATGATCTATACTATTTTTGTTATTTCTCCTCCACAAAAAAATAGGAAAAAAGAGGGAAAGAAATAAATAGCCAAGTCTCTGTATCCAGCCTTTCCCCATCAGAGGGTACAAAATTATCATCATCCCCCTCCCCCCCCTTCCCCCCAAGTGTCTTGGTTTAACAAACAAGTAATCCCTAAATATCATTTAATTTCTGGTCAGGTTCAACATTACATTTAGAATAATCTTTTAGAGAAAAAAATACCCTTCTATAACAAGCCTTTGTAAAATTATTTTTTCCATTAGTGCAAATGTGTAGTTTTATCTGTGACTGAATACTGCATATTCAAACATTTATTTTTAAAGCCTTTAATTCCTTCACATAAACAAACATTTCCTAACTCCTAGCTACATTTTCTATAGTGCACATCACTGTACTTTTGAAGCACTTAAACACATGCTTAATTTCATGCATATGATTATTGCTCACTGAAGTTTACAATTAAGCATGTGCTTAAGCACTTTGCCAAATGTGGGTAGAACATAGCTCCTGCTTAGGTGCTTTTATGAATCAGCTCTATACCATTAATAGGTAAATTAAATCTGCATATCAATGTCACATAGGGACCTTTGTGAGGATTATTTTTATTACATTAGTGCACATAGATCCCAGTCAGGTTAGGACCCCATTAGGCTCAACATTGTGCAGCCATAAAACAAACAACGAGTTCATCATCTTAGGCTCAAATGCTACAAACAGCTCATACAGAGCCACACTGACTTCTACCTGTGCAGGACTCCTCGTGGACGTTAGTCTAAAACAAGCCACAACAGGGAGGTGAAATAAATGGAGAGAGATGAAGGACAGGGAAAACACACAGCTTCCTTGAATTTTCAAGGCTTGTTTGTATTTATTAACTATCATTCTTCCACTTGGGATCTGATTGCTTAAATCCTTACAAAATAAATAACATTCCTCTGGCTCTTCCAGGCTCAAGACCCTCCTTCCCTTAGGGCAGGGGTGGGCAAACCTTTTGGCCTAAGGGCCACATTGGGGTTGCAAAACTGTATGGAGGGCCAGGTCAGGAAGATTGTGCCTCCCCAAACAGCTCGGCACCAACCCCTATCCAACCCCCTTCCGCTTCCTGCCCACCTCACAACACTCGACCCATCCAGTCCCCACCATGCTCCTTATCCCCTGATCGTCCCCTCAGAAGACTCCCCCACCCTAACTGCCCCCCCCAGGACCCCACCCCCTACCTGAGCCCCCCTTTCCCCCTCCTTGTCCCAACTGCCCCCTCCAGAGACCTCCGTGCCCACTAATCACCCCTCAGAACCCCACTCCCTATCCAACTCCCCCATTCCCTGTCCCCTGACCACCTCCCGAGATCTTCTGCCCCTTATCCAACCCCCGCCCCAAGCCCCCTTACCACGCCGCCAGACACACCACTGTGACTGATCACTGAAGCGTGCAGCCCCATCCCCTGAGTGCTGCTCACACAGTGTGCTGATGCTGCAGGGAACGAGGACAGTAGGGGAGGGGGGAGGAGCTAGCCTCCCCGACTCGAACTCAGGGGCTGGTTAGGAGGAGCCCGCGGGCCATAGTTTGCCCACCCCTGGTCTAGCTCCATCTTCTTTGGAACCCTGCCTTCAGGTAGCTGAAGACTCCTATAAAATTCCCCAACTCACTCTTCTTTCATGCAGACTAAATAAGCCCAGTTCTGTCAGCCTCTCCTCTTAAGTCTTGTGCCCCAGCTCTCTAATCATTTTTGTTGCCCTGCGCTGGACTCTCTCCAATTTTTCCACATCCTTTCTGTAGCGGGGGACCTAAAACTGGATGCATATGCTCTCACCAGTGCCAAATAGACCAGAATAATCACTTCCCTCGATCTGCTGGCAATGCTCCTACTATTGCAGCTCACCACAGAATCATAAATATCAGGGTTAGAAGGGACCTCAGGAGATCATCTAGTCCAGCCCCCTGCTTAAAGCAGGACCAATCCCCAGTTAAATCATCCAACAGATTTTTGCCCCAGCTCCTTAAATGGCCCCCTCAAGGACTGAACTCACAATCCTGGGTTTAGCAGGCCACTAGCCTCGCTTAGCTATCCCTCCACTAGCCTTTTTGGTTCTAAGTGCATGCTGTTGATTGATATCCAGCTTTTCATCCATTGTAGTCCCCAGATCCTTTTCTGCAGAACTGCCACTTAGCCAGTCGGTCCCCAGCTTGTAGCAGTGCATGGGAATCTTCCATCTTAAGTGAAGGACTTGTCAGATTTCTTTTGGCCCAGTCCTCCAATTTGTCTAGGTCACCCTATCCCAACTCTCCAGCATATCTACCTCTCTCCCAGCTTAGTGTCATCCGCAAACTTGCTAAGGGATGCAATCCGTCCCATCATCCAGATCACTAATGAAGTTGTTGAATAAAACTGGCCCCAGGACTGACCCCTGGGGCACTCCGTTTGATACCAGCTGCCAGCTAGACATCAAGCCATTGATCACTACCCCTTGAGCCTGACAATCTAGCCAGCTTTCTATCCACTTTATATTCCATTCATCCACTCCATACTTTTTTAACTTACTGGCAAGAATACTGTGGGAGATGGTATCAAAAGCTTTGCTAAAGTCAAGGTATAAAGCCAGGTATCTCATCGTAGGAGGCAATCAGGTTGGTCAGGCATGACTTGCCCTTGGTGAATTCATGTTGACAGTTCCTGATCACCTTCCTATCCTCCAAATGCATCAAAATGGACTCCTTGAGGACATACTTCATGATTTTTCTAGTGACTGAGGTGAGGCTGACTGGACTGTAGTTCCCTGGATTCTCCTTCTTCCCTTTCTTAATGATGGGCACTATATTTGCCTTTTTCCAGTCATCTGGGACATCCCCCAATTGCAATGAGTTTTCAAAGATAATGGCCAATGGCTCCGCAATCACATCCACCAACTCCCTCAGCACTTTCAGATGCATTAGAGCTGACCCCATGAACTTATGCATGTCCAGCTTTTCTAAATAGTCCTGAACCACTTCCATCTCCATAGAGGGCTGCTCACCTCCTTCCCATACTGTGTTGCCCAGTGCAGCAGTCTGGGCGCTGACCTTGTCTATGAAGACCGAGGCAAAAAAAGCATTGAGTACATTAGCTTTCTCCATATCCTCTGTCACTGGGTTGCCTCTCCCATTCAGTAAGGGTCTCACACTTTCTCTGACCACTTTCTTGTTGCCAAAATACCTGTAAAAACTCTTCTTGTTACTCTTCACATCCATTGTTAGCTGCAACTCTAATTGTGCTTTGGTCTTCCTGATTACACCCCTATATGCCCGAACAATGTTTTTATACTCCCCCCTAGTCATCTGTCCAAGTTTCCACTTCTTGTAAGCTTCCTTTTTCTGTTTAAGTTCATCAAAAAATTTTCTGTAGTGGCAGGCAACCAGCTTGGCTAATTTGCTGTTCTTTCTGCACATCAGGATGGTTTGCTCCTGCACCTTCAGTAAGTCTTCTTTAAATACAGCCAGCTCTCCTGGACTCCTTTCCCCCTCATATTAGTTTCCCAGGGGATCCTGCCCAAGAGCCCATCATCTCCCTGAAGGAGTCAAAGTCTGCTTTTCTGAAGTCTAGGGTCCATATCCCAATCACTGAAATCAAAGCTCTCTCTTTTTCAGGAGCAAGTCTCCGCAATAATCCTCCTTCTTGGCTGGCTCTGGTGGCCCATCACCACTATTAGCAGTGTTCTCTCACAGAAGAGCCTCCCTGCAGCTCTCTTTTGACACTAATCTCCCTGGAGAATTCCTTTTTAAGCCTCAGCAGGTGGTTACAGGACTTGGGCACCTGGCACCCATTCCCAGCATGGTTGGTGATCCTTCTCAGAATTTGCACATATTTTTCTTAAAAGGGTTGTGCCTTGGAACAGATTACAGTGTTAAGAGGGACGTGAAGGATGAATCAGAGTTAGACTTTATTAAGAAGGCTACTCTTTAACCTTCCCAGATTTATAGAAGCTGCTGCAGCTTAATTTTGTTTCTAAGGGAAAGTGAAAAGGAGCAAGTTGTTTGATTTTTCATTTTATTTTCTTATTTTTGTTGAATACTCCCTTATGGTGTGAAATTCTACATATTGTGAACAACTTTTTAAATGAAAACACAAGCAACTCAATGAAATTTCTTGTTCATATACTAAACAGACATAATGAAGCTGCTTTTAAAATGCCTAGCCTTCTAGCTTCTCATCCAGCTATCCTTTTACTATTTTAAAATAGGTTTAACTGCATTTTTGTGTTCAGTGTTTGCTGAAGTCTTTGACATGCCCTCTAATGTAGATAATCAGCAACACGTGTCGTCTCAGGTTATGCAAGATCTTTAAATCAAACATTTGAACAGGTGCTATTGTTGTGAAATTTTCAGTTATTTCTGCAGAATGTATTAGTCAAGTAAACAGCTAGAGTAGCACTATCAGTATGATTTGTTACAACTAAATTCCAAATGCTTGTTTGTTGCTGTACATCCTCCATAGCAACAAACCAGGGAAAAGTAATTAATTTTAATACGAAATAATGTGAACAAATTGAATGCATGGCCAAATCAAATGCATTAGCTTTCACCAAGGAGAATAGGCTTTCAAGTAAATGTGGAATTTGGAATTAAGACATCCATGTAATGGATGTATCCTTGATCTCATCAGCAGCAAACTTCCCTCTTCTTTTCTTTTTAGTTTGTGGCCTCACTCCCTCTCTCCATGAACTTTTCAAAAAAACTTGACTTTGCCAGCCTCTATAAAAAATGGATTCCCAACACAATGTTTGAAACCCTGCCTCATTGAAGTCAATGGGAGTTACTGCCTTCAATGGGGCCAGAATTTCATCCTTTATCTTTCCAGTGTAAGTTGCTAGAGTTCTATTAACTCTTTTGCTCTTAACCAGCATGTTTCCACTGGCCCCAAGACAATAACTTCCTCTCAAACAACATGTCCACCCCAAAATAATGACCAATTCAGGGTCAACAAAGGCACTAGCCAATACAGTGAGAATCTACAGTGCCCTTCTACTCTTTGCATCTATCACTATTATTAATTTTTTTAAATGTTTGATTTTGTCTTAATTGCACATATTTGTCACCTTACTGAAATACATTTGATTATATTCCTAATTAATCAAAGAATTTGAAAATTAAATTACATTTATAACATTGAAAAAGAATCATGCAAAGGGAATGTTTCTGGAAAAGTATTAATATACTCTCATTTCTACTGTATTCGTTTTCATATTTAAATACCTAAAGTCCTGTTTTTCTAATGCTTACCAGGAATTTTAATGGTTTTGTATTCTTACTGATGGCATGGCTACACTTGTAGATGTAAAGCGCTGAGAGTTAAACCAGCCCTCGGAGAGCACAGGAGGGAAAATACTGCAGTGTGTTCACACTGTCAGCTGCAAGTGCACTGGCGTGGCCACATTTGTGGCACTTGCAGAGGCACTGGGAGCAGTGCATTATGAGCAGCTATCCTACAGAGCACCTCTTCCCATTCTGGCGCTGTGGCTTGTGGGAAGGGGGCGGGAGGGTGTGGGGCATTCTGGATCCTGTCCCAATGCCCTGTGATGCATCGCTTCACATCCCAGTGATCCCTTTCAATGTTTTTTTGTACTGTGTGCTCTGTCTTCCCTTCTGGTCTATGGAAATGGATCCCGAACTGCCAGGAAATATGCTGATAGGTCTTGCCAGCACATCATGAATGGCAGTCGAGTTACTCCTTAAGCTACAAACTGACAGTAAGGAGTCCAACGATGTCAACTCACATAACGCTTACGATATGAGATTGCTTATGGCATTCACGGACATGAGTCTAACTTTTTTGCCACCCCAGGCAAAAAAGGGGAGGGGGGCGGAGGAGCGAGGGGGGAGTGGCATGGCCGGAGGAGCGAAGGTGTGGGGGCGGCGAGATTCGGCCCTGAACGCAGGCTGCAAAAACAACTAAAGTAAAGTGTTTTGGATAATATGACTATGTGTCTATGTAATAGGAAATCACATGCATACCAAATGTATGTTTTCTGATATTTGTTTGATACTATACAACTTATTTCATCCACTTACAGTAACTCCTCATTTAAAGTCGTCCTGGTTAACATTGTTATCTTGCTAATCAACTAGGGAACATGCTCATTTAATGGTGTGCAATGCTCCCTTCTAAGGTTGTCAGCTGCCCAGCAGACTATCAATTACTGGCAGTTCAATTGCTGTAGTTCCTATGTCCCTTCCCCCCACTGCCATTGCTGCTCCTGCCCTCTGCCTTGAAGCTTCCCCCTGAGACTCCTGCTAGCAGTGGGGGGAGGAGAAAAAGAGAGGGGCTAATGTCAGAGTGTCTCTCTCCTCCCTGCTCCTGCACCCCGCTAACCCTATTTTCCATAGAGCAGAGGGGACACAGGAGGGAGGGAGCTGCTGGCTTGCTGATCTAATTAACAAGACAGTGTATTTCTGACCCCACTCTTGATACTTAAAGAGAAAATGCATATCTCTCTCTCTCAGGGTTTGTGTCTCTGCCCTCCCTCCTTTCCTGTTGCTTCTAGAGTGTGAGCGTTAACTCCTGAGGGCTCAGCAAATTGCTAGTTCATTTAGCAAAGTGGTTCTCAAACTTTTGTATTGGTGACCTCTTTCAAATAGCAAGCCTCTGAGTGGGACCCCCCTTATAAATTAAAAACACTTTTTAATATATTTAAAACCATTATAAATGCTGGATGCAAAGTGGGGTTTGGGGTGGAGCCTGACAGCTCATGACCCCCATATAATAACCTCATGATCCCCTTAGGGGTCCTGAACCCCAGTTTGAGACCCCCTGCTTTAGCAGTAAGGCATTCCCTGGGGAATATCCCACCCTCTGACTCCTCCACCTCAGCCAAGCTTCACAATCATCATCACTGTGAACCAGCATTAAATTGTTTATTTAAAACTTATAGTCTCTCTCTCTGTGTGTGTGTGTGTGTGTGTGTGTGGTATTTTTATATATTATATATAAAATATAGTCTTTTTGTCTGGTGAAAAATTTTCCCCTGGAACCTAACACCCCTCCCCCATTTACATTAAATCTTATAGGGAAATTGGATTCGTTTAACATCATTTTGCTTAAAGTAACATTTTTCAGGAACATAACCTCACTTAACGTTGGAGAGTTCCTGTACTTGTTTTCATATTCCTCCTTTTAAGAAATAGAATAATATAAGCAAAAAGTGACAAGATTTTAAAACTTTGCATATGTATTTATCTATTTACCTTCTGATTTACATTTCAGAGGAAGGCTCAGCAATAGTAGAGTAAAATTTTGGCTGAGATCTACTGGAACTGAACTCTTCTTAGTGGGAAAAACTTATTTTCTATACCCCTCCTCACTGAGCTTATACCCCCTTCTTCATAGGTGAAGAAACTAAGGGTGCTGGGGTGGGGGTTTGCCACACACACACACCCCAACTTGAAGTCGTTTCCGTCATATATAGGGTTTACAGGTTGGTTCAATGGCTGGTAGCAACCCCACTATACAAATTGTTGCAGCGCTCCTGCTCTTCCTATGAAATAATTAGAGATGCAATAGTCATTAGATGCAAAAAATCTTTGCTTATGTGACTACGAAAGCTGTTTTTAATTATTGAAATTAACATAGTTCTAACGTGGAGTAAAGACTGCATATACTCTTAGCTTTTGGCATGTAACTCTACCATCTGCTATTTCAATATTCCTGAATGAGAGGTAATAGTCAGCCACAGGAGAACTGACTTATGACCCATCTTTCATGCTGACATCCTTTGGACAAGAGGAGTACTGTACAATGTCCCTCACAAAATCTGGGCTGCTGAAAATGGGTTCTAGATGCCTGAACAGATCAAGCAAGCACTTAACACAACAATTCAGGTGATGAAATCACTTCAATTACAATAATTATTATTATTATTATTATGAGACAACATATATTACAACACCTCCACTACCCATCTCTTTGTGACATGTCTAGACAACAGAGTGGTTGCAGTTTTATTGTAATTTTTTTTTCTTTTACTAGTATAAGCGTTGTTTTTCAGCAGTCCCATAACTGGTGGAAATAAATACAAGAGTTTTAAGTTTTCTCACAAATATTTAGTTATAAATACCTCTTCTATGAAATCAATTGTATGCTCAAGTGGTGTTGCAGACAACTCTTCAAATACTAGATCTTTGTTGTAATTGTCTGGTCCAATGCGTTCTGTGGTCTTCATAATGCAAACTAATTTATGTGTTACATCACTGGGTATCTAAAACAAGAGAATCATAGGTTGTCAGTTCTACAAGAATATGATCTATTCTCTGACTACTTTGTACTGTAAAAACACCAACCGCTGCCTTTTAGGTGACATACAATACTGAGGTCCTGGTCAGGCCTGTCGGGAGTAAAGTGGAGGGAGCAGGGCACAGCCTGGGATTCTGAAGCACCTTTTCAGAACCCTTGTGCTGTCCAAAAATCTGTTCCCAGACCTTGGACTTGCTTTAACATCTGGTTTTTCACCTACCAAGCAAATGGGCACCACTTTAAAAAAAATAAAACCTCAAAAACAAGAACCAAAAACCCTATTTTATACCATACTGATAGAGAACTATGAACATATTTTCAAACAATGTGGTTGCATCTCGGGGGTGGGTGAAATGACCCCCATACATGATATCTGTAAAGTACTTTCGGATGATATATAGGGCCAAATTCTATCCCTTGATATACAGTATGCCCATAACTTCCATTCAATACAAGCTAAATGAATGTTTCTGACAGCAGTTTAGCCTAATTATTAATTCACATCCAACAATATATTAACTCTTTCCAAAACCATATCCCTCTTCATGGAAGTGTTAGATGGACAACAATCTGGCCCTAAATTTTCAATTTTAAGTTTCTTTGAGGTGGATGTATTTCATGATTTGACAGCTATGGAATTTGCCATTGATTCCATCCCTTGTTCAGAATGCACTCCAGAATCTAAACTTTCATTAAAAAAATCCAAAAACCTAGACTTTCTGGTTGCAAAAGAAACTGTACAAACAAACTGAGTGTAACAACTGATATATGGTCATTTTCCAGGATCTGCAAACAGCCTGAAATCAAAGCTTCAAGAGATTCCTAAGCAGCTTCCAAAATTTTCACAGCTTTACCCCTGACAATTTCAACAATGCTACAAACCTATGTGTTGTCAGTACAAAATCTGCACAATAATTGAAAATGTGGGGATAGTGTAAAATAAATTGAATTTAAATATAGAGAAAGACAGAGCTAGCCTAGTGATTGTATTATTTATGTTCATATTTAATTCATTACAAATCTCAGTTTAAGCAACCATATATTCTTCAGTCTGCTACAGAAAGTAGCTGGGCTTGCAGCACAACTTAGATTTGGTTTGCCACAAAAGGCTTTGACCAGGGCCAGGCTTTGTAAAATTGTCCTATGAACTGTTTTTAAAATACAAAGCCACAAAGGTGTTCCTTTGGATTAAGTCACATGTTCAAGGCAGTATCGTGAAGCTATTTTAAGACAAACTAATTACCTTTACTATAATTAAGTGGCACACGGTGGCCTTGGAATAGCCCCATCAGGCAGTGGCTTGGAGCACCCATTGTTGAGTGTATTCTTGTCCCATTGTTTTGATATAATTGTTAGATTTTCAGTTTTGATTCTTTGGCAAGAGACATAAATGATACCAAAATACTATTCCAAGGGTCAAGAAATATGGAGCAAGAGGGCTACAGCTGAGATTTATTTAAATTAATTTAGGGAAACTGGAAAATAGACTGAACAAAATAACTCCTTTTATCCCCCTAGAGACCCAATTCTGGTGGTAGAAACTGTCTTGAAGGACAGTTACTTGCGTTATAGTGTTACTAATAAAAGTTTCCTGCAGCTGATACACAATGATCAAGATAATTCAAAGACCATTTTTTTTAAACTCTCCAGTGACCTAGATGTGCAATGGCTATGTTAACTAAGTGGACTAATATCTTTAGGAATTGAGGTATTAACTAAGGGACACACATATACAATATTAAGTACTCACAGTACTTACTTTAGCATTCCTAGCTAAAACCAGCAGTTTGTTAGCTATTATATTCAGTGGGAGATGTCTTGGCCTCGCTGAAGTCAATGGCAAAACTGCCATTGAGTTCACTGGAGCCAAGATTTAATCCATTATTTTAAAAAGGATAGGTTAATAGTCTAGAGGGTTGAGTCCTCTCAGTCACATTGGACCAAACTGGGCCCCCATATGCACACTGGTGAGCAGTTATTCCCATAAGTAATCCAATTGACTTCAATGGGTCTATTTGTATAACTGCTCACAAGTGTAAGGGCATACTTTTCCCTATCTGATCCTACCTTAACCAAATCACATTTCCAATGCAGTGTTACTCAGGTCTGAGTGATTCAGGCGCCAAATTAGCAATCGACATTACCCAACAGTGTCCTAGGGTATGTCTTCACTACCCACTGGATCAGCCGGTATCGATCAATCTTCTGGCGATCAATTTGTCGCATCTCGTTAAGACGTGAGAAATCGATCGCCAAGGGTGTCCCCGTCAACTTCGTAACTCCAGCTCACTGCGAGGCGCAAGCTGGAGTCGACGGGGAAGCGCGCGGCCGACTGCCACCGCCTTGAGGACGGCAGGTAAGTCGGCTGAAGATACGACGACTTCAGCTACGTTATTCACGTAGCTGAAGTTGCGTATCTTCAGTCGACCCCTCCCCCTAGTGAAGACCAGCCCCTAATGTGATTTCATTGTTTCATTTACTACAATACTATATGTAAATATGTAATCACTCTCAAAGCAAATAAGTTAATAGTACAAACTGATAACTTAATTAGTTAATATCATAGTAAAATATTCTGATTTAATTATTAACCAATGCGTGTTTTAATAATGGGATGCAAAGAACCACGGGGGACACTTTTTAAAAAGCCACTTGCTCCTCCCAAGGCTCAGTCTGAGTCTCACTGTTTCAAGGGGAAGACCCTTAAGAAAAGGGATCAGAGCCCCAGAGGGGTGGAAAGGAATGGCTGACACTGGAGTAGTTTCTACAGAGTGCGTTAATGCTAGAACTTCTACACTTAAAGTGAAATTAACTTCAAGAAAACGTTCACCTATTTCCAATTATTTCCCCCCTAGAATCATTGCAGCAGGGACAAAACCAAAAGGGTCTAAACATTGTTGGTGATGGTGGTTCACACTGAATTAACCTCTGCTCCCAATTTAGCCCCAAGTTTGCCCATCCCTACTATTACTAAAAGGCTTGACTCCCGCGTCGGGAAGTCCTAACCCTGAAAGAGCCAAGCAGTGGGGGGGGGGCGTGCTTTTCATAGGTCTCTGTGCTGTAAACCACAAGCACCTATATTTGCAGCACCCCGAGGCCCGAAGGGGACAGTGTGTGTAATTCAAACGTCTGCACCTTACCTTCTGCATGGCTGTTAACGTCCCTGCCCCAGGGGAGCAAAAGAGCAGGAAAGCGGGCTCGGCTTTATCCAAAAACTCAGCCAGGATTTTCCGGTTCTCCTCGTTGTCAAGATATTGGCTCCATTTCTCCGCTTGAAATCTCAGCAAAAGCGCCAAGCGGCGCCCCACAAACTGGACCCTCCGCTCCTCAGAGAAACTTTCTCCCTGCGCAGCCTCCTCCTCCTCCATCTCCAGCCCGAGACTCCGAGGGGCTGGTCCCGGGGAGCCGCCGAGGCGCCGGCGGACTCCCGCGCCCAAGTGGCTGCTCGGGGAGTAACTTGCGCCTCTTCGCCGAACTCCCGCCTACGCGGCGGACGCCACTTCGCGTCCCCCCGCAAACGCCCCAGCCCCGGGTGGTTTGTCCGCTACAGCCCCAGCTCGCCCCGCACCGCGAACCCCTCGAGCTGTCGCTTCTCTGGAGTTGCCTCCCCTCCCGCCCTGTATTTGCAGCTCTCCTGCGGCTACCTCGCGGCCCCGTCTCCGGTCCCCGAGCAGCCGCCGGGTCACTACGTACAGCGGCGCCTGCCGCACCCTCGCCTGCCATAAATCGCAGGGCAGCGGCGTCCTGTCTCCCTGGGGATGACGGAGCCCCTGGGGCACCCGGCCCCGCCTCCCCGGGGAGTAAATCCCACCCCTTCCCACGCAGGACACCGCCTCCTGGGGCACCGACCACCGGCACCCACCACACTGGGGGGGCGGGGGGGTAGGGGCAGAGGATGTTCAGCTTCTCTATGGAGCTACTTGGGTGAGGGGGGTCCGAATAAGGCGGGGAGGGGTCACGTTCCCTGATACAGTTCCAAGTTCAGCCCCCCCTCCTCCTCTACCCCCCCCCCCAGCTCTGTCCTCTCCCCCCGCCCGCCAGGCACCCGCCCAGTGGTGCGGTCGCCATGCGGTGGAGCCCCGTCTGGCCGCTCTCAGCGTTGGGTGACCCGAGAGCCCCGCGGACTTGGATCCTGGTGGAGGCGATGGGGCTTGGCGGGAGGAGGGCGACGCACCCTTGGAGCACAGAAGAGGGCACAAGGAGGCGATGTTGGCGTGAAATCCCAGCGGCCAGGGTGGTGGGACAGCACTTATGGACAGTTTTGTTTGGGGAGGGGGGAAGGTAACGTTGCGATTAATAAACTCAGCTGTCTGGTGCTGCAACAACAAAATGTAACTAAGACTAAGTGGCTGCAAAACGTGTATAAATATCAATGTGAAAAAATAATGCACTTTTTAAAACAGTCCAGTACTTAGCATGTTTTCTACCCAGTACTCAAACCTAAACATGCAAGATTGTAACAAGATTCTGAGAAAGCACATTATTCTAAGTACAGTGCAATGGTTAGTTTAAAGATACATATGCATACTATATATTAAAAAGATGCCACAGTTTGGTGGATTATTAGGGCCTACCAAACTGACAGTCCGATTTGGTCAATTTCGCAGTCATGGGATTTTTAAAATAATACATTTCATAATTTCAGCTATTTAAATCTGAAATTTCATGGTGTAATTGTAGGGGTCCTGACCCAAAAGGAGTTGTGGGCAGGTTGCAAGGTTACTGGGCAGGTTGGGGAAAGGGGTTGTAGAGGGGTTACTACGCTATCATTATTTCTGTGCTGCTGTTGGTGGCGGCTCTACCTTCAGAGCTGGGCAGTTGAATGGCTGCTGGCCAGGAGCCCAGCTCTGAAGGCAGAGCTGCTGCCAGTGCAGAAGTAAGGATGGCGTAGTATGGTTTTGCCACCCTTCTACCCTGACGCCTGCAGAGCTAGGCCCTCCGTCAGCAGCCACCACTCTTTGGCCACCCAGCTCTGAAGGCAGTGCAGAAGTAAGGGTAGCAATACTGCAAACCTGCCTCACCAAAATAACTTGGCAAGGCAACCCCTCTGTAACTCCCTTTTGAGTCAGGACTCCCACTTTGAGAAATGCTGGTCTCCCCTGTGAAATCTGTATAGTACAGGGTAAAAGCACGGGTGCACACACAAACACACACACAAACACACACTGTGAGAAGATCATATTTACATGAAATGTCTAATGTAGAGCTCTAAAAAACTTGAAGATACGGAATGTACGTCATCTGCAAAGAGCCATTTCATGTTCTTTATTATTAATTGTAACCCTCTGAGTATCTGGAAAATCTTTGATAGCTACTGCAAGCAGTTCAACTGATAGAACAAATACATGAGGAAATAAAGGACACCATCTGAACAGAAATCATTGAGATAAAGATATGAGCATGGTCAATTGTAGAACATATTGGTGTAGGTTATTATGTAATGTCTGAAATTAAATTTCTCCAGCATTACAAAAAGATAGAATTATTTGGGACTTTCTTTGCTCCTGCAACAGACCTCGAAATCTGCTTTGATTTTCCCAATATATTTCTTTTATACTATTCCTTAACAAATAATTTCCATCCAACAAGTAGAATGCGGCAATTATTTGCTTCACTCAGTCTTTTTCATTGAATTATGTTCTTATGTATTTGCTAGGTGTGCTTCTTAAACTCCTTTTCAAGAATGAAATAACTCTTACGTTTCATGGGATAGTTAATTACATGTACAGAATTTGCAAGAATGCAAATGAGATTAATGTCTGTATCCAAGAAATTCCCATCTAAATAGTTATTTTTAAATGTGAATTGCCCCTCAGGGTACCCTCCATAGGTAAGTTATTGGGTAATCAGTCTGTTGTCACTGATTAAATGAAACTTCTACATTTAATAACATTCTAAAGCTACAGCTATATATAATACCCTGCTGAGGCAAAGTGAATAGGACACTTATTAAAGAGTCACTGTTAAGGCAGAACAAAGGTCCAGCCGGACAGTATTGTCAGCTATGCAGTAATAAGACAGTAGTGAATCCCAGCTAATTCACAACAATAAAATAATGTACAAAGCATACACAGTCTTCGCTCTTTCTACACTTTAGTAATCTCTCTATGAGCGGGAGCTTTTCAAGCACTATTAAATTGCTTATTGAATTTAATATTAAAATTAACCATGGTAAATCTAAATTACGTAATGTAAAGCTTTTAGATTGGTTGTGTTGGGCATTAATAAGGTAAAATGTCTCCTTGAGTACAGGAGCATGAGTTTACCCGTATGTAGCAGCATTAGGCTCTGATTAATTAGTGTTTTTACATAGGTGCCTAACTTTAAACCTGAGAGTAGCCCTAAGCTTTGTACTAATTAAAGGCTATATCATCAAGAAGTGTTAAGACATTTTGACGTCAGTTTTTCTGCTCTTAAATCTTTGCAAATTTCAGAGCTGCTTCAGAATTTTTAAACAGAGTATGGAGCAGTCAAAACTTCTCAATAACAAAATAAAAGACTATTGAGATAATTCAGGGGGTCTATCTATATGAAAACGATAACACTGTTATTTTACATAGATTCCTTAATTAGTACATAGTCTGTAGAGTACCAAATATTAGGTTGTCATAAAATAAAATAAAATAAAATAAAATAAAATAATTATAGGAGACATTCCCTAATAATTAGCACAGTGTTGAACAGACATATACATCATAGCAATAAAACGAAATTGAGCTATATTTTAGTTAAATAATATTTCCATTTTAATAACATACAAACATTAATTAAAATGGAAAAAGAAGTTTTAGGACATTTTGACTTCAGTTTTTCTGCTCTTAAACTTCTGGCAATTTCAGAGCTGCTTCAGAGTTTTTAAACAAAGATTTGTTTTCCTTTAAAGATATTCAGGATTGTTGGCTATAATATATCTAATCACCGAACAGTTTCCAGTCAATGTTGCTGTAAAACAGAAAAAAAAAATCCAGAGAGGTGGATTTTTTTTAACTCCATGAGTAGGAAAAATCTTTTTTTATGATAATCTGTAAAATGGATTGCCTGTCTTTTAAATTATGCAAGCAGATAGTTACAGATTAAGGGGGAAGGACCTGTGTCTGTTGTTTGAGGCTGCTATTCTTTGGGCTCCTTCTGTTAGCTGATTCTCAAACTTCCTGAGCCCTTCCAGTGAGTTTGTCTATAGAGGACTGGAGAGAGATTTTGATTTTTGAAAACTTACTATCCCTATTAATGTGGTCAAGGTTAAAGTAATTTCTTGTATGATCTTCAGCATTGCAAATCCCAAATGTTCAGACCCATAAAGTTTACCAACTGGTTTTAAAAGAGGGGTGGGTGGGTATGAAAAGCTCAAAAATTAGAAATAGTTCACTCTAAACATGTGTGTGATTATATTAGGTTCAAAATTCAACTGCATATGTACAAAAAATTCACACATAAAAATGCTTGCCTTCTTCATGGCTGCTGAGAGGGGGACTCCACATACACTCCCATATCCTAACAACTGGCAAGATGGGGTCTGCTACTCTTTCCCTTTTCTACTCCCTCCTCTATTTGTCCTATCTCCTTCACCTTCCTGTTAGACTCACCCTTCCTCTATGCATCTCTGCCTCACCCAATCCTCTCCCGCTCCATTTCCTGTCCCACAATGTCCCATTTCCTTTTACAGTCCTTTCAGTCTCCTGCCTCTTGCAAGTTAAATCCTACCTACTGCACACTTCCATTCTCATGCCCCTTCATGGTTTATTGTCCAGTAGCCCAGAAGGTGATCACCTTCCTTTTTTAGCTTCAATCCCATTAGAAACAATGGAAGAGAATGGCTATTTTTAATAGGGATAAGCCTCACTGCCAAATGCAAAGACTGCAGGGAAATAGCACATGTGTAACCCTGCCCCCCAAACTTGACCCTCTCCATATCTCAACTCGCTCTTTTCCTTTAACAAATGATTCCCTTCCAACACCATTAGTTGTGGATGTCTTGAGTAATAATATCTTGTGTTGTGAGAGGTGAGAGGGTAGTTTGGTGAAGAAGATGGCAGAAGACTGCTATGCCTTATGGGGCAGAGTAAAGTTGTGGTCTGGAGTATGGTAGCTGTAGCAATAGTGTGCGCCTGTGAGTGGAGAAGCAGCCATGTCCTGTTCAGTGGCTTAACTTTTCATTGCTCGGGTTTTGGGAGTTAGCATCAGTTCTGTTATACATGTAGCACCCTTTAGTGCTTCATAACAAAGTTTTTGTGTATTAACTTACTTATTTTTAATGTTTAAGCAGAGGTGGAGGGTTGCACAAGAGGGGGGCACTCCTGAGGGAGGGAGCAGAAGTGCAGCTAGTTACTGAAAAGACTTAATCCATCAGCAGCTGCATATGAACCCATGTCTATTAGGTTAGTAGCTAACCATGAAACCCTTCTCTGTTGTAGAATTACATCTGACTGAAAAATTGTAGCACCTCAGAGAGACTGTATGAGTGCATGGTGCACCAAGTGCATCCAAAACTCTATCAAATTTATATGCACAGTGCCCACTAGGTATACTTGCACATAGCCCAACAAATTTATGTACATGATGTGTAAAATTTAGCTGTCAGCAACTATCAGGTATTACAAATAACACATACAAATGATCCTAAATTCAAATTACGTGTTTTTAAAAACTACACACTGTTCCAAGATATACAAAAGATATACGCTCTATCAAATTTTGTTTTGTAAAAGACAATGCTTTTTAAAATTTATCAGCTAACAATGAAAGGTCAGACAAAGACAAATTTCAGTCAGAATCCAATTTCAAAGACTTCCTATTAACATTTATAAAGATAAACCAAACAAAACTACATAGAAAAATGGATGTTATTTACCTGTGACTGGGCGTTCGTCAGGATGTGTGGTCTCATTATGTATTCTGCGCATGGGTCCCATTGCAGTGTAGCTTCGCCACCAATGGCAAAGTACTAACAAGATCTTTCAGGAATCTAACTGTTGTTGGCTGAGTAAAATAAAAGTAGCCTTCTACTGGAGGATGGGAGGCACCGATTGCTGCTAGATGGACCCTAGCTAACTAATGGAAAGCCTTGACAGCTTCAGAAACAGGTGATAGTCTAAAGTAGCAGGGATGTCTACTGATTCTGGGAATAACAAGTTCTGTTACATCCAGGTAGAAAAACTACCCCATTTAGCTAAACAGAATTTTTCTGGAGTCTTTTCTTCTTTGAGTGAGAACAAATGGAATCGCCTCTGAACCTGAGTGCTCTATGGTCTGATGTGCATCCAAATACCAGGCCATGAGGTGCAGATGGCTTTTGTTGGGATGTTTGATCTTGCCATTCTCCTGGGTTAACAGGTGCAGGAAGGGATGGATGCTGATGAGAGACATACTGACATTTGTAGGAGGTCCAGAAGCAAGAATTATCTGGGCCACTTGGGTGCAATGAGAATATGACATTTCTTGGAGTATTCAGGACTGTGAGTCAACTTGTTCTCCCCCACCACAACCCAAAGCCTCCAGCATGAGGGAGTCTTGCTTGTGCTTAACTGGGTGTCAGCCCCTACCACCACCAGCCCATTAGCCACACAAATACTCTCCTCTGGGCTATGCCAGCACTTCTTTGGCTTGTAGGTTAACAATTGGTGCACTCCAGTCTCCAAGTCCCTTAGAAGTGTTCCCCCTGTGGTGTTCATCCCCTTATCTGCTGAACTTTCACAGTATTAAGAAATCAGCTGTCCCCAAAGGAATAGTATTCACACCAGCTTGTGTGATTCAACTCAGCATCAGCATCTTTCTTCATATCATGACTTAGATATATTTACAGTGAAAACCAGAATAAGTTTATCATCAAGATTCAAGTGATAGTGAATAAGAGCGTTCAAAACAAATGGTTACATTTAAAACAGTCATAATGCACTTTCTGGAGACTAAACTCAACTAACAGGCTAACCTCCCATCTAAAGAAGTAAATCTCACACCCAAAGTCCACTGCAGTGTTTCAACCAAAATTGGCTGAGATCCCATTTTCATGAATATAAACACACTGCCCATTTACTTCCCAAGGGAAGTGTCATCTTTACATTCTACTTACATTCTCCAAAGTTCATTGTTTGTACTCACACAGGATAACCATCTATGTCTTATTTTTCCTGTGTGCTACTTCTCTCTTGACTTCACATCTCTTGGTTGACTTTGTATGTAAATAGTATCCATTGTATTAGCATACAATGCTTAATTTTCATTCTGATAGAGTCAGGTGAAGAGACATCTTATCTGACATAAAAATCAGGTTTTTTTCACTTCTGTTGGTGCCTCATATCTTTAGACTGACTTTAAGAACATATTTTCAGTATATACACATGACATTACATAGCATTTGTACTTCCATTTCACAACATTAATGACCTGTGATACCCTCACTTTTATTTAAGACCTCACATGATACTCTTAATGAACAAGAATGTACATATCAGAATCCATAACTTCTTTGCCAGTTAGCATTAAGGGGTTCTTGGATCACAACTGACATAACCTTTGTCATGCAAATCTTCTGCAGAACCTGTGGTAGCAGTGGGATGGGAGGAAAGGCATAACTCAATTGGTCTGTTCAGGATAACAGGAGGACAGCATCCACTGAGGCAGAGGTCTGCTCATATACCTGCCTGTGATGTTTTTCAGGGTTGATGTATAAATTGCTCAGGAAGTGGGGGGTCATCCTGGAGTCCTTTAACGAGTGTAACTACTCAGTCTTTCCACTGAAGAGATTGGATTCATCAAAGGGCAAGTCCTCGATGGCATTCTGGAGTTCCTTGGGGAACACTGAAAAATGAAGCCATGATCCATGTCATGTGACAATGGCTATAGCTATAACTCTAGATGCTTTAGCTGCTGAGTTTATTGCTCCTTCAAGTGCAGTCTTAGCCACCAGCCACCAGCTAAGGGAAGTTTGTCCTTCTACTTAGCAAAATATTTCACTAATTACTGTAAATTTGTGAACAGAGCTTGGCATTTTGCAATTCTGAAGGGGGGGCTGATCAATGCAAATACCTTCCTCCCAAAAAGAACAAAATGTTTGGACCCCTTGTCTGTTGGGGCTGCCTTGGGATGCTCCATTCTGGTTCTCTCTGTGGCTGCCTGCACCACTAATGAGTTGGACATGGGTAACCAGAAACTTTACCCCTCTAGCTAGTACAAAATATTGCCTGTGAGACTTCCGGGTGTGGGACAGGATGATGGGGTATGGCCTACCACCCTGGCCAGTTCCATTATGGCATCATTGACTAGGAGGGTCACCTGACAAGGATCAGAGGATTGCAAGACAAGTAGGATTCTATGCTGTGTGTTATGGACCTTCTTCAGCAGGATCTGGAGTTCAGTCATCACCCTCTGCCACAGCTCTGGCTATGGTCTGTGATCAAATGAGGATGGTGATAATGGAGTAACCATGTCATCAGGGGAGGGAGCTGACATACCCGCTGGAACCACTAGTACTGTTGATCTGGCTCAATTTCTTCCTTTACATGCTCCGACGGAGCGAGTTGGTGTTGGCTACAAGGAGAGGGTTATTGTAATTCACGCGCAGATGTGGGTTGCGTATCATAGAGAGGCCATGAACTTCATTATGGCCAGTATAAAAGGCTGACCAGTTGTGGAGGTCCCAAAGCACTGCATACTGTTAGTCTCTTGGGTAGTCATATCTCTTAGGACAACTCGAGATATCCTAGAGCCTCTGCATAGGCAGGCTTCTCTGTGAGGTGAAGGTTCATAGAACATCAGACTTGGATGACAAGATGGTGGGTTCATGTTCTACCAGAGTACTGATAGTACTGGTTGATACTGCTCCGACTTGTGGAAGGGATGGGGTCAATTTCTTTCCTCTCCAGGTGGCTTCTTCTTATGGTGTAGAGATGTCCCTGAGGATGACTGGACCCATAAACAGAGGAGGGAGGGAGGATACAAAGAGAAATATCCTCCAGAGAGATAAAGGTTTCAGTACATCCCAGAGTGCAAGGGGCCCAGAAATGGGTATCAATGGATCCAGTACCTCTAGGGCAGTGGTGGGCAACCTGAGGCCTGTCAGGGTAATCTGCTGGCAGGCCATGAGACAGTTTGTTTACATTGACCGTTCCCAGGCATGGCCGCCCACAGCTCCCAGTTGCTACGGTTCACCATTCCTGGCCAATGGGAGCTGTAGGAATTGGTGTGAGCCATAGGGACGTGCTGGACGCCCCTTCCCACAGCTCCCATTGGCCGGGAAGGGCAAATCGCAGCCACTGGGAGCTCCGGATGGTCAGTGTAAACAAACTGTCTTGCGGCTCACCAGCATTACCCTGACAGGCCACAGGTTGCCTACTACTGCTCTACAGGCATGGTGGTTAGCAGATCCTTCTCAGAGCAGGATAGTACCATTGACGAGGAATCCAGTGTGGAGCTCCCAGTTGGCACTGATAGATGCCTATCCTTTGGCCTATAATCTGGATCCAGTTCCGGTACTAATGGATCCAATCCTTTCTCTGTCAAACCTTATTCTCTTGATCAAGTTTATTTGGACCTGTCTTCAGGACCCCAACATGAGGACTCACGGGACCTGGATGGAGTTCAAGGGAGGGAAGGAATATGAGATGCTGGACTTGGCAGTGAGGGAATGGAAGGTAGCAAAAGCAGCACTGGTTTTTATTTCTGATGGAGAAGGAATGGGGGCAGACGACACAGTTGTTAAATCCTAGAACTCTTGGCATAGTACTTCTTTTGAGGAGAAAGTGTGGGTCCCTGAGATGAGGAAGAAATTGGTTTATACTAACTATAACTAGAAGACCAGTAAAATGCCAGCAGCTATTCACAATATGCATTTACAGACAAGTCTATGAAGCAGCTTTGGAAGCAGAGGATTTCGACTCAGAATATGCAACTGCAGAACTGTCAGTCTGCATACACCTTGGCTTATACCTTCAGTACATAGCACAAAGAGAGTAACTGCGTAGATGCAGACCAACAGACATACCTCTCAAAATCTTTGCTCCCCTGTGCATGTGGAATATACACAGAAACCAGCAAATGAAGAGCTCAAAAAAAATCACACCAACAGAACACCAACTTTTAGAAAATCTATGCCCCATTTTAAAATGTAACCCTAACTATGCTACCAAGTGCCTCCATAATACATGGGGACGGACTTCTGTCCCCGTCCATCTCAAATGGCTTACTTAGATAAAGAACTGGCTTAAAGAGAAATCCTTGGGAAGTGTTATTTTCTATGGGCAGCCTACACAAGGGACTACCTTTGGAGTAGCTCTTAGTGGGGGAAAAAAATTTAGCAGAGCACAATGCAGGGGATGAGAGCCTGAGAGTGGGGAGGTGGACTTGGTATTCTTTCCTGAAGTGGGGAGCAAGAGCCCCATTACATGTACAAAATGGGCTGTTTCACAAGGTGAACTTTTCTGCTAACTGGCCATTTTAGTGAGCTTTTCAGACATTTTGAAATCCTATTGGGGTTGACAGGCTGCACTGCTGTCTTGTGTAAATCGTGGTTAAGAGTAATTCAGGCCAGGCTGCAGCGGAGGGGAGCAGACTCAAGAGAAAGAAAATGACAGCTCTTGAAATATTACTCAAGCTGGTGCTGGTGCGACCTTGTGGACTGCCAAAATTACATGGTACCCAGGAGTCTCAATTTGGTCCCAAAAGGGCTCCCTTGTATGGAAAATTCAAAGGCTACCACATCAATCAGGAGAAGATGATGAGTACAGTGTCCTAAGCTGGAGAAAAAACAGCTGTTGTACTCATTATTGGAGGCAATTAACAGAGACTGTGGTTCAGTGTTAGTGACTTTTCAGAAAAGAAAGTATATTCACAAGCTAAACTCAATATCTGGTAACTATGGAACATATCTTCAACATTAACATCTACACAAGGCAGTGAGGCATACAAGTTTCTTGATCCAGAGTCATTTGTGGATGGGTATTTTTGAATCTGTTTAAAAACAAAGAAATGATACAAAACACCTCAGCAATGCCAATGAAGTTATTTAAGAAAACAATTCCAGCTGAGCAATAAGAACTGTCTAATGGACATTCTTAGCTATCCCAGTCACGTAAAGCCCTCTATGAGCAGGATGGGAAGCCTGGCCTTTAGTGTTCCTGGAGGACAGATGTGTTTTTCCAATCATTTTAGAACTCTGGGAAAAAATGAAAATCCTCACAACACTTCTCATGATGGCAAATCATTTCCATTGTCACAGATATATGGAGCCACATCCTCAGCTGTGTTAATGAACCACCTGATGGGTGGCTTTAGGCCACCTTTACATCCCTTGATTGTGGGGCCAATTCAGCTCAAGTTAGAGCAATCCTTACAGTGTATGGGACAGCCAGTCTGCTGCAATGGCCTCCAAAGAGCCAGTACTCTGCTGCAATGGCCCCCAAAGAGCTATTCCAGCAGCCAAGAGTTGCTGTAGCTCAGCAGTGCTCTAGACCAAAGGCTCTCGCAACAATTTTTTTGGTGGCCTCTGAGTGCGGCCACCAACTCTTGCTGGTGGTTGCTCTGACAATTTTTTCCTAAAACAATTAACTTTTTTGGGGGGGAGGGGGATAAATCTGCACATATACATGTCCAAAATATTGCAATTTATTTATGTAGAGGTTTTTTCTTCAAACTCAATAATAGTAATCCATAGTTGGCTCTATTCTTTACTGGACCTAAACAGAACAGAAACACAAATAAGGTGCTTTGCACATTCTTGTCTTTGTTGTTTCTATTACTATTTGATTGCCTGTTTTTTTAAGACTTGCTAGCTCATAAGTCTGCTGCTGTGAAAAGTAATTTTATATTTATTAATATCGCTTTTCACAGCAGACTTACTAGCTAGCTGGGAGGCTGTGAAAAGTGACATTAACAAACATACATGTATCAATTTTAACAGCAGACTTATTCAGCCCTGGCAAGCCAGGGAACAAATTAAGCCCTGGATGTGGAGGTGGATAGGGAGATTGTGGGGGTCAGTGACAATAGAGGGAATGGGTGGGAGGCCAGGGAGGCAGCAAGGGCCAGGGACAATGTAGTGAGGAGGTAAACCGAGGGCTGGCACCCATGGCTGGAGCCTGACACCCCATGACTGAAGCCTAACGCCCACCACTCCAAGGCTGAAGCCTGAGCCTCACCACTCCCAGGAAGGTGGGGAACTCACTGGCTGCCTATTCAACTGGAATTTGTGACCCCAGGGAGTGGTAAGGTTCAACTTTTGCTGGTGGCCCTGGGGCAGGAGCCATAGCTTGCCCCCTCCTCACTAGAGGGCTGTGGCCGCAATAAAAGCTCCTCGGGGCTGCATGTGACCACAGTGGCTGCATTTGAGAAACACTGCTCTAGACACATCTAATTTTCCTCTGCAAACTCCTAACATAGCCCTCTCTCCTGAGACAGCAAAGGTAGGGCAAAATGATGTAGGGCCTACTATGCAACCTGAGGATTCCCTTTAATCTAATGGAATTCTTAGGTTTGTTAGAAAGGTGCGAAGCACCAGGGGCGTGGGAGTAGAAGGTATGGAGCTGATCTATGGTTATTACAGAAAAATTTTAATACTATATTTTGCCACTTAACTGGATATAAAATATTATGTTACTAGCCTACCTGCGCAGTATCTATTTCACAAAAGTATATCAATGTATATACTGTATGTACATTATTTTTATTACTGTTGTATCTAAACTTGTCTAAGAAATTCCATTTGGAATTACATTTTACAAAAAGTAGATGATAGAAAGGCCACATTTGAAGGCACATACATAAAGGGGACAGAATGAAAGTTTGAATATTTATCCTTAGTCTCCCAATTGATTTAAATTTTGTGTTACATTTTCTGATACTGCACTACAGTGATGGATGCAAAGTGGAGGATTTCTCTCTTCAACTCTTCAAGAAACAATTTAAAACATTCAGCAGTAGTAAACGGCTAAAAACAAGAATCCCTGTACCCCTGTAAAATGTTATTTTTAAAATATTTTGTAATATAGACTTAGTAATAGGTTACATGAAACTATAGATCTTAATTCAAATTCTGTTAGACTTTGGCTCCAGTTGAAAGCTTTGTTTAATATTAGTTATCATTCTACTCAAATAGAAGTTAATGAGACTTGAAATTAAACACATCTCATCAAACATGTAGATACAATGAAGCGCATAGATTCTAGGTCTGTACTGGAGAAGGATGGTTGCCTAAAATCAAGACTAGGACTCAGGAATTTAGATTCTGTTTCCATTCAGGGTGGATAAAAAAATCAATGATTTTAAAAAACAATAGGATTTTTTAAAAAATTTAAATAATTTTTTTTGATAAAATGTTTTTTTGAGGAAAAACACATATCTAAAGACAGTTTTAATTAAGATCCAAGATGAGATATCTTTAAGCTATAATGTAATATAGATTATAAATTTTAATTCTCTAGTATGAGAATATATTAAGGTAATATTTCAGAAAAGATTTGTAAATGAGTTCCAATAGTTCATGGATTGGGGACCCAATTTTATGGAGTATTATTTAGTATTATTTAGGTTAATCTTTCTATCTACCCAATGGGACTCAGTGCTCAGTCTCAAAGATACCATCAGAGATGCCTAGTTTTGAAGTTCTCAAACTCTGGATTTGTCTCCCTGGAGATAACATGCTTGTTAACAGCAAAAATGTTTTTAAAATAAATAAATAATATATAGAGGTGAGAAATAACTGATATCAACCCTATTGTCCCTCTGCAAATTTGTGTGTAGAGTCAATC
Organism: Dermatemys mawii; assembly: GCA_007922305.1. NCBI lineage: Eukaryota > Metazoa > Chordata > Testudines > Dermatemydidae > Dermatemys > Dermatemys mawii. Next base: position 41,894,190 of record ML677349.1, on the reverse strand, counting down.
CCTTACCTCTCTTTAAAAGTGCAAAGTTTCAAAAAGTTCAATGAATAGAAGATTGTTGTGGGCAGAATAGATCTGGACAAGAAGCAGCAGTCTGGAGATAAATGTGAGAATGGGGGAACAGGAAGTAGAAACAAAAGTGAAACTGTTTGAGCAGCATAGTCCAGAAGTCTTGAGGTCATTCTGAGTGTAGCCTTCATTGATTTGAGATCTACCATACCATTCTCTCATTAGGGAAAATCCATAATGGCAGCAGGCCGTAAAAGACACTCACTTTGGGAATATTTTAATGAAGTTCCTTTACCTGTGGATAAGACAGGCACGCATGCAAAATGCAAACAGTGCAACAAAGAAATACAAGGCCTAGTTTCCCAAATGAAACAACATGAGAAGTGTTCCTTCTCAGGAGGAAGCTGTGTTGAAGATGATGAAAGAAGCATGTCTGAACATCCAGGATCTTCAGGTTGGTCAACTTTTTTTATTCCATACTTCTTTCTTAAGGACTGCCTGTCTTCCTTCTGCATTATTCTTGAATTCTCATGTTTGAGCAAAACATATAGTTCTACTCTATGGTACTATTATTTTAGATGCAGTTGTGATAAAAAATAAATAGCTGAAATAGGCAAATCTTCCTTTTACAATTTCACCCTTAAAGTAGTTTGGAGTGTCAGTGAATGCAATGAGTAATACTAAATGAACAGTATGGTAACCATAATTAAATAACTACATTGACTCATTTTGTTTAGGGGAATCCATCCTCAACATACAGGATTTTGAAGATTATCCACCTTTAAGATCACCATAATTTTCTATAGTTTCAGAGTTATAGGCCAATGATAGTGTTTCAGTCCCATCACATATGTCAAATAGCCACAGTTTATAATCTGTAGCAAAAGAAAAAAAAATCTCCATCATCCAGAAACAACCATAGATAAGTTTGTGATAAGAACCAGCAGATTACAAAAAGAGGTAATTGATACAAAAATTGCCCGATTTGTTTATGCAACAAACTCCTTTCCGTATAATCAAGAACCCACGCTTCATTACAGATGCTCCCAGATTTATGCAAGCATTCCGTTTTGGAACGCCTTCCGTAATTCGGAATTTGCGTAAGTCAGAGATGTATCCTCCAACCATTACACAAAAAAACAAATCCTATTTTTAACTTATGGAGCTTTTTCCATAAGCACGGATTTGCATAATTCGGATTTCCATAAATTGGGCAGCGTCCGTAACATGGTTTAGTCATTAAGATTAGGATACAGTAAATCCAACAGAACAGATGTTGCAAGCAAATTGCTGGATAAAGTGTATGAAAGAGAAATTGAGCCATGTGCAAAAGGTCTAGAAGGCAAAATTGTTAACCTGAGTCTTGATGGGTGGAGCAATGTTCACAATGATCCTGTTGTATGTGTTTGTGTGACAACAGAAGAGGGGAATGTCTTCCTTACAGAAATATCAGGAAATGCACACACAGCAGAATACTTACAAGAAGTGGCAGTAAAAGCTATAACAAAGTGTGAAAAAAAATTAAATGTCTAGTATGCAGCTTTGTCACAGACAATGCTGCAAACGTATCCAAGATGAGAAGAAATTTAGAAGAGAGTCCCAAGCTAATAACATACAGTTGCAGTGCTCGTTTGATGCACCTCCTAGCCAAAGACTTCAGTGTTCCAGAAATAAAGGCTTAGGTTGCTGAAATTGCAAAATACTTTCATAACAACCACTTTGCAACTGCTGTTCTGAAAAAAGTGGGAGGAACCAAGCTAACTCTCCCACAAGATGTGCGATAGAACTCAGCAGTGGACTGTTTTGAGCACTGTATCAGGAACTGGCCTAATCTGATGACAGTTTGTGAACAAAATTGTGAAAAAACAGATGGCACTGTCACAGTCAAAGTTCTCAACACTGGGTTTAAGAGCAATGTTGAACACATGCTGAGTACCCTGAAGTCTATTTCTGTAGTCTTGAACAAATGGCAGGGAAATAGCTGTTTTACTGTTCACTCTGTTGAAATTTGGAAGGAACTGAGTGAGATCTTAAAAAGAGAAATATACAATGACAGAGTCAAATTACAAGCACTAAAAAAATGAATGGGACAAGCGCTATCTCCAGCTCATTTTCTTGCAAATATTCTCAATACTCGGTACCAGGTCAAACCTTAACTGCTGAAGAAGAGGAGTTGGCTATGACATGGACATCCAGCAATCATCCCTCCATAATGCCAACTATAATAAACTTCAGAGCTAAGAGTGAACCATTGAAAAAATACATGTTTGCTGAAGTCACATCAGTGAACTGGTGGAAGTCACTCAAGCACTTGGATTCAGAGACTGTTGAAATGAAAATCTCACTTTTAACAGCAGTAGCTTCTTCTGCCGGACTAATTCATTCCTAACTGAGAAATCATTTGGGATCTGAAAAAGCAGGAAAGCTTATTTTTCTTTTCCAGATTTTGAACAAACAGGAAAATGAAGGTGAAGACAACTGGGTTATGCAGAAGCCAATATTTTAAGTTTCTCATGTTGACCGAGCTGACATAGTTGATTTAATTTTTTAAAAATTTTGTTTAACTATTGTAGTTAAAAACAATTTTAACAAAAAAACCCGATTTTAAAAAACCTGAATGTCTAACTACATTAAAAAATTCATATGATTAGTTTGTAAAAATATTGTATGTTTGCTGTGGAAGATAAAAATCCAAACACATATCATTGTTTTAGATGAATAAAATAATTTGAAGTCTGTCTGGTGATGTTCTCCTCCTAATACAGCATGGCAAGGAAATTCTCCAAATATTAATAATTAACTTGTTGAATTAGAGATAGTTCACCTCACAATGACTTCATAAATATCTGCTTCAATTACCTTTGGTAAATGAAATAACCATCATTCATTTTCTGATATAGCTGTAAAACTAATCTGAAAAATTTTCAAAATAAATGACTTTAAAAATGTATAGTGTATACCTTCTAAAAATGAAATCTACATCTCTCTCTGAGTTGCGAAGAATATGTATTAAGATTATAACAGCCAACAAGAATGTACTTTTATATAGAAATCCATGATTAAATCAAGTCTTCCTGACTAGTAATTTAAATCAAATTGATTTAAATCAAATCCACTCTGTTCCCATCTATGCCAGATTTTGTGTGAAACATAGAGCAAATCAATCAATTTCCTTGTACCTGTTTCTTCTTCGGTAAAGGGAGCATAATACTATATATGTCCATCACAGGAATTCTGTGAGGTTTCATTACAAGCTTTAAATTTTATGGGTAGAAGGCATTACAAAAGTGGAAAGTATTATTACTTTGTTTTCCAGCAGAACAAATCCATCTATATCACTGAAATTAAGTAAAATCCAGCACAATTTTTCTGAGTACTCAAGTGAGTACCTTCATCCTTCTTATGGATAAAACTTTTGTTTTATCCATTTCTAATCTGAAACACAACTGAGACATTTTGGTTTTATCATTTGTTGTCTCTTTTTAAAAAACTGCAATTCTCAATTTTTTTCTTAGTTTCTTCTATTTCTCATATTAGTTAAATTTTTACTTCAGTCACCTCTTGTAACGTTCTTTAATAAAAATGAATGTGTTCAGGCATAACTATAACTTCCGTTCCCAATAGCTGAACAAGCATGACAAAATTCACACTGAGTGGAATCTGCTTTTTTAATTCCCTGCTGGGAGTCTGCCAGTTGGGGAACGCAGACCAGCAAGTACAGGTCTTGATTACATGAATCCAGAGGCTGCTGCCAATGCTTCTCCATTGAGAAGCATTTGCTTTCTACTGTTCTTCTTGATGAGCAGATCATTCTAACATAATTTATTACTGCTTCATATTACAAGTAATTAAATGAAGAAACATTTTTAACTCAAGGGAATTTTAATAGGTTACTTGCAAAATTGTTATTGCAGGCAACAACTTGTACATAATTTTAGTTCTAAATCTACCAAAAAAAATCAGCAATATAAAAATGTCAAATTAATGCCTTACAGGCTTTGCTGGCAGAATTCAGTTCTAAATTCTAGAATGTGGGAAATCTGGTTTTATTTCTCTCTCTCTCTCCTTTTTTTTTTTCATTTTTCTTTTTTTTTTAGAAAACAATTTACAAGTGAAATATTACTACAAAACTTTTTTATAAGGAATTTTTGCAAAACATTTACATTTTTACCATCAACTATTTCTGTTTCAAAATCATTATGTAGATTTAATACCCTATGCTGCACATCAATTTATGTGGGATGATAATTCAGTGACATGCATTAAAAAACACCACAAGGCATTAAAATGAAGACTTAAATACAAATATTGTTGCAATAAAACAGTTATAAAATTGAAAAATAGGACCTAAACATCATGCTTACCTAAGTTTGACAAATTAACTTTTTCTCCTAAATTACACACTTTTATTACTGCTCTCGTGAAAGAGTGTGATAAATAATGACTTAACACCAATTTCTAATGTAATCGGCAGCACATACACAAAACTAACCAAAGAATGTATACTGTAAGAAAAAAGCTATTCTAACACTGGAGTTCTACCATGATAAATACATTTTGCACTGATAATTACAATAAAGCAAAATTTTATAACAGTGGCAAAGGGAATGAACAGTGAAATGCCATTAAACAAGATACTACTACACATCTGTGCCCTATTACTTACAACAGCTATATCCCACTGAGTCAAATAAAGGACATTGAAATTTACGATCCTTCTAAGACAGAAAAGTGGACTCAGAATGGTATGCAGAACAGACTATCAAAATGTTTCTAATTCCAGCTGTAAAATGTGCACCTGCTAACACAAGTGAATGTACTTTACATACTATGAAGCCAACCAGATTTAGATTTTGATACATTTGTAATAGGGACTCATTGTAGATTTAAAATGACTTCAGTTTTTTATCTGCATACATAATAAGTATGCATGAAAAAATATGAAATGGCTGTGCAGAATGCTCATATGTTCAGTTTATAAAAACTGTTAACTTCTAAGAAACATGATTATAACATTAGGAAACATTTTCTTTGCATAAAGAAATTTATAGCACTGATTGTGAGGCATAATGATAAAATATATATTTGATGTTTCAGTTCTTATATAACAAAATTAACAATTAGCACTACCTAATGTTTATTTGTATTAAATGTAGTAATCTAATTGATTCTGATATTTTAAATCCAGATACATCAGCTGAGAGTACTTTAAATAAAATATACAAAAGAATGTACAAAACTCAACTAAAATTTAAAGACTTTGTTACAAGTCTACAAAAGCTTTAAGAAACTTGAAATCTATAACCACAGTGTAAAATTGTTTTTCCTTTAATCTCAAAGCTTTTAATGTAAACTGAAAGTATAAAAGACCTTCAGCTTTATATTTCGCTACAAAGGGCTGGCCTAAAGTGTACACAGTGTAAACAATGATTGGTATTTCTTTCTTCAAAAATACATGAAACATCACAAGATTGATAAAGTATTCATATGAGAAGTATGTTTTCTGAGGGAACGCACAAAATATCTGTTATGTGTCTCATACAAACATTTCTCAAATAAACTGTTCAACTTTAACCTGCAGGAAAAAGAGTAATCCTTCTTGCCCTGTACTCCCTTTTTTATCACAAAAATATTTTGATGTATAAATTTAAAAATGGACTGTCATGAGATACCAAATGGCTAAATTTGTAAAACATTCCATTTATGCCTATGGGAAATAATTCAAAATCCTGAGTGTGAAATATTTGGCCATCTTTCCTCCATGTATGCACTGGAGTTTTTACATAAAAAATTCTCAGTTGTTTTATTTCTCCAACAATTATGTTCTATTAAGTTAATAGATATTGGAAATATAATCAAACCTTTTTAACCAATTGCTATATGATAAAAAGATATCTTTATTCCTTTTTTGCCCACATTTCCCTTGTGGCTGGAGGTTCAAGATTATTGATCATATAAGAAAATGGGTGGTGGAGATTCCTACCATCCTATGCTCTTACAATTGGAAAGAAAATCAGATGATTAATCTTTAGAGGAAGAGAAAGAAAAAATATATTAATTTACAATTACCTTTTTTTGTTGTTAAAATGTCATAATTTGTCCTTTTCTTTGACTAAATAGCCAAAGTATAAAGAATTCTTCACCTTCACCATAATATAATAATTTATATTTACAGAACAGAACTGGAGAATGAGTTACAACACTCATTAAACAATTCAATTGTCCAATTAATGTCCAAGTATTCCCATAAAATTTAAATATTCAAAACTATGAGTTTTATAACTCAAGTTAACAAACGGATTCCTGATGCCTTAAAATGTAATGAACTGGAATATCAAAACAAACACACACAATGCCATATTTTATTATTACCCTACATAAAGATATTAATTCTGTAAAATCTTATGTTAATATATTTCTGTAGTTTAATTTTTTCTAATGTATACATTAAATCTAAATATCTCAACTCTCCAAAGAAAGAGAGAAATCTGAGTTCAGTGATTGTCATTTATACACACTACTACAATGTAGTGGTCAAAATTATCTGAGCTGCACCTCAGATCTGCTCTGCAGCATGTATATTCAACTATTATTTGAATAATTTCTAAACTTGAGAAAAGACGGCCAAAATCAATTTACATATTCCACAGAACTGAGCAAGAAACAATCATCACTCAATTCTTACGCATTTTTGTTGTGCCTTATGGGAAAAGAAGTTCCCATGAAAATATTACAGATTCAGATTATAACCAAGTACCTCCAAATGACAACACTCCTAACCAAGATCCACCCTGTCATACTGATATTGTCTGATTTTACAAACACAACAACACACAGATGCTAAAAGAGAGGGGAAATTTTCATTTAAAACAATTATATAATATAGAGCCACATAACTAAAAAAAGTACAGTATGGAAGCAGTATTCTCCCAACTGTTTATTCAGTATGTCAATTTGCGCTGTTTGTATTTTTGAAAATTTGTCTTGTTGCACCAGTGTACACTTCTTATGCTGACCCTCCAACCTGGAATACTTACAGAAGTCAAGACTGAAAACATGATTTCCTGCTCTGTAATCCACTTTACCAGCCCACTCCCATATCACGAAAGGTATGTAAACTTAAGTGCAGCACTAGGTGTCTTTATAAATGATCCTTTCAGAATTCTTCCATGTTTGTTGAAACATTAGGGGTTGCTGGGTTTGAATCTTGAGAAATGGCTGCAACTGTGACAATTCTTGGAGAGCCAAGAACCTCAGTAACTGATGAGTCCAGGTCTCCTGAAGTAACAATAGCAAGGGCTGTTCCACCACCTTTCTTGTTCTGATGCGTTTTGACATGTTTGGAGAGATGGTCACTCCGCATAAACCTCTTAGAACATTCGGGGCACTCAAATCTTTTTTCACCTAATTTAAAACAAAAACAAACAAAAATGTCAGTGAAATAGATATTTAAACGTATTTAACTTCTTTCAGTCATTCAAACAAGCCTCCCCCACTCCCCATTCAAAAACATTTTAAAAGTGTTTGGATTTATCTAAAGTTGCAAAATAGATATCTTATCTTCTCTAAATGTCTGATTTCCAGACCCATTGAATAAACTACACCTTCCTTTTAAAATGCCTTCAACAGATATACTTGCAGTCTATATTTCCTCTGTTGTGATTATTCAGTTCAGGGTCTCAATTTTAGCTTCTCAACAAGAATTCTCTTTCATAAACTTAGAACCTGTCTTAGTGGACAGAAGGAGAACATGACTAAAATACTTAATAAGAACTGCTGAGAGGGGACCCAGGTCGCTTCCATAGCCCAAGGATCTGTCTCCTGAGGATCAAGGACAGTCATCACTCTGAAGAGAAGGAGTTCCTTTGGAGTGCTGGATGGCTAATTAGCATGGTGCTGACATACAGATCTTCTTTGCATGGGGTCTTCTGAGCCAGATGTTGGTGAAGTAAGGGATGATGTGCTTCCTGGCTCATGAGACCAGTTATATGATGACTGACATGATACCTAGCATTTAGAATATTAAATGGACGAGCACATGTCTTGCCAACCTGAGCTCCTAAGAAAACTTACCAGTCCTCTCCAGGGAAGGGTAGACTAGAACCTGAGACAAGTTGAACACTCTTTTGAGGTGGATCAAATTCAGAAAGGGAACTAATTAATTCTTCTTGAGGTTAAAAACGATTCCATGTGAGCAAATAGCTCCACTGATTACCAAACAACCCTACAAGACTAACAGCTGGCCTACAAAGGGGGCTTGAATCTGCAGTGAGTTAATGTCCAAGTCACACTAATAGCGTGCACACAACACCTGTTCTCTCTTTCTATCTGCACTATTGTGTACACATGGCGGGAACTTGCTGTATACTAACTACGTGGCATTCTCAGAGGGTACCCCATGGTGTTTTGCTTCACTGCTGAGCACTGCATTTTGAGTTTTATTTTGCTGCTTAGTGGAATGCATAGCGGAAGCCAATAGAGTTATAGGTCTTGGAGTCTAATTAAAATAAAACCCCATGATTCTGCTCCATCCCATACTTCCTCTCTTTCTGGGAGCATGAGCACCATTTTCAAATTGCTACTGACCAGCATGGACCCAACAATGATCCATGTTGGCCACTATACTTGCAACCACGACAGCAGCAGAGGGTCCTCCGGCAGCAGCTGCAGCAGAGGAAGGAGGATTAGGAAGACAAAGATGAAAATGAGGACTACACTAGCAACTGCTATTACAGGCACTGCTCCTGGAGCAACTTCACTCAGTGCAATGCCACTTATGGGCTTAGGAAACCAGCGTCAATTGGGGGGAAAGGCTCCATTTGCAGACCTGGGATGACCAAACATGGTGAAAGAATTTCAGGATGGTGACCATGACCATTTTTGAGACAAGTGCTGAATTAGCCCTGGAGCTACAGTGACAGCATACCAACATGCAGCACTTTATACCCAACAAGAAGGTGGTCTCCTCTGCCATCTGAAAGCAGTCAACCCCTGAATGTTACCAGTCCATAGTCAACCAGTTCTGCATATGGAGACCGACTACTGGAGCCACTGTCATGCAAGTGTGTGGTGTCATGCAAAAGGTACTGTTGTATGGGGTTACAAACCTTGGTAATGCTCAGGAGATTATTGATGGCTTTGTGTGCATAGGGTTCCCAAACTGTACTGGGGCAATCAGGTATCCACGTGCCTTCCATACAAAGTTTGGAGTTTACAATCAGCTAAGGGTAATTCTCTATGGTTAAGTATAAGATGTAATCACAGGTATTTTTAGTAAAAGTCATGGACAGGTCACGGACAATAAACAAAAATTCACTGCCAGTGACCTGTCCATGACTTTTACTATAAACATCCCTGACTAAACCTTAGCTGATCCTAGGGTTCTGCTGCTCTGGGGCACTGCTCCTGTGGGGGACCTTAAGAGCCAATAGCTAACCCCTGATCTGAAGGCAGGGGCTGACTACCTCTGGAAATGCTGCTCAGGCCACTTCCGGCGCGGCCCTGTGGGACTGCTACTGCTCAGGTTGCCTGGCTTTGGGGCCACCTGAGTAGCTGGCTCCGGGGCTGCTACAGTAGTGGGACTGGTTGCATGGTTGGTCGACTGGCTGGCCCTGGGGCCGCTCTACCCAGCTGCGCAGGAGGGCCTGCGGTCAGCCAGCCACAGAAATCACAGAGGTTGTGGAAGGTCATGGAATCTGTGACTTCCATAACCTCTGTGACTGGACAGACTTGCAGCCTTATCCATGGTGCTCCAAGAGCTGGCTGACCACCAAGGCAAGTTTATAAACATAAAAGGAGGGTGACTTGGAAAGGTCCCTGATGTTGGCGCTTTTGGAACTCAGCTGGATTTACCTAAATTAATCAAAGACAGTTTGATGCTAGGATCACTATGGGCATTAATGGTGTAGAAACTGCTCTGGTTATCCCGGAAGACTGCCTTATGTTCTGCTGCTGTGGGTAATGATGCCATATAGCCAAAGAGAAGGATATTTATTGCAGCTGGAGGTTCTTTGAGATGTGTGGTCCCTATCTGGATTCCAATCGCAATGCACATACGGCACCATGTGCTGGAACTGTTCATGGTAGCGTCCGTTGATCTGTGCGTGCCTCATGCGTTGGCCACATAGAGCATATGAGGATTTAAAAGGCTGCGCAGGTCGACGCCACTCCAGTTCTCTCTTACTCAGCAACAGAAAAGCCTGGAGCAGAGGGGAAGGTGGACGGGACTGGAATCCAGATAGGGACCACACATCTAAAAGAACCTTCAGTAATTCTCGTAGCTCCCTCCTGGCTCGCCAGTACTGGAACCACAATCTCCTCCACCTCTCTGGTCGACACCCTAGATCCTCCTCCCCACCATCCTGGATCTCCTTACACAAGACCATAGCGGACTATGATACCCCAACCCACGTCATCTTCACTTCATGGCCTGATATTTATTTGGAGATCACGTGTAGACCAGGCCTTCTCTGCACCCATCTGCAACATCCTCACTAACAGCAGACGCCAATCCACTCACACCTACTCTGCTAAGTGGCATCGCTTTACTGCCTGCGCATGCCAACACACTCTGTCTCCATTTCTACTCTCCTGGACTACCTTCTCCATCTCTGCCAATCAGGCCTGGCACAATCCTTTATCTGTGTTCGGCTAGCTGCACTCAGTGCTTTTCTCCCTCCAGTGAATGGCTTCTCTGTCTATACTCACCCAACGACCTCCTGATCGCTCAGGGGCCTCCTCAATATTTTTCCTTTTGTACAAAGGCCCACCTTGTTATGCTATACAAAGCACACGGGATTTTTTTATAGAGAAGAAGGCAAATACGCTGCATTTATTGAAAATAAAATAGTTAGTTTCACACACACACACGTCCTGCAGGTGCTCTTTATAGTTACCAGTCTGTTGTAGCTTAAGTCAATCTAATGGCCAGTTAGATTGAGCACGAGTGAGGAGCTGGTCTCTGTTGGTCGCACTCTGATGCTCCGAGGTTTGCAGGACTGAACCCAGAGTTCCATGGCAAAAACACCCTATCTTTATAGTTGTAAATTCCCATTTTGCATGCATTTTGCAAGTCCATGCATTTTGCAATGTTATCCTGTAATCAGTCCTTAAGTAGCGTTAATTTTTCGCTGTTATTATTTAATGGTTATTGGCAGGCTTCCCATTGCTATCTTCTATTTGTTGTTTTGCCTTTGGGGGCGCCTTCCTCACCTTTGAGGCTGTCAATGCTGCTAACATGTTTAGCATCCAGTACAATGGATGTTTTCTGATTGTCTCCTGGTGTTTTCAAGTCTTCTACTTTTTTTTTTTACCATCTGGACATTTGTGATAGCTTTCACACCTTATCTTTTCCTGCTGCATGCATTCCTGATTCACACAGTTTCTCACAGAAACCTTCAAAGGTATACAGAAAGATTAAGCCTTGCTAAATCTTATAACTAAAACAATTCCCTCAACGTTTCTCAAATCTGTTTATCACAGACATAATACAAAATCCTGTCTTTTACTTACTAAACTTTATAACAGGTCCTAATCGTAATGCATATGAAAAACAAAACCTCATCTTTTATAATACAACTTATCCTAAAACAAAGGATAACCATAATCAGTCATAAGAACTGTTCTAAAATGCATCTGGTACATACTATATTATAACTGTTAGTACAAATATGAAATCCTACCCTACAACCCCACTTTGGGATTTCAACTTGATCCTCTCTATTCTTACCAAAGCCCCTTGCTACCTGCTCTCTCGCTCATTTCTCCACGAAGGTCATCTTGATGGCCATCACTGTTGCTTGCCGTATCTTTGAACTGGTAGCCATAATGACAGACCCACCATTCATGGTCTTTCATAAGGACAAAGTCTCCTTATGTCTACACCCCAAGTTTCTACCCAATATGGCTTCTTCCTTCCACCTCAACTAAACTATACACCTTCCAGTCTTCTAGCCCACACCTCATGACTCACCCATGGAGCATGCTTTCCATTCCCTCGATGTCTGCGGGGTGCTTTTATCTACACTGCACTTGCCGCTTCCGCACATCCCCCACAGCTTTTCTAAGTGGATCTCCCACTGCATTGTGACCTGCTATGAGCTATCTAGCATTCCACTTCCACTGGGAATCGTGGCCCACTCCATGCAGGTCTACGTTGTCACGTCAGCTTCCTCACCAACATTGTGGCAGAACATTTGCTGAGCAACTAGTTGGTCTTCCATACACAGCTTGTCCACTCATTACACCATTGCCCCCTCTACAACAACGAATGTGGCAGATGAACATGCTGTCCCACAGACTTGCTCTTTTCAAGAGCCCTTGCACCTACCTCCAAGCTAACCACTGCTTGCTTCTCTTCCACGTTTGAAATCCACACAGGGACCAGCACTCAATGAAGAACTTACAGACTCTCCAAGCACATATGACAATCTTCGGAAGTTCAAGAGCCAGGGTGTGCCTGCTGGGGCACTTCAACCCTGTGGCAGAGTGGTAGGATTAGGGCTTCTGCCCCATAGGGCACACCTGCTGGGGCTCTGGGCTTCAGCCTCGCTCCCACTGAAGCCCTGAGCTCTGGCAGGCACCTCCCACAGGGGTGAAGCCCTAAGACTGCCCTTCCTGCTGGAGCGGGAGGCCCTAGTCCCACCACCCTGCTGAACTGCAGAAGCCCCGAGCTCCCTAAAACAGTCTGGTAGGTGGAGAAGGGGGGAGTGAAGGGCTCCATAAGATGCACTTTAACTATAAAAGAGCCGTGGTTTGGCCACCCTTCCCATATGGGGTATTGTCCACATTACATCTGGGAATGAGCCTCCCAGCCCAGCTCCACAGACTCATGCTAAAAGGGCCTGTACTATCACACTAAAAATAGCTGTATAGACACTGCTTCCATGGCCACAGAGTCCAGGCTCCAGCTTGAGCTGCATCATCTACACAGCTATTTTTAGCATAGTAGCAAAAACCCCACTATGTACAGTCAGAACCTCAGAGTTATGAACAACTCGGGAATGGAGGTTGTTCATAATTCTGAAATGTTTGTAACTGAACAAAATGTTATGGTTGTTCTTCCAAAAGTTTGACTTAATACAGCTTTGAAACTTTATTATATAGAACAAAAATGCTGCTTTTAACGATCTTAATTTAAATTAAACAAGAACAGAAAGTTTCTTTACCTTGTCAAATCATCTTTTTTAAACTTTCCTTTTATTTTTTTGGTAATTTACATTTATCACACTACTGTACTGTACAGTATTTGCTTTATTTTTGTCTCTGATGCCTGACTGCATATTTCCAGTTCCAAATGAGGTGTATGGTTGAGTGATCAATTTGTAACTTTGAGGTTCTACTGTATCTGGGCTGGAAGTTCACTCTCAGATGCAGTGTTGACATAACTATAATCTTGCTTCCTATGCAGACAGAATCAGATCCTGAGTCTCAAAGACTCTGGGGAGAGCTCTTCACTGCCTTCCTTGTGATCCTCCTCTGATGACTCTTGTTGCTTGTCTCAGGAGAAGACTGTAGGGGAGCCAGCAGGGTCCACAACCAATTTGGGTTTGGCAGTGGTGTAATTAATTAAATACTTTCCAACTTCTCAAAAAATGAACAGATTACATTTCCATTGCTTGACCTCTTCCTGGGATCACTCATTTTAATGTAAATCCTCTTAGCTGTTTGCTCTTTATCTGGCACTGGCTGGTGTTCTGGTTGTGCCCCCTCATGGATATCTACTTGGTAACACCCACAAAAACATCTTTATTTCAAAAGAGCTTGCTCCCCAGATAATGATGAGATATAGCGTCTCAGCACGGCTCTAAGCAACTATTGGAAGCATGTTGTAAGCCTTCTGGATTGTAGCAATACTGATATATTCAAATCCAGGAGCAAATGTGCAAATTTTGGCCTCATGACAGTTTTTAAATGCAGGAGAGACATCCAGTCAACTTGATCTGAGAGCAGTGGAGGGCACACAAGTGAACAGACAGATCAGAAATGGATGCCCACAGTGTGAGATACCAGTTAGAAGACTGCTACAGTAGTGCATAGCAGGACTGTGTGCACATGAACAATGCACCATACTAACTCAATTCGCATTAAGCATAATACACTATGACAAAGTTCCAAGTCTGTATTTGTGGGTCCTGCGCTTCCTGGCAGATTTAGGGGCCTCAGGAACTCATCTAGGCCCAGAGTGACCTCCCTTTCTCAGCAACTAATTAAGGGAGGCAGAAAAGGGGAGAGTCCGGGCCCTCCCTCTACTCCGGACTCCAGCCCAGGGACCCTAATAGTATCAACTAAGATGACTGACCTTTTATCCACGAAACACAATACAATTCCCTGGGCTACTTCCCCACAGCAGTCCCCACTTCTTCAAACTCCACTTTACCTTTACCTCAGGGCCTCCTTCCTTGCATACGATATGTTGTCCACCACTCAGCCTCACCAACAGCATAACTTCCTCCCACAGCTCCTGACACCCACAGCCCCTCTGACTAACTGGGAGGTTTTTAACTGGTTTCAGCCAGTGCCTGACTGGCTTCAGGTGTCCCAATCAGGCTAGCTGTTTCTACTCCTTTCTAGAAGCTTCCTGATTGGCCTGGAGTAGCCTTTGTTTGGCTATCCAGGGAACAGGGACCTGCACATCCTGAGGCTGATATACCTGCCTTCCAGCACTCTCCCAAACCCTTCTGGTCTGACTCCGTCACAACACTTTAAAGAGTATTCCAGAGTTTTCGGAGTTACTATATTCTAACAAATTGTGCTGCATGCATGCAGGCATTTTCACATCAAACCAACCAGAGTCACTATGAATTAAACCCCTGTGTAAAAAAGGCCCAAGGTTTTGTCTTGATTAGGAAAACTGGTCAAGTTTAGGTCAGGCTTTTAGTCAATGCACGCTAGCTAACCATGTCCTAAACTCAATATTTTTCTAATGCAGATGCAGGGAAACAGCTTGAAACTTAACTAGTCATATTCTAGCCTAGTCTATTACAGAGTTCTGGCACAAGGGAAAATTAATCCCTATATAACTATAAACTTTTAAAAACAAATTTTAAAACACACTGGATTATTTCTAATATAATACATTCAGCATATTATTTGGATAGCCTACATAACTATTTTATTTAAAATCACTGTCTAGCAAATTAAAGGAACTACTCTATTGCATACAGACAGTTAACTAACCTGTGTGGGTTCTTCTATGTCTTTGCAGCTCATCACTCCGTGTAAATCTTTTGCCACAAAACATCCAGTTGCATACAAATGGTCTTTCTCCAGTATGCCAACGAAGGTGTGCCCGGAGATGAGATGTTTTTCCATAAACTTTTCCACATCCTTCAATATGGCAGATATGCTGCTTCTTTTTTCCTGGCTCACTGCTGCCTCTGACAGGATCAAAAGTTAAGCAGTTAGGTGATTTTATTTAAAAAAATTATCAGCTCTCTAAGGAAAAATATGAAATTGTAAAATTAAGTTGTTTATAATCCTCTTTCTGAATAGAAAATTTGCAAGCATGATTGCCTATGGACATGATTAGAAACATGACAGTAAAACAAGGAAAAAAGCCCCCCAAAAAAGGCAGGTCCCACAAGACGCCTAAAGTTTAGCTGACAAACTAACATTACCTTCCTTCTCCTTCTCTACAATTAGGACATGAGCAGGCAACTCTTCTTAACCTCTTGCCAGGTTGTATTTCCTGGTCAGAAGCTTGCTGGGCTTGTTGTAACTGCACTTGTGTGATCTGATCAGGACTAACAGCACCAATTGCTGCATTAGCAATACCTCCTACAGCTACAGTTACAGGAGCTATTGTGGTTTGCTGTACTTTCATGCCTCCATCCTGTCCTTGCTGTTGACCTGTAAAATAAGAAACCCTTTGTAAATTTTAGTGATCATCTCAGAAAGAACATAACATAATATTTTATATGCCTTTTGTTCAAGAGAATATCCACTATAGGATGGGTGAAAACTGCACAAAAATATTAAACCCAGTAAGTTTGCTAGTACGCTTTAATATACTACAAACAGACTTTATACACAACTTTAGAGAACCCTGATTAATGTAATTCATTATAAAAAGAGTAAAGACAAATGTGTGCTCTCAAAAGGAAAAAAATAGTTTTACAGGCATCTCTTTTTAGAGAATGAAGAGATATATCAGTAGATGATATTAAACAAAGGATTACACAGAATTCATTTTCTACTGTTGATGCTTTTCCCTAGAATAACTTTGGAAACTAACAGCAGCACAAGAAGAACTCCACATGGACTCCTCCTGAGGGTCGAAAAGACAGTCTGGACCTATGCACACAATGCTTCCGCCGACGTGCACAGGCAGAAATTGTGGAAAAACAACATCGCCTGCCTCACAACCTAAGTCGAGCAGAACGCAATGCTATCCACAGCCTCAGAAACAACCCTGACATCATAATCAAAGAGGCTGATAAAGGAGGTGCTGTTGTCATCATGGATAGGTCTGACTACCAAAAGGAGGCTACCAGACAACTCTCCAACACCAATTTCTACAGGCCACTTCCCCCAGATCCCACTGAAGAATATACTAAGAAACTGCACCGTCTACTCAGGACACTCCCTACACTAACACAGGAACAAATTAACATACCCTTAGAACCCCGACCGGGGCTATTCTATCTTTTACCCAAGATCCACAAACCTGGAAATCCTGGACGCCCCATCATCTCGGGCATTGGCACTCTCACTGAAGGACTGTCTGGATATGTGGACACTGTACTCAGACCCTACGCCACCAGCACTCCCAGCTATCTCCGTGACACCACCGACTTCCTGAGAAAACTACAATGCATTGGTGACCTTCCAGAAAACACCATCCTAGCCACCATGGATGTAGAGGCTCTCTACACAAACATCTCACACAAAGATGGAATACAAGCTGTCAGGAATAGTATCCCTGATGATGCCACAGCACAAGTGGTTGCTGAGCTCTGTGACTTTATTCTCACACACAATTATTTCAAATTTGGTGACAATATATACCTCCAGACCAGTTGCACCACTATGGGCACCCGCATGGCCCCACAGTATGCCAACATCTTTATGGCTGACCTGGAACATCGCTTCCTCAACTCTCGTTCACTCACACACCTTCTCTATCTACGCTACATTGATGACATCTTCACCATCTGGACCCATGGGAAAGAAACTCTGGAGGAATTCCACCATGATTTCAACAGCTTCCACCCCACCATCCACCTCAGCCTGGACCAGTCTACATGGGAGGTCCACTTCCTGGACACCATGGTGCAAATTAATGACGGCCACATCAACACCACCCTATACCGAAAACCTACCAACAGCTATGCCTACCTTCATGCCACCAGCTTCCATCCCGGGCACACCACACGATCCATTGTCTACAGCCAAGCACTGAGGTACAATCGTATTTGCTCCAACCCCTCAGAGAGAGACCAACACCTACAAGATCTCCACCAAGCTTTCTCAAAACTACAATACCTGCACAAGGAAATAAGGACACAGATCAACAGAGCCAGACGTGTACCCAGAAGCCTGCTGCTGCAAGACAAGCCCAAGAAAGAAAACAACAGACCACCACTGGCCATCACCTACATTCCTCAGTTAAAGCCTCTCCAACACATCATCAGTGATCTACAACCCATCCTGGACAACAATCCCTCACTTTCACAGGCCTTGGGAGCCAGGCCAGTCCTGGCCTACAGACAACCTGCCAACCTCAAGCATATTCTCACCAGCAACAGCAAACCGCGCCATAATAACTCTAACTCAGGAACCAATCCATGCAACAAACCTCGATGCCAACTCTGTCCACACATCTACACCAGCAACACCATCACAGGACCAAACCAGATCAGCCACACCATCACTGGTTCATTCACCTGCACATCTACCAATGTAATATACGCCATTATGTGCCAGCAATGTCCCTCTGCTATGTACATCGGCCAAACTGGACAGTCCCTACGAAAAAGGATAAATGGACACAAATCAGATATCAGGAATGGCAATATTCAAAAACCTGTAGGAGAGCACTTCAACCTCACTGGACACACCATAAAAGATTTAAAGGTCAGCATTTTGCAGCAAAAAAACTTCAAGTCCAGACTGCAAAGAGAGACTGCAGAGCTGCAATTCATTTGCACATTTGATACAATCAATCAAGGATTGAACAAAGATTACAAGTGGCTAGCTAAAAGCAGCTTCTCTTCTCTCGCTATTCACACCTCCAGTTCAGCTGCTAGAGGAACACCTCACCCTCCCTGATTAGAGATAACAAGCTGGTTCAGCCTCATTGGACAAATCTTGTTATCTCCCACCTGGTTCTTGCCTACCTATTTATACCTGCCCCTGGATACTTCCACTGCATGCATCTGACGAAGTGGGTATTAGCCCACGAAAGCTTATGCTCTAAAATTTTAGTTAGTCTTTAAGGTGCCACAGGACTCTTTGTTACTTTGGAAACTATATTCTTATTTAAAACTCATACACATTTATTTTTAAAGTTATTTAATGGAATTAACCTACTATTTTTGCAAGCAACTGAGTCAAAAACTTCTTTTTACATGAAAAAATGTAGTATCTCAATGTATTCCATTAGGATTTCTTCTAAACAAATTTATACTGAAAGAACATTAACACTGCAAAGTCAAACATGTGCATGCAACCTTAAATCTGCACTAACATATGGCTGAATTTAAATAATCTTTAATTACATACTCAGATAGTAATTATTCTGATGGAATTATGAAATTATGGAACTTTCTAATTTTTGAGTGCTTGACTTTGCAATCTGACCAATATACTTTTAATGATTTTACTTAATTAAATTACCAAAGCTTTTAAAAATGAAAACTGAAAAAACAGAAATTCCATCACATGTAACTGTAATGACTGCCTTCTTCCAACCACCACCACGCAGAGATAGTCAGCGTAGTTTGAATTCCAGACCGTAAGATCCACAGTGCAAACTTCTATCATTAAAGATAAAGGAATAACTGGTAGCAGCAACCATATGTCAGAAAGTTACACAAATAAACGCTAGAAAACAGTGAAATGTTCAGTATCAGGATTCCAGCATTTTGTCCCTGACTCTTCTCTAAAGGTGTTAGAGTAGTCGTTACAGATAGCAGAGCCAATCACATAGACTTGGTATGTTCAAAGTGAAATCCACTAAGGCTTAGTGGATGACAGATCTGCTATAACAAATGGAGGTTCTAGTCCTAGCTCTGCTAGAAGCTACCTTGCACAGTTTCTATGACAGGAATGGGAAGATTTATCTTTCTACTTCTTTTTTGTTAACCTCTCTTATCATTAGCCTAGTTATTTGAGAGAAAACAGGAATTTTTAATTCTAACTATTAAAGCTAGTACACAGTCATTTTCCTTGGGACAGAGAGAGAGATGATAGGTGAAGGTGAGACTTTAACCTTTCCCTCAAACGACTAATGCAATCTATTAAAATTATTTGAAGGTGTCAACAAACATGTGGACCAGGGTGATCCAGTTGACAGTGTATGTGGACTTTCAGAAAGCCTATGACAAGGCCCTATACCGAAGGATCTTAAGCAAAGTAAGTAGTCATCAGATAAGAAGAAAGGTCTTCATGGATCAGGAACTGTTTAAAAATAAGAAACAAAAGGTAGGAATAAATGGTCAATTTTCATAAGGGAAAGAGGTAAATAGCAGGGTACCCCAGGGGCCTGTAATGGGCCCTGCAGCTGTTCAACATATTCATAAATGACCTGGAAAAGGTGGTGAAAAGTGAGGTGGCACAGTTTTTTAATGATATTAAATTACACAAGACAGTAAAGTCCAAAGCTGACTGCGAAGAGTTACAAAGGTAATTTCAGATATCATGAATCTGGGGCAACAGAATGGCAGATGAAAATCAAATGGTGATAAGCACAAAATAATGCACACTGGAAAAAATAATCCCAACTATACACACAAATAATGGGTTCTAAATTAGCCGCTGCCACTAAAAGATTTTGGAGTCCTCACTGATAGTTCTCTGAAAACCTCTGTACAACATCTAAAAAGCTGACAGAATGTTATGAACCATTAGGAAAAGAGAAGATAAGAAAATAGAAAAATGCCACTATAAAAAAAAAAAATGCTTGTTACATCTTGAATACTGTATGCAGTTCTGATCACCTTATCTCAAAAATATATATTAGAATTGGAAAAGATACAGAGAAGGGCAACAAAAATGATTAGGGATATGGAACTGCTGCCATATGAAGAGATTAAAAAAACTGGAACGGTTAATCTTAGAAAAGAGACAACTAAGGGGGAATATGATAGAAGTCCATAAAATCATGGTGTGGAGAAGTGAATAGGGAAGTGTTATTTACCCCTTCACATACCATAAGAACTCCCGGGTCGCCTAATGAAATTAATAGGCAGCAGGTTTAAAACAAACAAAAGGAAGTACTTTGTCACACAACACAGTTAGCCTCTAGAACGTGTTGTCAGGGAATGTTGTGAAGGCCAAAAGAATAACTGGGTTCAAAAAAGAATTAGGTAAGTTCATGGAAGACAGGTCCACCAATGGCTATTAGCCAAGATGGTCAGGGATGCAACCTCATGTTCTGAGTGTCTCTACACCACTGATTGCCAGAAGCTGGCACTGGATAATGTGGGATGGATCACTGAGTAATAGCTCTGTTCTGTTCATTCCTTCTGAAGCATCTGACCCTGGCCACTGTCAAAAGACAGGTTACTGGGATAGATGGACCATTGGCCTGACCTAATATGGCCATTCTTACATTCTTATAAATACAAAACAGAGGTTTCCTTTTAGCTCAGGCGGCACAGAGTTGGGGGGCAGAGGGGAAATTCCTACATCATCATTTTGGTTCATGTGACAGAGTAGGCAAACCCACTGTTCCTGCAATACTGGTCAAAGCAAGAATGTAAGCAAAGCAGCAGCAGAAAAGAGAAAGAACCATAATTCTGCTGGAAAATCAGAAGGATAGAAGAAATAAAAATTTTAGGAGATGGATCTTGAAGAAAAGTTGCAGCAAATGTGGACTGACTAGAAAAAGGATATTTAAAATCTCCTTTAGCGATCAAGCAGTATAGGTATCTCCCTAAAGCTTTGCTGTTACTACTTGGTAAAAGCTGACCAGCAAAGATCACTGGAATAACTGTTTTTAAAAAAAAAAGAAAAAGAAAAAAGAGGAATTCCAGCACTGAATCTGTATTACTGTTAGGACTGAAGAATAGGTCCCAGAGAAGGGGCTGGGAAAGTGTGCCAGTTCAGAGTGCTAGCAATTGGGGTTGTAGGGAGAAAAGTGTGAAACAGCTACACTGTTTTGTAATGAAACACTCGGAGCAGGCTTTCAGCGCAAAGGATGGAAGTGAGTAGACACTCTCATGGGAGGGTCTAGATGAAATGGATTGGGGCTGACAAGCTTGTATGTATCATCATCATCTTATTGAAGTCCTCTCCCCTTCCCTCACCATCTCAATTCAGAGCAGTCCATTGTTTTTTCTCCCCAGCACACTCCCATTCGTGGCATCTGGATACATACACCAGGGGTTTTGAGTAAGTTTAGTCAGGTTATCACAAAACCAAAAAAAGCTGAGGTGGTAGATTCCTAATGGGAATATATCTGAAACTCTGCATTTATTTCAATTGTGATCCTGTAGAAATTTGGTACCATTTTGCACTTTAACAAGAATTGTGAATACCTAATTGTTTTATAATTTAAATGTGGAAAAGAAACGCAAAGTTAGGCTCTCCTGTAGCCCTTTTGTAACTTGTGTGTTGAAATGTTCCCAAATAATATTATGTTGCTGAAGATAAGGGTGCAACAAAACCCAACATAGTTTTCAGGTTTGAGCCTCTAGGTCAGTTAGAGAAAATGTATTTAGTAGAGGACCACTAGACAACACTATGAATGATACAACCATATTTTATTAAAAAGAAAAATGATTAATTAAACAAACAGGCATGCAATTGCTACTTACAGAATACTACAATTATACTCTCACTTAAAAATGAAATGGTGCATGCACTGGTGATCAGTTGCTGACAACAGAGTGAAGTACAGCCTTATAACCTAACAGCTGGAACCTAATGGTTCCCTTTTGATTGGAGCTCTCCTTCAATTTAATTAAACTACTCCTTTCATACACATTATACTACTAACTAATATTAAACTGTTCTTTACCATAATTATACTTTCACCACCTTCTCACTTGGCTCTTTAGGTTACCCATTATTTAAAATAAACATCTGTACCAATGTCTTTCCCATATATCAATACAGATAGCATTTTCATAAAAACATTCACAATTCTCAAAAACACTTCATAAAAACCTTGCTCCAACCACTTATAATCGAAGGATAATGGTAACACAACTCTGGGTCACATCCTTGCTAACTCTTACCTTCCCACAACACTTTGTCTTCAACTTATCTCACACTAGTAACTTCAATTTCCCATACTCCTCAACAGTTAGGCTAACTTGGGCCCAAAACAGAAATTCACATTATTTTTTCTTAACTTAAATTGTCCTATAGGCTACATCCCACAAAAGTCATAACACATATTTTGGCACAAGTTAAACAGTGTGCAACATAATACTGTACTCTACTGTACTACTCTCTGGCACTGAATTAGTGACAAATAGAGCTGTATAGGTATTACAAGTGACCAGGGGAAAATTTCCCAGTACAGGAACCCCGTTAGTCCTATGCATTCCCTAGTGAAGGGAATGAGCTGCAGCAGGATGGAGCATAGTATAATGCCAAGTATTACAGAGAATAGAGGTTGCTGCACAGCCAACCAACAGGCATCTCCAAGGATGCTACTATAAGATAGGAACCTCACTGGTTGCTCTCCAGTTTTCACTAGGGGTTGTAAAGCCACTTCTGCCCTTCACCTGGCCTATGATTGCTGTGTCGTAGCTCTTGGGAGGCACACCACTAAATATGCCTCTATAGACAAACAAGGGAGCCAAGCTACAGTTGTTTTGAGAAATCATTTTGAATTTAAAATTAGCAATAATGGCATATTAACAGTCTTGTTTATAAGATGGATGCTATCAACTTTTAAAATCTCCTCTTAAAAAAAGATGAAGAAAGGTTTTCTATTTGTATTTCTATTTCTCACTAGTAGAGAGTAAAATGTGCAAAAAGGCAGAAGAGGTTTCAGGAGCTTAAGTCAATTAATAGCTTTTGAATTTTAAAATTTTAGCTATGTTCTTTAGAACAATATTAGTAGCTTCAAAAATTTTCAGACAGAAATGAGATTTTCCATTTGATAGTGTTTTTCATTTAATAAAAAACCAATTTACTTATTTCATATTTGGTACAGATACTGAACTGTAGCAAAATAGCCACTGAGAACAATATAGCATACATTATAAAACTCCAAGATATATAAATATTTAAATATAAATATATTTATTTATATAATAAAATAAATGCAGCTGTTGGTGCTCAGTGGTTCTTCACAATGTGTTGCTGCTCCTAACAGATCACTGTAGTACACAACAAACTAGAGGTTTAATTAGCAAGTTAAACAAGATAACGTCTCAGGTTCTTTTGGATGGCTGCCCTGATTTTGCCCATAAGACCTCTGAGCAGGTGAAGTACCTGTATGCTGTTGATTGTACAGTAAAGTGCTTCCAGCAAACAATTTCATATTATTCCAACAATTCAGAGAAACTATCAACACAAGTTTGTTAATTTCTCTTAAGGCAAGAGACAACCTAGTTCAACCATTTTTAATATATAGCAAAACATGAAATGATCATGCAGAAGTAGTGGAAAAACTTTTTAAACTGAAGTAATAAAAATTGTGATATTAACAGTGTTTTTTGGTTAAATCTCTCTCTTATCACTATATTCTGTGCTTAGAAGATTCTCCTGTGACTTCTGAGGGGCAAAATCCAGTATCTTGTTTTGCACAAACTTATCTTGTTTTACTTGCCCTACCTCCTACTTCAGCATTTACACCAAGGGTAGGCAAACTATGACACAGAGGCCACATCTAGCCCAGGGGCTTGTCCTGCCTGGCCCCCTGAGCTCCCGGCTGGGGAGCCTACTGCCGGCCCCGCCCCTGCCTTCCCCTCACCCCTAGAGCCTCAGTGTGCTGCGTGGGCAGCGCTCTGGGAGGCAGAGCAGCATGTCTGCCAGACACGCTGCTGAGAGGGGCAGGGCAAGGGAGGTGTTGGGTAGGGAGTTCTTGCGAGAAGGTGGTTAGGGGACAAGGAGCAAGCGGGTTGGATGGGGGTGGGATCGCAGGGGGTGGTTAGAGGCAGGGGGCCTTTGAAGGAGGCAGTCAGGGGACAAGAAGGGGGGTTTAGATAGGGAGTGAGGTTCTGGGGAGAGTTTAGGGGCAGGGGGTCTTTGGAGGGGGCATTCTGGGGACAAGGAGCAAGGGGGGGTTGATGGGTCAGGGATTCTGAGGGGAGCAGTAATCAGGCAGGAAGTGGGAGAGGGCTGGATGGGGGGGCGGGGGGCAGGCTGTTTGGGGAGGCACAGCCTTCCCTACATGACCCTCCATGCAATTTTGCAATCCCTTGGGCCAAAAAGTTTGCCCACCCTGATTTAGACTAATAAAGAAGTGAGCTCCATTGCCTACCAACCGTAAAAAAATAAAAAAAACCTGGCAGGAACAGTTAACCTATTATCACCTGCAGCATTCTTTTGGGGAAAAAGAAAGTTATTCAAATATTCTGCATAGTGGAAAATAAAAAGACTACAAGTAGTCTTTGTGATCGCCAGCAAGAGTAGCAATGCTTGAGGATCTCTTTTTAGTTTCTCCTTGCAGAAGAAGCTGTGCAGGTTTTCCCCTTCTCTTCTCTTCTTCTCCCTCAAACCAAGACTGAAAGTATTTACAATTCTTTACCTAGATGTCCCACAGCAAGTTTAGGAGTTAAGTTCATGTTTCACAAACATGAACTCCAATAAATAACATGTTTCAAGTTTTTTCTAACTCTTGCTCACATGCACAGAACCGTCTCACAAACACCCTTATGCAAAGAACTCATGTTTGTAATACTGCTTCTGAAAATGCATTAAAATTAACAGCTAAAGACACATTCCAATACGATAGCCTTGAGAGGTCATCTGGCTGTTCAACATTAACATCACTGCTGAGTGAAAGTATGGCAGGTATATTATTGATAGTCATTTTGGGCACCAGTTGTTTTATCAAAGATAAAAATCTACATGCAGCTATCAAGTTCCTGCATCAACATTAACACTTGTACCCTCCTCCAACCAATTATAGGCCTCAGAAAGCCTGCCCATGGATGGGAACACCCTGACATGTGAGCTGAGCTCAGGCAGGGACAGCATTTGCGAAGAGAACTGTCTTCAGTGAATTTGGTTATAGAAGTAGAAGATGCAGCTCTTGAGTTTCTTTCTTCCCCAAAAGACCCGAGACTCCAATTTGTCTCTCGCTACCTGAAAGTACTGTCTTCCCAGCTAAGCCTGGTATGACTCCCCTGCACTGGGATTCAGGGGGCAGTGAGAGCTTAAGACTGACCAGCAGCACTTTTCCATAAAGGAAAGACTGAGACCCAAGACGAATTCTCACCAGGAAGAACTAACTGCCAGCTGCATGACAAGGGACAACCAGGATTTTCCACAGATGTGTACCAGACTCTTCTTCAAACACCAACTCCAACCAGCAGGAAAGACCCACAGGAAGACTCTGGGGACAAGAAACTATTTTTACTTTATTCTGGGCTTTTGAATTATTTAAATTATTCTTGTAGGATTGGCTGACTTCTCATTTAGTTAACATTCTTGATTCCTTGCCTATTCCCTTTCCCTTTTAATAAGTCCTTAGTTTTCACAGAATAAAATGATTTATCCTTTGTGACGGAGTTAGACCAGAAGGGTATAGGAGAGTGCTGGACGGCAGGTATATCAGCCTCAGGATGTGCAGGTCCTTGTTCCCTGGATAGCCAAACAAAGGCTACTCCAGGCCAATCAAGACACCTGGGGCCAATTAAGAACCTTCTAGAAAGGAGTAGAAACAGCTAGCCTGATTGGGACACCTGAAGCCAATCAGGCACTGGCTGAAACCAGATAAAAACCTCCCAGTTAGTCAGGTGGGCTGTGGGTGTCAGGAGCTGTGGAAGGAAGTTGTGGACAACATAGCCTCCAGAAGCAAGGAGACCCTGAGGTAAGGGTGAAGTGGAGTTTGAAGAAGTGGGGACTGCTGTGGGGAAGTAGCCCAGGGAATTGTATGGTGTTTTGTGGATAAAAGGTCAGCCATCTTAGCTGATACTATTAGGGTCCCTGGGCTAGAGCCTGGAGTAGAGGGTGGGCCTGGGCTCCCCACTTTTTCCATCTTCCATACTGGCCTGTGATGAAGGTAACTCACTAGGTGGTGGCTCTTGCCAATTATACTGAGAAAGAGAGGTCACTCTGGGGCCTAGATGAGTTTCTGAGGCCCCTAAATCTGCCAGGAAGCACAGGACCCACAAGTACAAACTTGGAGCTTTGTCACACCTTATAATCTGATCCTTGCTTCCCTGCAACTACAATGTGTAGCATTCTACAGATCACAAGGTGCACTAGTTTATACCAGTCACCAGATGGAAGCACAACCAACCAAGGGCCTCCACTAGTCCTAAAGTGCAGGGACGGCTCTAGGCACCAGCAAAGAAACCATGTGCCTGGGGCAGCACATCTTAAGGGGTGGCATTTCAGCTGCCCCCTCCCTGCCTTTTTTTTTTTTTTTTTTTTTGCTTGGGGTGGCAAAATACATAGTTGGTCCTGCTAAAGTGGGTCACTTGGGGATCAGAAATGACCCCATGAGGGGTGGCCTTCCTTGAGCACAGCCATGTCAGTTTTGGTTTTCAGATCTACTCTCTCTCTTAGATCATCCTTTTATAACATATCCACCCTGGATGGGCACAAACTCTAAGGGCTACAATCTAGTCCTTCACCTGGACCCTCTGTTCCTGTACCCGATAGCATGGATGCTATTAGTGGAGAGAAGTTCTTCAGTAGAAGATCCAGAGTCTACTTCAGACTAGAAAATCCTCCACTAAGTCTGGGGTGGGCAAACTACGGCCCATGGGCCAAATCCAGCCTGCCAGTTGTTTTAAGCTGGCCCTCAAGCTCCCGCTGCAGCATGGGTTCTAGGGCATACCGAACTCCAGCCAGAGAAGCAGGGTCAGTGGCCATTCCATGCACCTCCCAGAAGCAGCGGCATGGCCCCACTCCGGTGCTCCAGCTGGGAAGCATAGTTGGGGGTTGCTCCATGTTGCTCCCGGAAGCAGCGGCATGGTCCCCCTCTGGCTCCTACATGCTCCAATAACCCCCTCCAATGGGAGCTTCAGGGGCAGTGCCTGCAGACAGGGCAGTGTCTGCAGGCAGGGCAGCGTGCAGAGCCACCTAGCCACACCTCCACGCAGGAGCTGACGAAGGGACATGCCACCGCTTCCAGGAACCGCTTGAGGTAAGTGCTGTCCGAGCCTCTCCCCACATCCCAAACCCCTGCCCCAGCCCTAATCATCCTCCGGCCCTCCAAACCCCTCATCGCCAGCCCCACCCCAGAGCCTGGACTTCTCCCCACACCTCAACCCACTGCCCCAGTCCTGATCTCCCTCTTGCCTTCCAAATCCCTCAGTCCCAGCTCAAAACATCCTCCTAAACCACAAAACTCCTCATCCCCAACACCACCTCAGAGCCCATGCCCCCAGTTGGAGCCCTCCTCCACACTCCCCTGCCCAGAGTCCCCTCCTGCACCCTGAACTCCCAATTTCTGGCCCCACCCCAGATCCCACATCCCAACCAGAGCCCTAACCTCCACCTATATCCCAACCCCAATTTTGTGAGCATTTATGGTCCACCATACAATTTCATTGCCGGAAGGGCCCTTTGCACCAAAAAGTTTGCCCACCCCTGCACTAAGTGTACACATAGTGAAAAATGAAAATATTTTCCCTCACAGTCTTATAAGTGCAGATTTGGTCCATTACAAATTTTGATTCTGGTTATAATGAACTACTTGTCTTTAGTCAGTTTTTTCAGTTAGTTCCATCAAAGTTCATGGAGCAGCAGTATTTGTCTATCGTCCACCAGTCCAAAACGGCTTGGCCTCGTCTCACCCTACTGTTTACAAATTCTTAAAAGGACTGTCTTAAATTTTCTACTTCTCAGGAAAATTTCCCCTTCGTGGGAGTTGAACTTTGTGCTTACTTCATTGATATATCCACTATCTGAATCCATGACACTGTTTTCACTATATTATCTGACAACTAAAACTGCATTATTGGTAGCAATCATGTCTGCCCAGAGAGCGAGATTCAGGCTCTGATGATGGGTCCCCCAACTAGGATATTTTATGCAGACAGAGACCTTGCTCCAGTTATACCTAAGGTAGTCTGACTTTCATATCAATTAGTAGATGTGTTTTACTAGTGTTCTTCCATTGTTCGTCTTCGAGGGAGGCAAAACTGAATACTTTGGATGCGAGAAGAGCACTGTCTGATTACCTTTGCAAACTGCTGAGATTGGATCCATTTCCAAATGGCATGAGCAAAGAGGAAATAGGTCCTATTTCAGCACAAAGACTTTCAAAATGGATCACAGACCGTATTAAAATATCTATGTTGACTCCTCCATCTCTCATTAAATTTCATTCCACCATGCCACAGGTGACCTGAGCAGCATGTCTTAGTAGAATTCCCATAGCTGCTCTACAGCTTTCAGTTTCATAGAGCTCTGTTCAGACATTCACCAACCACTATTCATCCATGTCAGCCTCATTCTGATGCTCAGTTTGATCAGGCATTTCAGCAATTATGTTTACATGAGCTCCTAGCTCCGGGAGGAGTTAACTGCTAATTGTTGAGAGTGAGATCCACATCTGTATAGACAGTCAAAAGAACAGTTTCTTATCTTACAGTAACCGATTCTTCAAGATGTTCTATACACGTAGATCTCATGGGACACCCTCTTTCCCTGCAACGTAGAATCTTCTACCCAGGATTCTCCGTGGTGAAGGAACAATCTGACCACCCTTGGAGGTGCTCCACCCTTTGTTTGGTGGGGCTCGGGAGGGCAAGGCTATTATAGGGTGCATACACTGTAACTGCCACTTGTTAAAAGATTCTGATCTATACATGGGGTACATGAGCTTTGCATGGGATTGACGTATATATAATGTCCATGGTGATGGTTCCTATATATATTTCACTCAAGCTGTATGTGCGCTCCATGCACCTAAGACCTGAAGATTTAAAATTAGCAGCTTTCATTAGTCCATGCCTGAGCCATTCATTTCATCATGCTACAAACTAAGGACACAAAGGGTAGCATAGACCTACGATCTCTCCACTGCCTTGGTCCAAGACTCAACTTGTCAGTGCATGCAGCTGTGCTAGTGTCGCTGTTTCAAATTCCATTTTTTTTTCTATAAATAGGTTTCTTTTCCAGCTAGCTTTAGTTTTTTTAATTAAATAATGGTAGTAGAAGTCTAGGTGTCTCCCCTCTTCATTCTCTGCCATTTCAAACCCGCAGTGTTTGGGTTATTAATATGCCCAAGATCCAGGATTTCAAGATCTGTATGGCCTGTCCCTTGGTTTTCCTGGTTAGTGATTTCCATGACACTTGTGTTGTGCTGAGGAGTCCCACATCCCTCTCTAAGTGCAATATCTGCCACTCCTTTTCCCTCTGAACCTGCCAATCCCAAGAGTTCTTACTCTGATATTCAAAAAAAAAAAAAAATGAAGCAGTATTGTATAATGGGTACTGCAGATGACCTGGGACAGCCCTCAGGCTGCATCAGAAATCTGAAGAAAAACTACTGAGACAAAAAAACTGCTAAACAATTGTGAGGCTTGTTTTCTTAGAGACTGGGGCCTGCAGATTTTTTTTTTTTGGAGTGGAGGGGAAAAATTAGCTGTTTGTAATAGATCTTTCTGTAGTGTTTAGTAATATCCAAGCATGTTCTTCCAAAATTAAATGTAACACATAGTGGGGATTATTTCATTGAATTTCATCAGCATTCAAAAGTGTCAGGAGATGGTGTCTCCGCTCAGCAAAACCTCCTAGAGGAGAGCTGGAGGTAAGTGTACTGGTACTGGAGATGGGACACTGACAGTTTTTCCCCTTGGTATCTCTGTTGCTGTAGTTACAAAAATCAAGAACAACTTGAAAGTATGTTTATGTACCCATTCTGCAAGAAGGGAAGGAGATACTTTTGGAGTTGTTAATTAGTAATTAATTCAGTGCTGCCAGGAACAGAGTAGGATAGCATCACTGACAAAAGTGCCTAGATTGTAAGGGGAAAGGAGCAGAACTCAAATTTTTAAGCTTAGGAATCACAGTGACACACTCTGCAAATCATTTACATTTTGAAGACTATTCCTTCCAGGAAAAGGACTTGCATTTATGATTTTAATATAAACCACCACCGTCTAATTATTTAGTGAACAGGGAATGTTGTGTTAATGCAACATTTGGGAAGTCATTCAGAGAAAATCAGGAATTGCCAAACATATACCTACTTTTCTTGAAAATGACAGCCAGCACTACTTCACACCAGACCACATTTGAAATTTGTAGTCCTCGCTGTTTTTAAGCTATTTTTCTCCTTAATTTTCTTAACTATAATTTTTACTTCTCGTACCAGAGATCATGCACTTGTTTGGCTATTGCTCACAGTTAGACATGCACCATCCATTATAATGGAGGCACTTTAGGCTCTTGCACACCAGAATTCACAATCCCTTTACCAGATAGGGTTTCAAAATCTGAAACTAAAACTATGCAGAAAATATTAATGAATATCTAACTACTATAGGCTGTGGTATTAATAGAACTTTTACAGCCTTAATTTTTAAATGAAGACCGTTGGTATATAGGAATGGTGAGTCCAAACCAGTGGATGCTCTCAAATATGAAAAATAAAAGTTGCAAGCATAAAACATGCATTCACTGATGGAAAATAGCAAGCAATAAGGACAAAATCAAATAAGGCAACAAATCTAAAATTCAATCCTGGAAAGTTTGTTTGTTTAGATTTTGTATTTTTAATTTTACTTACTTAACTAAGACTGAGGGCACCCAAAAGGAAGGCTGCATCAGCTAAGAAGAGAATGCCAGTCTTATAATGCTTGCTGAAGTAATTGCAAATCTAAAATGGTACCCTTGTGAATTCCACAGTGAAAGCCCCATGTTTCTTATCCCACGAACATGAGCCCCTTGCAGAACATACTTTCATGCCTTTAGAAAGGGCCTTATCAATGGAGGCTTTGTATGTCTGATATATGGACAGACTGATTTATTAAAAGGCTTCAAGCATTTTTTAGATCATGAAAGAAGAATATAGGTCTCTTTCTCCATTTCTTGGTCCACTGAAAGAAGATTTTTTTAAGCTCATTTCACATCCAAAGCACAAGGATGTTTTTCTAAACAATGTTTGTGGTTGGAAGGGGCAAGGAGATAAATACCATATCTGAAGTGGAACTTGATTTTGTTTTCCCCTGTGTATTGTAACAGGGTTCCCAACCCACCTCTCTTCCTGGGACCTGCTTACTCTCCCCAATATGGCTCAGAGAGGCTTCAGGGTTGTGCAACACCCATCTCATTTATTTAAGGTTGTCTCACCATCAGTGTCCATCTATATATAAATTGTACAGGCAGAGTCAGCCTTTAAGTAGGAGGATTCCAGCTCTTCCTTGACTTCTCCCTTGCTGCCCCTGCCTTCTGGCTCCCTCCAGGCCTTTATAAAACTCTTGTCAGGCCAGCAAGTGTTGCCATCAAGCCGATGTCAAGCCTTTTCCATCAGCCTCAATCTGCTTCCCTTGATTGGAGAGGACCAGGCAGAAACTAATTAGGTACTTTTGCCCCAGCACTCTGCTACAGTATAAAACCAGAAGCTGAGGAAAGTACCATTTTTTTTTTCAAGGATTATTTAATCACCTTTTTCAGCTACAGAATTTGCTAAAAAGAAAACAAATCCAAAGTGAGGCCTCCACTAAACTAATGCCCTAATTAAGCCTGGTACCTAAAGTACATATTTAAGTTTGGTCTAATGCAGGGGCAGCAACCTTTCACAAGCGGTGTGCCAAGTTCACTGTAATTTAAGGTTGTGAGTGCCAGTAATGCATGTTAATGTTTTTAGAAGGTCTCTCTCTAGAAGTATATATTATATAAATAAACTATTGTTATTTACTTTAAATATAAGCTTTTTAAAATATTTAAGAAGCTTCATTTAAAGTAAAATTAAAATGTAGGTCTTATCAGTTTAATGTGATCCTTGCCCTTGCTTTTCCTTGCTGAGTTTTCCAACGTGGGCCACAGCACAGGGGGGCTGAGGAACAAAGCCCTGGGAGGGCTGCCGGTACCCTAGGCCAGCAGTGGGCTGAGCGGCCCGCTCAGTCCGCTGCTGGTCTGTGGTTCTGGCAGGGGTGAAAGTAACTCAAATTTCTTACAGGTACTGTCGTATTGCAAGCCCCTTTCGGGAGAGGAACTCAGGAGCTGGGGATGTGTGGGGAGCACTCAGGGCAGGGAGATAGGGTGCAGCGGGCTCAGGGCAGGGGATGTGGATAGTGCAGGAGTCAGGGCTGGGAGCATGGGAGGGTGCAAGAGCCAGGGCTGGGTGGTGTGAGGGGCTCAGGGCACGGGGCTGGGAGCATGTGGGGGGGGGGGGGGGCGGGGGCTTGGGGATGCCCTGGGACAATCCCGGTGGCAGCTGGGTTACCTGGATGGTGGATGGGTCCCTGCCCCACGCTGTTCCTGTTCTCACAAAGGGAGCTGTAGGTCAGCTGTGGGAGGGCACTGGCGTCCCAGCCTGGCCTGCTGCTCTCTTTCCCTACCCATGCTGGGGCTGCAGCACTACACGCTGCAGGGATGGCACCTGCCTGAAATGCCCTGGTGTCCAGCCACAGTGGTGAGAGAGGGGCAGCAGGACTGGCTGGGACGCCTACAGTGTGCCTCCTACCAGCCCCTCACTTGCTTGATTGCCTGCTGCTCAGTGCGGCGCATGGGGCCGCCAGTGCCAGTCTGCAGGAGAGTTCCAGCAGGACCCCATCTAGGAGCGTGCCACATGACATGCCTCCACCCGCCACAGAGCGCTCCAGCATCAGCCAGCTCTGGGTTCCAGCTGGGTTCCGGTGCCAGCTGGGGTCTTGGCCGCTGGCCCACTCAGCCTGCTGCCAGGCTAGGGTTCCATTCACCCAGGCTGGCAACGGGCTAAGCGGGGCTGGCAGCCTGGACCTCGGCATGCCATTAAAAATCAACTCACATGCAAGCTTTGACACACGTGCTGCAGGTTGCCGACCCCAGTCTAATGGGTTAAAAGAGTTTCATGAGGTCTTGCAGAAAGCCTGAAATGCCACT
This sequence comes from Dermatemys mawii, assembly GCA_007922305.1. Lineage (NCBI taxonomy): Eukaryota > Metazoa > Chordata > Testudines > Dermatemydidae > Dermatemys > Dermatemys mawii. The sequence continues at coordinate 41,860,851 of ML677349.1, read as the reverse complement.
CATATCTGTCTTCTCATTGCGAGAAGACAACCAGCGATGTAGAGACAACCAGGCAAAAAAATAAAATAAAATAAAATCTGCATGGGCTATTTTGAAATTCTGCAAATTTTGTCAATAAATAAATGTGGAGGCTCTAGCATGGCAGCAGGGAGCACAGGCTGCCTTCCACCCCCACCTTCCCAGAATACAGACCTCTGGGGCAGGTGCAGCCTCACCGCTGAGTCTGTGTCCTGGGGCGGGCTTGCGGGGTCATCTCCAACCTCTGCGCAGCTAGTTGTCAGTGCTCCCCACTGCCATGCTCAAGCCTCTACATTTATTTGACTAATTAAATATGCAGAATTTTAAAATAGTGTGCAGAATTTTTTTTAGCAGGTAATTCTCTCAGGAGTAATTTACAAATAAAAACAAGCTGAGAGAGTGACATCTGCTTGTTCTAAAATCTTAGATCATGGTGACGTGAAACAGTTTTTGTTTAATAAATTAGTTTATCAAAACATGTTTTGCACTTGAAATTTTTTTAAATCTTCAATATAGGTAATTTTATTTAACTAACCATTTGAAAATGCTGTTTGTGTATTTTAAATTTAAGTTAAATTTCTGTCCAAGTGGGGCCTGACACGAATCACAAACAATTATACAGCAGATAAGCAATATCACTCACCATTTTCTAATGTAAAAATTAAGAATCTGAAAAAATGTAAGTTAAACTATTTAATTGCTTAACAAAATGAGTATAGATGAAAGCATATCTACTATTTCTCTAGTGGCACTCTCCTGAAATAAGGGGAACTCAAGCTTCATATCCCTTCTCCACATCAGGCAAAGGGGGAAACAAACCCAGGTCATCCACATCTTTGGTGATCACCCTGTACAATGGGCTAAACTTTATAAAGGGGTCACCACCATCCTTCCTTCTTTGTGAATTTAGATCTTTCAAAACATCCAGAAACAAAATGTTTTGAAACATCTAAATTTGACCCGAAACTGACATTTTACCTTAAAAAGAGTTGAGTTTTTTTTAAAAGCTACTGGGGGTGGGGGTGGACCCACACACAACCCAACCAAAACACAAAAATAAAAACCATAAGTTATTTGTCTAGCTCCTACCACCCACAAGTCTTCAGGATTAAAGTAAAACTACCCCAGGGTCCCACCTTTTCCATTTTAATTTGTATGCCTTTTTGGAATATTTAGGAGGTCTCATATATCAAACTTTTCAGCAGTCATGCAAATAGACTGGATCCTGAGTTGGTATGTAGGGTGCCCTGATTCTGTATGATCAGATGTGAGCAAATCCTCAGGCTGAATCATTCGCAGCAATCCATAAGGGGAATAACCCAAATTTTTCACTACCAATACAAACCATGAAAACTTTTCTTGTTTGAGCTTGTTCATGACCTGTTATCAGAATAATCAGAGGGTAAGTACAGGTGAGTGTCCATCCGTAATCCGAGGAAAAAGTATCCCCTTTTAATACGGTTATTTTCCAGTATCTTTTGCAAAATAAAGTAGTAGTTCAGATATAGCTCCAGGCTGATTTGTTTAGCCTGTTTCGGAGATAGCAATTTCAGATAGAGTTTGGGGGGCAATTTTCATTGCCAAGGAAGTGGAAAGATACGTCTCAAACCAAAAATACCGAAGACCTATTATATATCATAACAGGGTGAGCTGATAGTCCATTTGAACTAGGAATACGTTTTGGGGTTCCAGATCTCTGAATGTCCTTGTACATTCAGGACTTCTGCACAACTTTTTTCTGGTGAGACCAAGTTATAATTTAATGTAGAGGCTACCGTAGGTTTGTGTGGTGCTTTAGGCAAATCAAAGATGTCTCTGTGTCAAGTAGTTTACAGTCCAGTGTGAAGACCTTATTTAAGACAGGGTACTTGCAGAGCTAGGACTGTATGATTAATTTGGAACTTTTTTCCTAACCAGTGTCTCCACACTGCCACCAAGCCAGAGCAGCTTAGGGAAATTTTCGCCTTCTATCCACATCCTTGCTAGTTTCACTGTTGCCCACAAGTATCTATACTGACAAAGTTAAGAATTGCTGTCAATGTACTGGATATGTCAGTCCCCAGATGTTGAAGGGGACTGCTTCAGTTACATAGTTTATATATGCTGTAACTGTAATTACTAGCTTTTCTTTAGTGTAAAACTTGATTTTATAGAAGTTGCTAGCAGTGAAAAAGAAAACTTCCTACTTGCTATAATTAAGTGGGCAGGTGGAATTTTCAAGCTTTAACTGTGCATGTTAGTAACTTAGTTTAACACCTCTTGTGTACGCATTTTCCTAAATGCTTTAAGTGTCTGTGAGGGGGAAATTCAAAAAATACTTCAGTTCAATCATTTGATTTTTATTGTCTCAAATTATGTGAGAACTTAAAAAAAAAACACCAAAAACCCAAGAGTTCATTTTTCCTGCCATTTGTCAGACTTAAACTTTGTTTCAGAACAGCTAATGATGGAATAACGTTAGAATAAAGAAAGGTCTTTATAATGTGAACACTGAAATTGAAGTTGTCTACCAACCTAATTTTCCAAAAAATTAACAGCAAACATCACATGAATGAAATTTTGCAAAATACTGTACTTCTGAACACTCATCCAGTTACGACAGCATTTTTTCAACTTATGAATGCCAAATCCAACTCCCACCCACCTCTTCAGAAAAATGAAACCAACCATAGCCCCTCCAACTATATCACATATTGTTAAAAGCTTTCCTGAAATGAGATATATATTGTCATACGTTTCCTTTCTTGCATTTCTGATGAATTAAATAATTAACAATTTTGCCATTTATAGTATAATCAGAAGTTAAGTTAGCAGCTACTGAAATGAACAAAGCATTTCACAAACAGCTATTATATTACGCTCTAAACTGATCAGGTAAAGACCAATCTTTTAACAACAGATTGGAAGAGTATGCAATGATTCCTTGTCTAATGTTAGTTGAGACATCCAATTTCTGAGCCAGATCCTACAGTCCATGTTCAGGCAAAAATTCCACTGACTCCAGGATCATGCCCTGTATGTCTTTAGGCATTCTGGATGACTAGACCTACATAGCTCTACAGAGCTCTCAGCAAGTTCAAGGTTTCAAACCACAATCTATTCATGATCTACATATTAAGCATTAGGTGAAAGCAACTTTACTGAATGTAAATCTGATCTTTCCACATCAGTCTGAAATCAATCATAAAATGCCAGAACCTGTATCTAGCAGATAACCCTAGCAAACCCATGGTGTTACCTGCTAGAATAGCCCAGAGTTAACTATTACACTAGAATGCTACAACAGATGTCTATAAATGCTGGACAAAGCTTAACTGCATTGATCCTGTCAGTATTTAACAATGCAAGTTGAAATTCCAGCAAATTTGACATTAACAGATGTAAATATGTACAAAGGAGCGTGGAATGAACAGCATAAAAGTAATGCAAATTTACATAGTGCAGTGTAGATAGCCTCTATCAAAAGAATAAAAAGTTAGCCTTTTACAATAATCTATTACTATCTAGTGAGGTATACCATCCATGTATTTAATGGTTAATAAAATATCCTCTATGCCAGGGGTAGGCAAACTATGGCCTGTGGACCACATTCAGCCCATGGGACCATCCTGCCCAGTCCCCGAGCTCCCGGACAGGGAAGCTACCCCCGGCCTCTCCCACACCTTCCGCCCTCCCCTGGAGCACCACTCTGAGATGCGGGGCTGCATGCTCCTGAAGGGCAGTGTGTCTTGCTCTGCGCAGCAGCTAGACACGCTGCTGAGCAACGTGGTAAGGGGGCCAGGATGTTGGTAAGGGTCAGGGAGTCCTGGGGGGCAGTCAGGGAGCAGAGGGGGTTGGATGGAGCGTGGGAGTCCAGGGGAGGGGGGGGTCGCGTAGGAAGGGTTGTGGGGGGGGGGCAGTCAGGGTTCAGGGATCTCTGGAAGGGGCAGTCAGGGGACAAGGAGCAAGGGGGGTTGGACAGGTTGGGGATTTTGAGGAGGGGCAGTCAGGGCGCGGGAAGTGGGAGGGAGTCAGATGGGGGCAGGGCCAGGCTGTTTGGGGACGCACAGCCTTCCCTACCCAGCCCTCCATACAATTTTGGAACCCCGATGTAGCCCTCGGGCCAAAAAGTTTGCCCACCCCTGCTCTATGTACTGCTACTTCTTCACTGACTAGCTTGCAAAGCCTGGCATTCAACTTGACAGCATTTCTGTTTGTGCCTCTGTAACATGATAAATTTTTGATCACACCCACCCAATCAATTCCACAATTTCAGGAAGTGTCCTAGGCATCAATGGCTGGAACCCTATTGATTTTAGGGAAATATCAAAAAGCCAGAAAGGGGAAATATGGAGGCCCTCATGATTAGCAGAGCCAGAGATTCAAGTATCTTTGCCACTACTATAGGTCAAACAACTGGTTGATGGCATTCATTAGTGCCTTCCAACAATCTCCTCTTTGCCTATCCTCCCAACAGAATTTAACATGTTGACATCTTGAATGATCTATCCCCCAGACAGAAAGAATAATGAGAGTGAGGAAAGTGTGTACATAATCTTCGTCATAAAAGGGGAGGGGGAAAGAGGCACACTGAGCCTCTAGCATGGGAGAAAAGACAGACATGGGAGGCCACAGAGAACCCTATAAGGCCAGGCCTACACTGCCCACCGGATAGCGATTGATCTTTCAGGGATCAATTTATCGTGTCTAGTCTAGACATGATCAGTCGATCCCCGAGCACTCTCCCATTGACTCTGGAACTCCACCACTGCAAGAGGCACAGGAGTTGTCAACGGGGGAGTGGCAGCACATGAAGACGCCATGGTAAGTTGGCCTAAATACATCGACTTCAGCTACCCTATTCTCAGAGCTGAAGTTGTGTCTCTTAGGTAGATCCCCCTTCTAGTTGTAGGCCAGGGCTAAGAGGAAGACTGAGGGAATCTGGCATGCAGCACAGGGAAGAATAAGGGGCCACACAGAACCACTACTATTGGGGGAGGGAAATGAGGGGCAGAGAGCTCGGAGGAGGTGGAAGTCACAGGAGTTCCTGAAATAGAGGGGTAGATGTGAGTTTGGCACATAGAGCTGTGAGCAGAGGAGGTAAAATGGAGGAGTGCAAGGAGCCCCTAGTGTGACCCCCACTGCCGTATAGACATGAAACGAATTTCCAAAGCTAAGACAGAACTTACTGATGGACAACATTACTTTGTAAAAAATAAACAAATAAAATAAAAAAATACACTACCTGAAGACAATTATGACAGTTCCCCTTTTCATCTGTATTTATGGATCTATGACAATGGAATATAATCATTAGCTTATAGTAGTTCACCTCTATTATGCAAGTGAGAACATTTCTAGCAAAAAGCAGTGTCTTTTTTTAAAATATTAAGTTTATAAATGGTGATAGAATATCCATTAAGTCACAAAATTCCAATCTAATTTCTACATGTGACATCAGATTATAGTGAATTAGCAGTCCATGGAGTCTCCTAATGAACAGTAATTTAAAACTATTAACTAAGACTTTTCACAAGTAAAATTCAGTTAATTTTTATTCCTCTTTTCTATACCAGAGATATTCATATTAATGGAGAAATATTTCAAGAAAAGATGTAGGTATATTTGAGAGGCATTTAATCAAGATCACCTAATCTCATTCACGAGAACACTCAGCAAATGTGCTGTGTAGGTGATCAATGTTTTCGGAGGAAGGGATAAGTGGCAAGAACCTTCATCTACTGTGAAGCCTCCCTAGTACCATATGACTGCCATTTGATTTCTCTCCCCCCACCTTATGTCTTGCTCCCTCTGCCTTCCAAGAGAAGACATCATAACCTGGGCTGGTAAACTGTGTGAACAGCAGCATGGTCAAAGAACTCAATATCATCCTTGGAGTCAAATTCCCACCTATGCCTAGTACACAGTCAAGGCCTAAACAGCATACAGGAAGCAGAAAATTTATTGTTTCCTATCATGCTTCCCCAAGCAGTCTTCCCAGTAAGAGTTCCATGCTAACGAGTTCTTTTGACTATATGCAAAATCCCACCTCCAAGACAATTTTCCAGTCCAAATCTGCTGTAGTGCTAGCTGGCTAAACTATGTAATCCATTCCCAGAGTGCAATATTATTTGTTTGAACCAGAGCAGCCAAACGTCAAGATTGTAATGATGATTAGAGATAAGACACCACTGAAACAAACTTACTATTTTTTCAATAAATCAGAAGTATTAATGGCAGCACACAGTGTCAGAGTTTAAGGCCAGAAGGAACCATCAGATCATCTAGTTCGACCTCCTGTATATATCACAGGCTACAATCACCACCCTGCACCCTAAATCCAACAACTGAAAACAGACTGAAGTATTAGAGCCCAGAGGAGACCACACTATAACATGCCACAGATAGAGACTAGAAGTGACAGAGGTGCACCAATACCCAAGGACCCTACAATGGAAGGGAACCGATTAAGTGAAATATACCCAGATAATCCCAACAAGTGATCTGAACTCCACATTACAGAGGAAACTTAAAATGCAGAGATATGATGTCATCATTACAAACGAGTTCTTGATAGTTAAAACCATGAAAAAAAAGAAATACCCCAGGAGATACACCACTACACTAACTTTCAAGTCTGTTGATCAGAAGTTAGAAATGATGGCTATCCCTCCTGAAAAAAGTGAAGAATCCTCAGGCCTACAGCTACAAAAGTTTTAATTCATTTAGCATGAAACGTCCTGCTTAGCATATGCATACATGTACAACTGTAAAGCTAGACCAACACTAGAAACTTGTGACAGTATAATAATGTCTGATGGAGTGTCTTTAAAAAAAAAAAATTTTCATACTGGCAAAACCTCTAATGCAGATGCAGTTCACTGACAAAAGGAGCGTTTTTGCCAAAACAGTTTATTTTGCTCAAGAAACATGTATAAAGTATTCTGGCAAAAACACTGTTTGCTGGTAGAAGCTGCATTTTCACAGGGTATATCTATGCTATCAAACCTTTTCTAGTGGTAATTTGATACAAGTCTACACACTGAAGATTTTTCTATTCCTTACTGCTAAAATGGGAAGAATCTCTAAATTGTGTCAATTAAAAAGAAATAAAAAAGTGAAATATTTTGCCAAAACTTTATATATGAAAACTAGCTGGAAAATTTTGTATATTTCACACACAGAGGTGCCTCTACCACCCTGTTTCCACCTCCCCCCCGAAATGCGGAACTGCAGAGATCCTGCAGAATTCACTTTCAGAATATGAATGAAAAAATTCTTATAAGCATTTTGGTATTTAAAAACAGTTCTTCCTAGCCTGTCAGAAGTGCAGTAAGTATATTACAACGTAAATTAAGACCTCCAATACTAAATATTGAACCACAGCTAAGAGTAATTTTTAAACTGACTATGGGAATTATGCTCTATACGGTAGTTCTCAATCTATTTACCATTGTGGGCCATATATTCAGCTTGTGTGTGTTATGTGGGCCACATGCACATAACATATATACTACCTGTATGGTCCTGAAGATATCACATGGGTCACTGCTGTGTGCTGATTGGGCTGCAAGCACCTGCACATTGAGAATCACTGTTCTATATGTACAAATTCAGAGCATTTTACTCTTTCTACAGCCATATGATATATTTGCGAAACTCTCACTGTAAAGGGATTCGCTTATAGAAGTGGAAGGTAGTGCAGAAATTACATAATGATAAGCAATTCTAAAACTAATTGACATGAGTACTCGTCACAAGATAGACTACCTTCACTTGCTATCTGCATCTTCACCTGTCATCGAGAATAGCAATTATCAGCATTAAATCAAGAGAGTTGAATGTTCTCCAAAAGTTTATACATTTATCCAAACTTTCTGCAACATGAAGTTTTACTACTAGAGTCTCAGACCACAGAGAAACCTAAAAAGCATCTCTTTGGTAAACTGATGGTAAATGGTCCTTTATTCTGTCATATATGTTCTAAACAACACATTCAAATATCATTTCAAATGACAGACACTTAAATTAAATCAAGTTCCATATTTAGAAAATGCCTCAGATGGGAGGTCTGGATACATCTATCTCAGTGGTTCTCAAACGTTTGTACTGGTGACCTCTTTTACATATAAATTAAAAGCACTTTTTTATATATTTAAACACCATTATAAATGCTGGAGGCAAAGAAGGGTTGGAGTGGAGCCTGGGAGTTCGCAGCCCCCCATATAATAACCTCATGACCCCGAGGGACCTCAATCACCAGTTTGAGAACCCCTGATCTATCTCCACATCATTAAAAAAAAAATCACTTTTAAAACGTTAGTTTATTTTTTTACAATGTTAAACCCAGAAGTATAAGCAAAAACACACTCAATGTCCAATACTATTAAATATAAGAAGATATTTGTGATAGAACACTTACCTGCAACACTGGTAATGGTAACTGGAACTCCTTGAACTTGAACACCTGCTGCACTGAGGCTGGCAACACTTACTGTTTGGAGGTTAGGCACTGAAGCAAGTTGGGCAGCATTCAGTGTGATTGGGGTACCAGCAACAGCCATTGGTGCAATCTGGGCAATAGTTGCGCCCCCACTTGAAGACACTGGGGTGATGGTTAGTTGCTGAGGTAACCCAGTGTTCTGAACTTGCAAATTTGAAAGGCTTTGAAGATTCTGAACCTGCACAGTTTGCCAGCTGATCTGCCCTGATGGTGTTAAAGTTGGAGCCCTGATGAGTACCTGAGTTGGACTCACTGCTTGCAACTGAACATTTTGCAAAGGCTGTTGTTGGATAGTCTGAATAGTTTGCCCTGATTGGAGCTGAAATGACTGTGGAGAAATGGCTTGAATAATCTGCTGTTGTGGCTGTTGGATCTGTATTTGCTGTAGAATAGGCTGACCTACAATTTGCACCTGTTGAAGTGAACTCGACTGATCCTGCACATTTTGTAGTCCATTAGGCTGAAGCTGACTGGAGCTCTGGGCTTCTGATTCTGTGGCGGGAGTTTGAGGTTCTTCCGGAGTATGCTCTGAACTGCTGTTTGCTGTGCTTGTATACTGGCCTGCCTCTGCTGAGCTTACTAAAGTGTCACTACTAGTCAGAGATGTTGAGGCAGTTGTTGTACAAATGGAAGAAGAGGAAGGGGATTCTGGCATAGTACTAACAGAAGCAGTAGTGACAGGCGTGGATACTACCTGATTCCCATTGGACACTCCACTATCAACAGTCTGGCCAACCTGTCCAGAACCACCTCCTGATGCCACGTTGTTTATCACAGGCAATGCTAGAGTTACTCCTCCAATGTTTATAGGCAAGGTTGTTACAACCTGAGCCTGAGTACCTGGAATAGTCTGCAGTTGCAATGGTATTGAAACACCAGGCCTAATTTGGACTGGAACTGTCTGATTTCCCAGGTTCTGAGCAATAATATTCCCAGAAGTGGTCCTATTTGCAGTTGTGAGGATAGCTTGATTATTCCCTGCAGGGATTAGTTGAATTTGACCCTGTAAATCTTGTAGAGCTGTAGCATTGGCAGGACTGATTTGAATTTGCTGACCTTCCGTTGTCTGAATCTGTGGGATCACTTGGTATTGGACACTACCACTTGGATTTTGTACTTGTACTACTTGAAACTGTCCAGGATTAGTAGCAGAAGAATTGCCTGATTTAGTTTTTGAAGGAGATGTATTCCCATTGTTGCTGCTGGAAGGACTTGCTGTGCTTGAAGCAACAGAAGATCCTTGTTGAGCAACATTGTTTTCTTTCGAAGCAGGAGGAGCAGCAGCAACAAGCTGCCATGCATTTCCAGCAAGCTGAGTTGTTACTAATTCTAACTGTTGTGGTTGATTTTGAAGCTGCACCAAACCTTGGCTTGGATCTATAATAATCTGCTGTTGTCCAGTTGATTGATTCTCACCAGGAGTCCCTATTTTGCTGCAAGTCGCTGCCAGCAAAGCCAGAGGTGAAGGCTGAGAATCCTACCCATAAAGAGAGAAAACAGCAGCAAATTTAGAAGAGTGGGTATGAGTTATTTTTGACAGTTCAACTCTCAAAATTTATTCAGGAAACACAAAAATGCTTAAAATGTTTTAATACACAGGGAGATCCTACCACTACTGAATCAGGAAGTACTTTCTCAGATCCTCATATATGCTTGAAAAATAAGGCTGTTTATCACCAATAAATAACACTACTGCAGGGTTTCTTCCTCAATCCAGTCCTTTTAACAAAATTCTTCAATACTCAGTAAGCAGTTTATCAGTTTGAAGTACCCACCCACAAAACACATCCAGGCAGTCAACATTACCATTCATGTTTTACCCACCCGAAAGGAGGACGCCTTGAACGCAAAATGCAGTTAACGGCACATTTTGTTTTAAACATTAAGAGGTGTGCAGTTCCCTTTTTATGTGCATGAGTTACCTGTGAGCCTCCAGTTTTATTTTTTTTATTATTGTTATTCTCTGCCTCGGGAGATTTCTCTCCCTCTGTGGGCATAACTTCCTCCTTCTTTTGATCTGCAAAAAAAAAAAAAAAAAAGACGCATACCAGGTTAATTATTCACCTTTCTTTATACAAAAGGAAAACCTATTGGCACCTCCTCTTTGGTACCCAGTCCCTTCGATTTTACGCCTCTGTGAAAACCATAATCCAAATCATGACGACAAAACAGCCAGTCCCCAAAACGTGGTTTGAAACCCAACCCATAGGGGCTGGAGAGTTAACACCCAGAAAGGGGAGGTTTGGCTTCCTCTCCCAGACAGCAGGGGGAAAAACCCACCCACAACCCCTCCTCTTTCTCCTGCCCCCTAAAGCATCGACGGCCACTGAGTGGCCGTCGATGCTTTAGGGGGCAGGAGGAAGGCTGTACATGAGAGGAAAAGAGGAATGGAGGAGGGAAAGATGTGCACGGGGGGGAGGGAGGAAAGGAGGAGGGACGGAGAGCGGAGTGGGCAGGGAAGGAAGAGAAGAAAGGGGGGAAGAAGGAGGGCCAGAGGAGCACTGGAAGAGGGCGGGATAGAGGGGCATGCAGGGGCGAGCGGAGAAGAAAGGGGGACGAGGGATGGAGGGTGAAGCGGGCTGAAGGAGGCAGGAAGGGAGGGGGTTACCTACCGCTCATCCCGCATTAATGCCCCGCTGAGGCGCCGCTCTGGGGAGGGAGGAGGAGGAGGAGGAGGAGGAGGCGGAGGGTGGGGTGGGGGTAGCGAAGAGAAGGCCGGTCGCAGCCGGAGCTGGGAGGAGCGGGACGGCCTATTTTTCCACGAATGGCCGCCGCTGGGCTGTGGCGTAGCTGCCTCTCTCCGCCCGCCGCCGCCGCCTGCCCCTGAGCCCGGCGCCTGATTGACAGCTCAGAGCCAGCCGGGGGGGAAGGAGGGGCGGGGCCCAGCGAGGCCCAACTGACGCCCACTGAGCAGGAAACCGAGCCCAGAAGCCGACTAGGCCGCTCCTCTCCGACGGAGCTGGGCTCCAGGCAAATGGGCGGGGCTAGGCTAGGGCGGCGCGAGACAGCTCCCGAGCCGCGCTCCGCGCGACCCAAGCTCCGACCAAGCACAGTCAAGGGCCCACGCGCCGGGAGGGAGAGGGCGGGGCCAAGGCGGCGCGAGCTGCGGAGCAGGCGAGCCCAGCTAAACGAAGTGAATCTTCGCCTGCAGCAAAGCTCCCCGCGCTGCCTGACAGCACGAAGGGAAGGGAGGGGGCGGAGCCAAGCCGGGGGTGGTGAGCGGCAAAGCGCCTCCGTCCCAGTCGCGAGCAGCCAGAGCGCTGATTGACAGCGCGCGCGAACAAGAAAAAAAAGCACGTGGGCGGGCTCGCGCGGCATGACCCAACCAAACGGCAGCCGGGTACCTCACGCCCCCTGACTGACAGCGCGCGGGAAGGCGCTGGGCTGTAACCGCCAAGTCCCCTGACGCGGCCCTTCCGCGCCTGCCCTTCAGTCACCCCGGGCTCAGCCCCGCTCCCCCAGCTCTGTGAGGGATCCGCTGACCCCAGTATCGGTCTCTCTGGGGCCGCGCCTCATTCCTCCGCAAGCCCAGCTGCCGAGACACGGCAGCCTTCCCGGCGCGATCCCCCTGCGCCCGGCACCAGCCGGCAGCCCTTTGGGGGGGGGGGAAGGGAGGTGTCCTTTCCCGCCCCGCGGGGAGAGTGCCCGCACCCGGCGGTGGGGTGGGGCGGGGCGGGGCGAGAAGGGAGGAAAGCGGGGGTTCGCCTTGCCGATTGGCCCAGGTGCAGTGAGGAGCATGCCGGGATGTGTAGTTTCCGGTCTGCGCACGCGCGGAGGGATGCCCCTGGGCAGCGTGCTGGAGTTGGCTTGTGCCAGCGCTTCCAGCGGGGAGGTTGGGGGTTTCCAGCCGCGGAGAAGGGGAGGCGCTCCAGTCCTCAGGGTTTCCAAGGAGATGCCATTCAATCCACTGTGGGGCCCACTGTGTGAGGCTTTAAGAGCCAGCCTTGAGCCTGAGGGGCTCCAGGTTGGATGAGCAGTTGAAATCCTCACTCGTTACTTGGCTGCAGACCAGCTACCAAGTAGGGAACCGCTGCCCTATAGTCTTATGTCTGAGTAACGGCAGCCCCCTCCCCGGTATCTCAAAGCACTTCACAAGCCACACCCGCGTTATCAATGAACTGTTGCACCCTATACTGCTGATTTAAAACAGCCTATGTGTCAATGCCCAGTGGGCTATTTTCCTGATGCAGTTCTCATAAAAGAGGCTTGTGTCCCTTTTTAAAAACGTTGTAATGTATAAAGAAGGCAGGAAAACCGTTTTTCTATTTTTGTAAATCTGCTCATTTTCATTACAAGTCCAGATCTTGACAACAGGGTATACTCCAAACGAAAGAAGAGCTATGAAATTATGACACCAGAAGAGGCTGATCACTGGGAATAGTCAGACTAAAGTTTAAGACACCAGTTTTTAACAACATCTATTTAATAGCAAAACCTAAGTATTTTGGAGAAATAACTTATTTGATAAATGTCTATCAAACTTACCCCTCGATTAAGGTGTTAGAAAGCTACCAATACCCATCTGAGGCTTCCAGCAAGTCTTCTAGAAAAAAGAAAACCAGGCTTGCCTCTAATTATGTTTCTAAAGTGAAAAACACAGCACAAACATCTTGTAGACTTTCTTTAAGCATCATAAAGAATACAAAAAGCACATAACCCCCATTTTAAAATTTCCCAGCCACTTCTATTTTTTTCCAGCATCACTGGGGAGACTGTGTGGTGCACCTAGAATCTCCAGAAAACAAAACTGCAAGTGCTGAATAATTGCTAATTCACATATGCAAATAGCAATACTCCACATTTTATAACTCAGTCAAATGTAGATGGATTTTCATGGGAAGAGCATGTTACACCATTGCCTCAAGAATTATCCCCCAGCTGCTGGTTTTCAAAGTCCTGTTCCAAATCTTGGAGTTATAACTATTAACTAACAAACAAACAAAGGTTGCATAAAGGCTAGGCTGGTGGGGAGGAGGGGAATTATAATGAAAAAGCTCCCTACTTTTTCACCTAACATGTAAAAGCATTTTAAAAATTCCCACTAGTCCTCTGTCTGCATACCTTTTAAAATCAGACCCCAAATGTTCAATTCTGTTGGCTCTGCCAGCCCTACCCCAGTCTAACTGGGTGATAGGGGAGAGTGAGATTGGAAGGCAGTGATGGATAGATTATGGGAATTGAAATAAAGGTAGTTTCAGTAAGGTATAATGATTTTTATATTTACTTGCCATACATGCTATATCCAAGTGGGCCCCCTCATACAGTACTTAGTACTCCTAGTCCTTTGTTACATCCCATATTTCCCTCATGACCCAATTCCTTTTTCCAGCTCTTCCTCAAGTCTTCTGAGTCTCATCTCTTCAGCCATTCAGATAAAAAGCCTGGTCCTTAGAAGATTCAGTGTGCAATGTTCCCCTGCCTGCTGCAAAAAAACTCTATGTGCGTTGGGTCCAATTCCCACTTAACTCATTGTTGATTTTTTATTTAAAAGGGAGTTGGATCAACCCCTCTACCACATATTTCTTGACACAGAAGCTATAGACAGCCACACTAATTGCTACTGGAAGAAATTAAAGAAAATATGGTAAATTGTACAATAAAGAATGGGGACAGAGAAAACAAAATACCCATCCCAGTTTTCTTTCAGGCCCAGCCCTTTAACTATAGTCTTTTCCATAGCTCAGGGCTCTGTTTCTTTTAGTTTTTAAATTGTTTCCACTCTTCCGACCTTAGTTGAGTCCAATCTTAGTTATTTCATGTCTACTTCTCTCTTTCTTATCTATCCTAGTTTTTATTTTCAATCTTGTTTTCTTTCTCCTAACTCTTTCCTCTGCTGGCTACTAAAATCTCTCTTTCCCCCATCAATTTATACTTTTTTTCCTTTTCCCTATCTTTCATCTCATCTCTCTCTGCCCTCCAATGTGACTCTTCCATCCAAATCCCCATTTCTCTCCTAAATTGCTTTTGCTTCTCCCAAATTACCATTTATGTCCTTGTAGGTTGCTTCTAGCTTTCTCTCTTTTTCACCTTCTGGTCTTCCCATATTCTCATGAGCATGACTTTTCTCACAGACAAATTAGTCCAAATTTATAAAGGTATTTAGGCATTGCTATCTCAGCATTGCAAAGTCTAAGTAATGATGCCCTAGTCTACACTTAAAATTTAGCTTGACTTAACTATGTCACTCGGGGGTGTGAAAAATTCACATCCCTGAGCACTGTAGTTAAGCCAACCTAAACATTTGTGTAGACACCGCTAGGCTGATGGAATATTTTTTTTTTGGTCAACCTAGATACCACCTCTCTGATGTGGATTAACTATAGCGAGGGAAAAACCCCTTCAATCACCATAGGGAGTGTCTATCTACTGTACTACTGTACTCTGGTGGCACAGCTGAAGTGCCATAGCTGTGCTGAAGTAGCATCTGTAGTGTAGATATGGCCTTAGATGGGTAAGTTCTATTTTCAAAAATGACTTAGGAGCCTAACGTCCTGTTTCTCTGAACAGAGTAGGAATAAAACAACAGCAGACATGTTCTTTGCCCAAAATTCCAAGCCTCCGCACCCCACACATGTTGTTCTGGCTATCTGGTTCTACAGAGCTCAATTGCTTTTTACACTTATCCTGAAAGAAAGGCCATTGAAAATCTGGACCCTCACCCCTTAAACCAAGAGGATGGGAGGTGGAAGAAGGCTGAACCTGCAGTGATTAACTCCTTTCCTACCAGTTTCCAGTAGCACAGGCTGCACTTGGAGACTGAGAACTGAGAAACTGACAATTTAAACTGCAATAAGAAACTAGGAATGAATAGACAGATTAATATCTTTTATTGGACTAATTTCTTTGGTGAGAAAAGCTTTCAAGCTTACACAGAGCTCTTTTTCAGAGAGAAAGCTTGTCTCTCTCACCAACAGAAGTTGGTCCAATAAAAGATATTATCTCACCCACCTTGTCTTTCTAACATTCTGGGACAACATGGCTACACCAACACTGCACACTAGGAATGGGTGGCATTTATCCAAGAGTTATGAAGGAATGTACAAATGAAATTGCTAAGCTGCCTAACAAAAAAGGAGCCTTAATTTAGGAACAGGTAAATTAGCTAAAATGATTAAAAATAGAGTCAACATCAAAATTCTCTTGGCAGGATAGGGACAAAGCAGAACAATTTATGTAAGAGAAACCTATGCCTTATCAGCCCTTTAGAATTCTATGTGGGTCTGATAAAGTTCTGCTAAGAAGCTGGTAAGTAGTCATGATTATAGGGACTATCAAGATTAGAAACTAGTTAAGAGAGTTATAACAAAGAATAGGAATAAATAATTGATTCTCAGCATTGAAAGAGGTTAAATGGAGTGCCCCAATGATCCATACTACAGCTGGTGTTACCGAATTTTATATATTTATTTATTAGTTACAAAAACTTAAAGTACCATTAAGTTTGCAAAGTCAAGGATTCAAAAGTTAGAAAAAGCCCAAATTCAGGATGCTGACTGTGGAAAGCTCAATGAAAATATCTGATCAGTGTACAATGGCAGACACAAAAGTAAACAAAATGTTAGAGTGCATAAGGAGTGGGGTGTAGAAAATAGCAAAAATGTGATGCCATTTATATAAATGAATGGTACACCTCAACTGGAATAGTATGTTCAGTTCTAGTTACCCAATCTCAGAAAGTTTACAGAAGAAATGAAAGACATTCAGATATAAATATGCTGCAAATTTAACTCAAAAATGTATGCACCATTTCAAAAATTAAGAATTGGCAGAAAATTTAGTCCACTCTTTTTGAGACTTCTTGCCATCTGTTCCACAGAGTAGAACTGAAGGAGGCACATTTCCTATCTTTAGATGGAAGATAAACGGAAAGCATCCAAGAAGGACAAGTTAGGAAATACATCTGTTCTTATGGATGGGGCTCCATGCTTTAAAACCCCTAGTAGTTAGAACATTTTAAACTTAACTGATCTGTGTAGTGAAAATTAAACTTCTGTGAAAAGCTCCTATTTATTTTTGTTCTTGTTTTGTAGACGTTTCCCCTATTCAGTGTTATGTCTTGTGGCAGGATTCAGTAATCACTTAAAAAAAACAAAAACAAAGAAGAGATTCAAGGAAAAGCTGTCAAAAAAATAATCAAGAAAATGACTATGCCTCTTTATACTGGTCATATCTCCTCCTCTCCCGCCCCCCCCCCCTTTTTTTTGGTGATTGAGTTATGGTAGAGGCATGAGAAGTGCTTTTTGTTTTATAAAGAACTTCATGCAGATTGCTATAATTCATCCACATAGTGTTAAAAATCAAATTATAAATCACAAAATTCTTCTCTGTTTTTCAAGTCTTAGTTATTGTGTGTGAGAGAAAAGGAAATTGCTTTCTGATACTACCCGGAATTATGTGATGTTATAAGATGTTGTTGCTAAGAAATAAGAGCTCTTATGCTTGGAAAAAAGAGCATGGCCATGAACAGGTCTCCATCTAGCTAAGAAGAGCACCTTGATTTATGACTGTACATACATATTTTTTATTTTAGAGCACAAGCACAGTTGCCTGACATCAAAGACAGCTTTCTTAGGCTGCAATTTATTGTACTTTGCTAGTCCCAGTAGCTGCATGTTGCTGCAAGCAATCCACAGAGGTGGACAGAACTAATTTGACACCATGTAGCCCAGACACTTTAGCCTTCCGGTGAAGTGTTTTTATGTCAAAGTTGTATCTCCTGTAATGGCAGATAACAACTCTGAACTAGCTAAATACGTCAATAGCTTTCTGCTATTCTGAAAGTGGAACAGGAAATCCTAATTCATCTGATGTGGTTTCCTGCTGAAATACATGTTTGCAATGACAAATGGATGAACATTGCAAGAGTAAGTTAGTTCCATGCAACTGAAGAGATCTTTTATATTGGCATTACATTTGGCATTCTTTTATATTAGGTAATTGAATATAAAACGTACCAAAGCGACAAGTAACCTCAAAACAAAAATGAATATCAAATACATTAATCTCTTTATATATTTGAATAATATCATTTTAAATTAAGATTCAACAGTAGACAGACTTTGGCCCCTTCTCTGGTTGCTTTATGGGCAACATGTGGGAGGAGGAGTGTGCCAGGGATGGGCGGAGCATATGGTGATCCTTGTGATCTGCAGATGCTTAGAACCGTAATAATGGTGGATTCTGTCCCTAAAGCTGACATAGCCAACCATAGAAAAATAATCACATTGAGGGGGAATCTTCTGGTAGCATAGAGGATGCTATACTAAGTCTTCCTCCAATCCTCAGCTGCCAGTGTAGGGGGCATGGCTGGAAATTTGCTATACCTCAAGGATCCCTGGCTGCCATATTAGTCCCTTATGACTGTTGGCAGCTGGAATAATTTAGAACAGCCTGCTATTCCAAGGGACTGGTATGGCACACAGTCAACCGAGGAATGAGGGAGCACCAAGATTGAAAAGTTTTGTTCAACGCAAATTGATTTTTTGTTTCATTGAGAAAAAACAAAAAAACAAAATTCAGCTTTTTGTTTGAAACTAATCAATGTTTTGTTCAGATTTTACAGTTTGATCACTGATTTAAGCCCAGTTTTGTTGGTAACCCAAGTTGCTGGACTTTTGCTATTTTTAAACACATCATCTGTTCGAAGAAAGTATCACAAAGAGACGGGACATGGCTCATCAACCAATACTGGACACATCGAAAAAGGACTGAAGGTATCAGTGTGACATTTGAAGGAATTTGAGCATCTTTAGCCTAAGTCTACAGTATCAAAGTTACCCACAGAGATACAAACAGAATCAGCAGTGAGTGCAGTGAAACCAGAGCTGATCAGAATTTAGCTGCAAACAAAGTCAGTGACAAACAGCAGTCAACATAATTTCCGATGTGGTTTAAAAGTTTGCCAGCCACAAGTAATTTTGTGATGTAGACAAAGACTTGAGGGCCACAGCTATCAAAACCTTCAGCTCACCATCAACCCCCTGAACACATCGCAGATAACTTTTGTAATGCAATAATGCACTGTCAAAAAAAAGTCTATGGCGCACAGAGGGCAGTAATAATATAAACTGAATTCAATAGCAAAATAAATAAGGTAAAGAAAAATGTACTGATTATAGTATTCATTTTCATATTTAATTCAGTTATTACCTCAGTTTCTTATTAAATAATACTCTTATATAGCACTTTGCATCACTGCTGCAGAATTTCCAATTTGCTGCAGAATTCAGCCAGAGCCTTTCTGCAAAATTTAGGTCCAAATTGTGAAGACTGTATGACATCTTGAATGTAGATTCATGGTGGTTCCATAAACACACATCTTGTAACAGACATCAACCCAGAAAGAAAACGTAGGGCAACCTTATCTATGCCCCCCAACTACCATCTATATTTTTAACTTCCTAGCTAGAACAGCAGGTATGTCTCCTCCAGCTAGGAATACACCATCAACTCAAAGTATAGACACACCTTAAGTAACTTGCCCAAGGTAATACAGAAAGTCTAGGACAGAACAAGCAATTGAACCCAAATCTGATGAGTCCTCGGCTGGCAGTCTAACCACTGGACCATCCTGCCTCCCTAGTTAATGTACTATTGAGTAGTTTCGTTAAAACAGGGTTTAAATTACTTTGTTCAGCATGTAAACAAATTATTATCTAGTAAAGAATTTGAATACAGATCACAAGAGAGAAAAAAGATCGAATGATCACTGTTGATGAGCATGATAATGCCTTTTATAACTGAGGACGCAAAAGATCCTAAAGCTTTGAAAAGTCATATCCATGACATGGAAGCAAGCTTAAATTAAAGCATTGCAGGTTAGTTTGAGATCCAGAGGGCTGGAAGTCAAGGGAGGTAGAGGCATTTCTTTTGAATGGCATATGGAGGTACTCTGGTAAATTTTGCTTTACTTTAGAACATAAAAAGCCAGTCTTGTAATATTTTCCAAGATCTTTGGAATGTCTGGCTTGTGCGCAAATGAATACAATTTTGAAGCTGATAAGAATCTAAGCCTAGTTTTCACAGGTGTTATGTTCTATGTTATCTGTATTAGAGTCTTGCTTTGTTGAATCAGTGTCAAAAGACTTGTTAGCCTTTCAAGGAGGAAGATGATCATGGCTCTGGAATTTGTTGAGTTAATTTGTTAGAGGTCTGTTTAGTAGACATATGTACAAAATATTTTTCCCTTTCATAGATGTTTTATGGCTAAGGAGGAAAAATGAAATTGGAGCTACCCACAAGATGGAATAAATGTTTTTCAAAGGACACAAACATGTCCTGACATGTAAGAGATCTGAGCTTGAATTCCTCACTGGGTTTCTTTCTCACAAAGGGGGTATCCATGGAGATACAGATCTTCAGAAAACAAATAATTATTTGTTACTATTTTTCATCTGAGCTTAAAGGCCATTTAAATTATTCAAAATGCCCAATCCAGACTTTACTTTGTAGAATATAGTTTGGTCTCAAGCAATGTGTTTATGTTTCCATAGTTTAACATCATGTTGTTTTTATAATGAGTAAACTGATAACATTAAATGTAGAAGAAATACCTTGGAATTTCTTAAATCTTAGTGTTCAAGGATCTCATTTCTTAAATTTATTTTCCGTTCAAATCCAATTATCTTGTACTATAGAAGTACAATAGCAAGTTCCTCTTTTCCAGAAATTCAAAATGCTAGACTTTAATTGAAACACATTTTAATGCCAAATTTAAAAAGGGGTATATATTAGGTAGATAATACTAGAAAAACAGGCAATTAAACATATAACATTACTAAGAATAATAAAGAGAAGTTTATTATTCTTACATTAATCTAGTTTAAAATTGTTCCAGCAAGAACTTAACAGAATTTGGTTTCATTTGTTTGTGTTTTTTTTTCATTTTTTCTTTCCCTTTTAAATATTCCTGGCAATAACAACATGTGGAATTTAAATAATGTAAGAAATTCTTTAAGACAGAATCCAGAGTAACTTCACTGAAAACAATAGGAATGTCACTGGTATTACCTTAAGTTAAACTAACCCATAGTTAGTTAATTATGAAGAGCATAGATAGGATATGTAATGCACTTTTTAGTAGTGAAGTATCACAAAACAAATAGATTTAGAAATCCTTTTCTTGAGTTATCTTTCAGTGAATCAATTGGAGAGGCTATAATGAAGATGGTTGACCAGAAGTAATATCTTTTAAAACATGTTTCCATGTTGTTTATTTGTCTTTCATGGTGCCCTAGCATATTTCCCTGACACAGCTGACCCCTTTTTTGTTCTTTTGGGTTCCTATGAGTTGATCCAGTAAAAATGTCACCTCTTCTTTATCTCAGCAGCTGGCCATTCACTGTCTTCATGACTAAGGAAATACTCTTCTGCCAAACTCATTACCTGTTAAGGGTGCAATTCAAAGCATAGTAATACATTTGGGATAAAATGGAGTACCCATCAGGCTACATCTGTAAGCTGTGGCTGACATACAGTCTACCCACATCAAGCCCATGAATTTGAGCTCTACATGGGAGGGGTACAGAGCGGTTGAGATGGTGAAATCTACCCTCTCACAAAACAGGACCAGGTGCAGGACTGTTGCACACAAACCCTTCTACGTGCCCTCTCCTCCTCCCCCTCCCCCCGATCACCCCGCCAGTGTTATTCCATAAAGGCTACAATGGCAGTCACAGCCCCTTTACACCAGTTATGCCAGCTCCTGGGCCCATTGGATTGGCAGCTCCCCTCTGCACTCACCCCAGCCCACTTCCCAGTGCAGCATTCTGTGCTGGCCTATACAGGGTTGACACACAGACCTTTCCCCAGCACATAGCGGATTCCCTTGCACCCCTATGCGACTCTACAGCCAGCATACCGACTGTATGAATGAAACTATATGAGAAGCAAAGGGCTTTGTGCTGGCCCTTGACACGTGAGTGAATTTCACCCCACTGGTTCAATCCTGCAGCCACCGACATCTATGGAACTTTTTCAACTGACTTCATTGGAAGAAGGATCAAGCTTAATATTATCTGTACTTCAGCTTGATCTGCATTCTTTGCAGCAATACTATAACTGTTTATGAAAGTATCTCAGTTTTGATTTCAGTTCAAAAACAGAATCTTGTCTCAGAAAAGAAAGGCTGTTATAAAAATGGTAGGCTTCATCTAAAAAAATGTTTTCTGTCTAAATAAAGCAGATGTGATCACAAGTGGCAGCTTCCAGAAAATATAAGAATGTCAACAATGGCAGATTGATTACCTATATATTGGTATGCTCAGGGAATGGGAATAATGATAGTGTTTTGTTATAGTTTTTTCCTCTTTTTTTTTTTTTTTTTATTAGAAAGGCTGTGCTGATTTTTCAGAACTGAGAGTAGAAAGCTTATATAGTTTGGACTTAGCAATAGTTGTTTCCCCACACATCCAAGAAATATAGTGACAAGCTCAGAAGCCAGATGCTTTTGTTAACTTACTGGAACAGAAAATGAAGAAAAACTAATACGAGGCAGAGAACAATTACAAGTACATGAGATTGTCTGCAAACGGCACACAAAAAAGATGCATAAGGCTAATTTATTAATATTTACTGAAAACATTGTCTATTCATTTTATGAAGCTAATGTTGACAGAATGTACATTCTAGAGAATATCATAAATACTGTTATTTCTTGTGAAATCATTATGCAGTTCATGAAAAGATTGACTTAATCAGAATATAAAATGCAGATACAGAGTCCATGAATGGCATAAAATTTCAGAGTTTATCCTATTTACATATTATGGCAAACATTCAGGTTTATTTATTATTCTGAAGTAATTCCTGTCATGGCATTTTAGTAGGGGAACATCCTTCAGCTCTGTCCTGAGACCACCAGTAGGGATTGTATGTCTTCCTCATGGCTCTTCTTGAATTCCACCCCCCCTTGATTGGACTGCATTGGTCATGGGGCAGGAGACATGGCCAGTGGAGGTGGAGCAATTGGTGGAGTTGAGATAGAATTCAAGAAGTGGAAGAGCCAAGGAGAGGGTGAGGCACAAAAGAGATATGGCAAATATAGTGAAAGATCTAAGGATTTTATTATTTTATTTAACAGATCTTCTTTGCTTTACTCCACTAACAAATAATTTAACAACTTGCTCTCCTCAGTGCTGAACTCCATCTTAGTATTCACCCTGTGAGTGCCTCATTCTGTCTCAGGTGGTGTTGTCAACTATTGCAATTTTACCTAATACAAGTCTTGCTTTTCTTGAAGCCCATGTACCAGAAGTCATATGATTATGTGAAACTCTCAGCTTTCATTTAAAAAAAAGTAAGTTTCTAGCCCTCATTCATTTACAACACACATACTTCAAAGAGCTACTTAAAAGAGTTATTAATCTGAAACAGATTAATTCAGGAGTTCCACATCTATAAATGTAGGCAGTAAAACAGGGGTAATATGTACCTGGTGTGCGTGTAACAAGGCCTTCACTTGGCCCTCATGATATGGGACTCCTGCACCCACAAAATCAGCCAGAGACCTCCCCTAGGTGCAATCACTAGTGCCATTTATTTACAGGGTCAGCTCCCACCATCATCTATTTACAGACTGCTCCAAACTAGCATCCGGGGGCAGCCAGCAGGGGGGCACAGTCCTTAGCAGCTCCCTTTCCTTACACACACTCTCTCCTTCCCGCCTGCCTGCTAGCTAGCTAGCTTTATATAGCCCCCTGGTTAATGAGGCCCACGGGTGCTTCCCTTCTATCAGTTAGGTGTGGCATACTCAGCTAACCCCAGTTAATGACTCTTAATTGGAGCTGGGCTAACCAGGGGCTGGCTCAGGACCTCCTGGCCAGCACCCTGTTACATGCCTCCCCTGTTATGGACCACCAGGTCTGGCCAACGTCAGCCCCTCTGCTCTTGGCCCAGGGGGCTATTCCAGTGAAGCTCTCGGCACTTACCCAGGCAATCCCTGGCATTGTCTCCTGTTTTTTTTTCCCCATCCCCCACCTGCAAAACTCACATTGCTCGGGGAGCGGCTGCCCCCATAGTTCCACTTCCGCCTGCAGGTCGTCACACCCGGCAGGCATCCCCCCCTTGTAGCTTCTTTTCTTTTGGTAGGGGGTCAGGATCCATTCCACTGTCCTGCGGTACCCTGTGTGCCTCAGTTTGCCCCACTCCACCCAGGGGGTTCTGGGTCCCCTCCCCAGGGTGAGGTGTTGTGGGGTTCTCCAATTGCTCCCTCTCCCATTCCAAGTTGCTCAGGCTGGCTGGATCCCCCATACAACCTTCCCGCAAGCCCACCTGATCTAGGCTTCGTTGTCTAGGGTTCTCTTCTTTGTTATTTCTGGGACTTTGCTTGTCTTCCCGACTTGGGATCCTCGGTCTAGAGCTATCTGCCCTCTCCTTCGGGGCACCTCTCTGCTTCTTTCTAGGTAATGGGCCCCAGTCCCTATCTAACACCGCCGGGTATGGTAGCCTCTCTAGCACCCCAACGCGCTTCCATTTGAAGCAGCCCCTCACTTCAAGGGGCACTTAGGCCACTAGGCAGGACCTCTTGTCCTCAGGAATATACTCAAGAGCCATCCTTGTCCCCACGATCAGCGAGTGCAGCATCACCAACCCCCTCTGTATGAGTGAACAGGCTAACATGGTACCTAGCAGGCCTGTTTGGGGGTTCCTCCCAATCCTCACCAGGACGGTGGACAGTTTCTGCACCCCAACCTGAGTCCAGCCACAAAACTCAGCCCACCCACACTCCTTATCAGGGAAGTCACGTTTTGTACATCCGGATCTCCCACAATGCCAGAAAACAAGCTTGGCGGGCCTCTCATGCTCTCCTTGGAGGTCCCCCTTTCTCTCCGGTCCTTTCCCAGAAAAAGGTTCTCCCTTTTTCATCCCTGACTCCTTGTTTTCCCTCCGGGGACTCTCTAGCTCAATTTATTCCTTGGCCAACCTGACCACTGCCTCGACAGTGATAGGCTGGAGACGCCTCACCCAGATACTTATGTACTTGTGGAGGCTGTGCAGCAATTGTCCTAGGACCAGCGTATCCAACATTTCTCCCAGTGTGTGTGTCTTTGGTCTCAGCCAGTGGTGGCCCAGTCCATAGTCTCTGGGTGTACACCCGGGGCCACACTCCACTCTGCCACTGTCCATTGGGCCACCCAGAAGTTTTGATGGTACCACTCCATCGACAGGCCCACCCGGCCTAGAATGGTTTCCCTTACTGCCTCATAGTTCTGGGCTTGCTCATCGCTCAACACCACATAGGCCACTTGAGCCTCTCCCATCATGTATGGACAGGGCCAGCCCACAACACTTTGGCATCTGAGGCAGGGGGTTCAAACGACACCCCCATGTCTCCTCGCTTGGACTAGAACTTTGAAAGGTGTCTTGTGCCCTCCTTCCTCCAGCACAGCACTCCACCATCTCTGTCCATCTAGAGCAGAGAGAATAGGTATGCACCAGAAGCAGACACAATTTTCTATAGTTTGGGTCCTAGTGGCACCGCCCCACAGTCTGGCACATGAAGCAGCCGCCTTAGTTCACCTCATGGTAAGGCCAGCCCTGAGTATGGAGCCAGTTGAAAGGCTCAGGTTGCCCTCCTCCACCCAGCACCACCCACTCAAAGGTCCTGAGAAAGACATCTGGATCATCCACTGGGCTCATTTTACAGAGTCTCCAGCCCAGCAGACGGGTGCTATCCTGTCCTGCAGGACTCACCACTCTTTGCAGGAGCTGCTGTTGCATGCCAGTCTGCTCCCATATGCTGCTGCTTTCTTGCCAAGTCAGTAAGGCCGGGCTCTTGACCTAGAGGAACTGCTGAAAACTTTTCAGGGCCTACTGCATCTGCTCCTGCTGTTTGACCAGCCATTGCAGGGTTCCCTCCATCTCCAGACTGCCAGTCATGTTCACTGACTCTTGAATCCCAGATAAGCCTCCACGTGTAATGACACCTTCACTTGGTCCTCATGATATGGGACCCCTATGCCCACAAAATCAGCCAGAGACCTCTTCTGCGTGCAGTCACCAGTGCCTTTTATTTACAATGTCAGCTCCCACCACCTTCTATTTACAGACCGTTCCAGAGTAGCAACCTGGGGGACAGCTAGCTTCTGCAGCAAGCAGGGTCACACAGCCCGTAGCTCATCCCTTTTGTTGCTCTCCCCAGTTCACTTCCTTCATACCAGCCCTATATAGCTCCCTGGCTACTGAGGCCCACAGGTGCTTCCCTTCTAACAATTAGGTGTGACATACACAGCCAGGCTCAATTAATGCTTCTTAAGTGGAGCTGGGCTAACAAGGGACTGTCTCCGGACCTCCTGGTCAGCACCCTGTTACAGTGTGTGTGCACGCATGCACACACACACTGTGTGTGTGTGTGTATATATTGTGACGGAGTCAGACCAGAAGGATATAGGAGAGTGCTGGAAGGCAGGTATATTAGTCTGAGGATGTGCAGGTCCCTGTTCCCTGGATAGCCAAACAAAGGCTACTCCAGGCCAATCAAGACACCTGGGGCCAATTAAGAACCTTCTAGAAAGGAGTAGAAACAGCTAGCCTAATTGGGACACCTGAAGCCAATCAGGGACTGGCTGAAACCAGATAAAAACCTCCCAGTTAGTCAGGTGGGTGTGGGTGTCAGGAGCTGTGGAAGGAGGTTGTGCTGTTGGTGAGACTGAGTGGTGGACAACATATCATCCAGAAGGAAGGAGGCCCTGAGGTAAGGATGAAGTGGAGTTTGAAGAAGCAGGGACTGCTGTGGGGAAGTAGCCCAGGGAATTGAATTGTGTTTTGTGGATAAAAGGTCAGCCATCTTAGCTGATACTATTAGGGTCCCTGGGCTGGAGCCTGGAGTAGAGAGCAGGCCTGGGCTCCCCCCTTTTTCCGTACTGGCCTCTGATGAAGGTAACTCACTAGGTGGTGACTCTTGCCAATTATACTGAGAAAGGGAGGTCACTCTGGGGCCTAGATGAGTTTCTGAGGCCCCTAAATCTGCCAGGAAGCACAGGACCCACAAGTACAGACTTGAAGCTTTGTCACTATATATATATATATATATATATATATATATATATATATATATATA
>ML677349.1:41819400-41834193 GCA_007922305.1 Dermatemys mawii | reverse complement strand
TATATATATATACACACACACACATTCACCCTTTGCTTAATTTGAAAAAGGAAAATCAGTTCACTGGTATTCTGATCGAATGCCTTGGAGAGGTAAGATGAAGACAATTTACCTCAAAAGAAGTATGTGGACCAGTTACCAGACTACTGCTACTATGGGTCATATTTTAAGACACTGATTTTTTTCCCCCATGTTTTCTTGGAGAGTACATTGTGCTTGGGGCTGTATCAGCCCCCAACCAACCCAGAATCTCAAGACAACAACAGTGACCGAAAGCCATCTTTACCTGTCCCCTCAATGCACTTGTGTAAGAACATATGAATGGCCATACTGGGTCACACCAAAGATCTATCCAGCCCAGTATCCTGTCTACTAACAGTGGCCAATGTCAGGTGCCCCGTAGTGAGTGAACCTAACAGGTAAGGATCAAGTGATTTCTCTCCTGCCATCCATCACCACCTTCTGACAAACAGAGACTAGGGACACCATTCCTTACCCATCCTAGCTAATAGCCATTCGTGGACTTAACCTCCATGAATTTATCCAATTCTCTTTTAAACTCTGTTATAGTCCTAGCCTTCACAATCTCATCAGGCAAGGAGTTCCACTGGTTGACTGTGCACTGTGTGAAGAACTTTCTTTTATTTGTTTTAAACCTGCTGCCCATTAATTTCATTTGGTGGTCCCTAGTTCTTATATTATGGGAACAAATAAATAACTTTTCCTTATTCACTTTCTCCACACCACTTGTGCTTTTATATACCTCTATCATATCCCCTTTCAGTCTCCTCTTTTTCAAGATGAAAAGTCCTAGCCTCTTTAATCTCTCCTGATATGGGACCTGTTCCAGACCCCTAATCATTATAGTTGCCCTTCTCTGAACCTTTTCTAATGCCAGTATATCTTTTTTGAGATGAAGAGACCACATCTGTATGCAGTATTCAACATGTGGGTGCACCATGGATTTATATAAGGGCAATAAGGTAGAGAATAAGATTGAGACTATCCCTTTTTAAATGATTCCTAACATCCTGTTTTTTGACTGCCAGTGCACACTGTGTGGATGTCTTCAGAGAACTATCCACGATGACTGCAAGATCTATTTTCTGATTAATTATAGCTAATTTAGCCCCCATCATATTGTATGTATAGTTGGGGTTATTTTATCTTGAGCCGTTTAGTATCATCTGCAAACTTTGCCACCTCACTATTTATTCCTTTCTCCAAATCACTTATGAATAAGTTGAATAGGATTGGTCCTAGGACTGACCCTGGTTACCCCCCTCGATTCTGAAAAATTTCCATTTATTCCTATCCTTTGTTCCCTGTCCTTTAACCAGCTCTCAATCCATGAAAGGATCTTCCCTCTTATCCCATGACAACTTAATTTACATAAGAGCCTTTGGAGGGGAAACCTGTCAAAAGCTTTCTGGAAATCTAAGTACACTATGTCCCCTGGATCCCCCTTGCCTACATGTCTGTTGACCCCTTCAAAGAACTGTAATAGATTAGTAAGACATAATTTCCCTTTACAGAAACCATGCTGACTTTTGCCCAACAAGCCGGCCCCGCCTCTTCTGGTACAGGCCCCGCCTCTTCCAGTCAAGTCTCCTCCCCCTCCACCCCCCAGGCCTAGACTTCAGAGTACCGGTAAGTCCTTTAAGTTACTGTCACCCCTGGCCTGACTACGTGTTCTTCTATGTGCTGTGTACTGCAGCTTCTGGAGATGCAGTATATGATCCCACCCTTTAACTCTGACCTCCTATGTTCTGTGTGCAACTATTACTACATGGCCTGATTTTCAAAAATGCTGAGCATCTTTATCTCCTATTGAACACTATAGGAGCTATGGATTGGGAGCTATGAAAATTAGGCCACTACATGTATGTCTATGAGGAAGATAGCTTAATTTAGCAAAGGTCAAAGTTAGGTTCTCCATTTCTATGTGATATTGATGTGATCCAATCCATGTGATTGGATGGGCACTTTGCAGGTGGTTCCAGAAGGGACCTGAAAGTGATCTTTTTGTGAAATTGCAAAGTCCGTATGTTTGGATATTATGATGTTTTTGGGCTAAGGATGTGAGTTGCTTTGGTGTGGCTGTGAATAGTAATTTTCCTGACCATTAATGATTGCCTTGATAGGAAATACACTTGAGCAACCTTAGCTCTAAATTAGCTGATGTGTCAAAATTAGGTTTCTGACAAAAAACAGAGTATTCTTGTTGTTTTTCCTCAGACATTGAAATGTTTGAGAAATATGGTCTAATCATTTGTTGGGCTGTACAGGTGTCTGGTCTCACTGTCATATGAAAGGATTGATACTGAACATCATGCTCCAGATTGTATATAGCAGACAAAGTATTGGTAGCTTTATTGATTCTCACACTTGTTTCCTTTCCTCTGCAATCTATCTATCATGATCAAGCTCTGAAGACAAATGAAGAAGCCTACTGCTTCCAGGCTCTCATAGCAACTGACAGCTCATTCTCCTTAAAAATCAGCCGTCATAGCTGTAGAGGTCATGTGACTGATTAACAGTCCATATTTATTAGATTTACTGTAGTCTAACTGTTATTACAGGTGTAGCAGGGCAGCGACTCACCCAGCAGCGCCTCCCACTGGTCTATCCGGGAATTAGCTCTTCCAGTGTCCGGAGCGCCCTCTGCAGGCCGATAGCCCGCTTGCTGCTTGGCCCTGTGTCCCTCCCTGGACCCCAATGCCCTCTTCCCTAGAGTGCTGCACCCCTGCAGTACCCCCACAGTCTCACTCTGGGTCTCCCCTCCCTGGGGAACCCCCACCTCCTATCCCCACCTTGCCTCAGTCTAGGCAACTGCTAGTCACCACTTGCCCCCGTTCTCTGGGGCAGACTGCAGTATCTTTGCCATTCATCATTAGCAAGGAGGGTTGGCCTGCTGCTTCTGCCTCTAGAGCCCTGGGCTGCCCCCTTGCAACCCCAGTACCCCTTAGTTGGGCCATCTCCTAGGCCCTGCAGCCTGGGGGTTTCCAGGCCAGAGCTTCCCCAGCTCCTCTTGCCTTACCCCAGCCCTGCTTCCCTCTCAGTACCTTGCTCAAGCTCCCAGCAGCCAGGCCTGTCTGCCTCTGTAGCCAGAGGAGACTCTCTCTCCAACCTCTAGGCCCTTTTATCAGGGACAGCTGGGCCCTAATTGATGCAGCCACAGTTGTGGCTGCTCTGCCCAATCAGCCTGGGAGCTTGCTTGCTCCCAGCCACAACCCTTTCCTGGGCTGTTTTAAGCCCCTTTTAGCAGGAGTAGGGCAGCCACCCCACTACACAGGCCTTGAGCTGTTCATGTAAATGCTGTAAGTAGATCTCGAGCAAAGTTTAAATCTCCAAACTTAGTCTTGTTTAGGCATTTGATTCCTATATAAATATAAACGTTATCATCGTGCCTAAGAATCCAATCAATTGATGCCAAAGGCCCCTATATATCCCTGACTCTTCTGTGGAAGGCAGCAGGGAGCAAAGACCTGGAAAAAGTCATAGTGGGACTGCACAGAAAAGAAAGGCAGCTAAGCGTGATGTGCACATAGCTGTCACTTTCCTTCTACAGAGTATCCTACAGTGCTCATGGGAAATGGGATAATAGCCAGGCAGCTGGGAGAGAAGTATGAGCACAGCCTCTCTCTCCAGCAAGTTTCCTGCAGCAAATGAAGTATGTGTGGAAATGGGATTAGCTAGCGCTGCCCCCTTTTCATGCTCCATGATTCCCATAAGAGGGGTCACAGTGCTGCCAACTAGTCTATAGCTATTGTCTCTTTCAAAAATCAATGGAGCTTGGAAAGTACTTGGAAAGTACATGGGGGGGGGGGGGAGTACAAGATCATCCATGCATCTATCCAGCATTCTGTGATGAAATCTGAATTACACAGATCCCTTGCTTCTGCTCATTTGCATAATTTTACTTGGTATTTATGTACATCCTAAGGAGATAAATAAAGCCATACTATTCTACAAATTAGTTTAACAATTCTATAGAAAGGTCACCCTGCTCTGTTAAATTCTACAAGACTAAGTAGGTGCTCAGACTCTTGATATTTCGCAAGATCAACTGAGGTTAGAACTTGGAACAACTTTTTTTTTCAGCCTGCATTATCACTGCAAGCCTCATTTATCTAGCAAATGTTTTATACAGGGGAATACTCAGAGGCTCTCTCTACCTAATAACATATTATATGAGATTTAAAACTACAGCATATTATACAGCTCACTATTAAATGCACAATTTAGTATACTTAGGGCTCAGTCCTGGAATGAAACAAGCACTTTCAACTCACAATAAAATCAATACAACCAGGGTTGGCTCTACCTTTTTTGCCGCCCCAATCAGCTCCGCCGCTCTTTCCTCTTTGGCGGCATGCCTGTGGGAGCTCTGCTCTTCTTTGGTGCCGCTGAAAATGCCTGCGGCAGCTCCACCACTTGAGTGACGCCCTGACACCGCCCAGAATGCCGCCCCCTGCCATTTGCCACCCTAGGCACCTGCTTGCTAAGCTGGTGCCTGGAGACGGCCCTGAATACAACTTTAATGAAAGTTGGAAGCACTCAGTAGAGAACTGATTTCTTGGGGCTGGGCTACACTCTGAGGGGGTCAACCTAAGATACACAACTTCAACTATGCCAATAGCCTAGCTGAAGTTGCAGTATCTTAGGTCGACTTACCTGGCCATCCCCACAGCGGTGAGTTGACCGTGGCTGCTCCCTAGTTGACTGCACTTCCTCCTCCTGTAGAGATGGGAGTTCCGCAGTTGACGGGGAGCAATACATCGAGTGCTACCGTCCGATCCGGCAGGTAGTATAGCTGTACCCTTAGAAAGAAGAACTGCAAGCTATAACATGGCGCTCATGTGACCGTTAGCACTTAAATAATATAACTGTAAATATGTGGATCTTGAACTAAAAATGGTAATGTCTTCTCTCCTCAAACTGCTGTATGCTTAGTGGCATTGTTTGACAGTATAACAATAAAGAACTCATACAGAAAGTTTTAATGTACTTTGCCATGGGGAAATTTACCATCTGTCTGTATTCCTGAGTCACATATATTGAGTACAGTGTTTTGGAGGTGGTTGAAAACAGCGTGCCACAATTTGTAACTAAAAATAATTTGTCTTTTTGAAATTAATCTCTGGCAGAAAGCAGTAATAAAATCTATAGAAATTTCAAAGCAAAGACATGAAACAAGATTAATACATTTTTTTCAAGTAGATATTCTAAATCTAGAATGTATAATAATTTAATTCAAATCCTATATACATAGACCATGAATGAACTAATAGACATCAGTAAGAGAAAATACACTGATAAATCAATACTGCACTGAAGTTCTAGTTGCAAATAATGTCAGAGTTGCAAATATTGGGACTCCAGGGAATGTCTGAGGATTTGATTTTGGTTTATTTCCTTTGGAACCAATTGTATAACCATTGATCTTGATACTAGTTTTTTAAAAAATGAATACTGTTAAAAAGAAAATGACAATACTACTTTAAACTAAATTGATTCCCAACAGTGCTATCTTCTGTTATTCACTTCCTGGACCTGCAAAGCAGTATTGTGAGTAACTAGCAGCACCGGAAGTATTTTGCACGCTGTGTGTTAGTGTTTGCATGCCTCAAAATATATTAAATGGCTAGAAGTTTAGTGATTTCCTGTATCATTGCTTTGAAACAATTTATTCTTAACTATCACAGGCTAATGAAGCAAGTGATTTCAGTCATAATTAAAATAAATCTACAGAAATATAAGTAGGTATAACAAAAATTCATAGGTTTTTAAACCAGAAGTAATCTAGTCTGACTTCCTGCATAACACAGGGCACAGAATTTCACCAAATGATTCCCACAGGCTGGTAGTGTTACCTGAAACACCCCATCTTGTTAGCAGGTATTGATCCTGCTGGGGAAGGGTTAGGCGGGATCTACTGCTCATTACCCCCCATAAATATAAGGGACCTTGGAGTGGCTTTCTAGTCAAAGAGGAAGTAGGCTGTGGGCTGAGCAGGCTTGAAATGGGAACTCTAAAAGGAAGCAAGCCTAGGAAAAAGGCCGAACTTTGTGTCATTGTTAAATTATGAGTTAATAAAACCAAATCGCCAAAAGAGTGTGAATTTGGACACTGCACAATGTGTGACCTGTGACTGAAAGCAAATTAGGCTGATCATAACAAAAAAAATAATTGTGCAGATTTAACAAACAATCTTAACTCTGATCAGCACGACATATTTACAAATCCCTTTAATGTATACACCCAGTAGTTTCCATGTATAATTATGGAGATGTTGGTAGCAATTAGGGTTCCATTTGAAAATTGGCTTAAAATGGGGCATAAATGCCTGATTCACAATGAAAGTATGTGACCAATTTGTATGAAATTTCACACAGGGCAGTTTATTTTGTCCTTTGAATTTTCTATGTACTTTTAATTTGGTTTATCTCCACACATTTTTATGAACATATTTTTGAAATTGGGCTATTCCTGAAATTTTTCCTTGGCAGCTTGTAGCAAGGCAGTGACTCACCCTGTGGCGCCTCCTGCTGGTCATCCAGGGAATCAGCTCTTTTGCCTTCAGAGCGCCCTCTGCAGGCCAATGTCCCACTCACTACTGGCCCCATGTCCCTCCCTGGACCACAGTGCCCTCTTCCCTAGGGTGCTGCACCCCTGCAGTACCCCCCACAGGTCTTAGGGTCTCCCCTCCCTGGAGAACCCCCACCCCCTATCCCCACCTTGCCTCAGTCTAGGCAACTGCCAGTCACCACTTACCCCCATTCACTGGGGCAGCCTGCAGTATAATTGCCATTCATCACCAGCAAGGAGGGTTTTGGCCTGCTGCTTCTGCCTCTGCAGCCATGGGCTGCCCTCTGCAATCCCAGTACCCTTTATTGGACCATCCCCTAGGCCCTGTAGCCTGGGGTTTTCCAGGCCAGAGCTCCCCCAGTTCCTCTTGCCTTGCCCCAAGCGCAGCGCAGCAGCCAGGCCTGTCTACCTCCACAAACAGAGGAGACACTGTCTTTCTGCATCAAACTCTTATAAGGGCCAGCTGGGCTCTGGTTGCCCCAGCCACAGCTGTGGCTGTGGCTGCTATGCCCAATCAACCTGGGAGCTGCTTGCCCCCAGCCACAGCCCTGTTTACCTAGGAGTGGGGCAGTTGCCCCACTACACAGCTCTACTTTTAATTGTTGACCAATATTTTTGACACTATATTGTCTATCCATACAAACAGTGGTAGAGAAGGTCTGATGCTGGTTTATTTTTTTTAATGTTGGATTTAGGACAAGTTTTAGTTGTTGTTCATGTTATAAATGAAAGTTTATACTTTGTGCACACAAAACTTATTGATGAAGGTGTGACACACTCAGAGTACAATCCAGACTAGTGAGTAGCTGTGTTCCCCTGCCCTTTAACGTGTGGTGTCCTTTATAATGCTTTGTTGCTGTAGCCTTACAGTCTCTACCATGTAAGTCACTCCCAGCTTGGTTTGTGTGTGAGCCACACCTAGGCTGGTAAAGGATTAGATGTATTAACTACAAAGAGCTAGAGTTTAAGCTAATATAAGAAATGAGGCATAAAAGGCAGAAATGGTTACCAGAAAAAATAAAGACAAAATTCAACTACTGCCTAACTTAACAAACCCTCAGCAAGTTTGCAGATGACACTAAACTGGGAGGAGTGATAGATACGCTGGAGGGTAGGGATAGGATACAGAGGGACCTAGACAAATTGGAGGATTAGGCCAAAAGAAATTTGAGGCGGTTCAACAAGGACAAGTGCAGAGTCTTGAACTTAGGACGGAAGAATCCCATGCACTGCTTCAGACTAGGGACCCAGTGGCTAGGCAGCAGTTGTGCAGAAAAGGACCTAGGGGTTACAGTGGATGAGAAGCTGGATATGAGTCAAGTGTGCCCTTGTTGCCAAGAAACCTAACAGCATTTTGGGCTGTATAAGTAGGGGCATTGCCAGCAGATCGAGGGATGTGATCGTTCCCCTCTATTTGACTTTGGTGAGGCCTCATCTGGA
Organism: Dermatemys mawii; assembly: GCA_007922305.1. Classification (NCBI taxonomy): domain Eukaryota; kingdom Metazoa; phylum Chordata; order Testudines; family Dermatemydidae; genus Dermatemys; species Dermatemys mawii. Next base: position 41,826,162 of record ML677349.1, on the reverse strand, counting down.
GTACTGTGTCCAGTTTTGGGGACCACACTACAAGAAGGATGTGGAAAAACTGAAAAGAGTCCAGAGGAGGGCAACAAAAATGATTAGAGGCCTGGAGCACATGACTTATGAGGAGAGGCTGAGAGAACTGGGATTGTTTAGTCTCCAGAAGAGAAGACTGAGGGGAGATTTGATAGCTGCTTTCAACTACCTGAAAGGGGGTTCCAAAGAGGATGGATCTAGACTGTTCTCAGTGGTACCAGATGACAGAACAAGGAGTAATAGTCTCAAGTTACAGTGGGGTAGGTTTAGGTTGGATATTAGGAAAAACTTTTTTTCACTAGGAGGGTGGAGAAGCACTGGAATGGGTTCCCTGGGGAGATGGTAGAATCTCCTTCCTTGGAGGTTTTAAAGGTCAGGCTTGACAAAGCCCTGGCTGGGATGATTTCATTGGGGTTGGTCCTGCTTCGAGCAGGGGGTTGGGCTAGATGACCTCCTAAGGTTCCTTCCAACCCTGATATTCTATGATTCTGTGAAACTAGGTTAAATTCAAAGGAAACTTTTTCTCACCACATGCTCTCAACAGGCTTGCTGCCTAAGAGAATGGGCAGAGAAAATGAAAGAGCAGGAGGGGAGTCCATGGGGGGTGTTTGCCCTTTCTTTTTATAGTCCGGTTCCCCCTTTGAGAAAGCATGACGACAGGCAGTCTCTGTGGATGGAAACTCCATGATGTTTCTTTGCTAAGATGAAGATTTTTTGCCATTGTGCCCTTTCTTGCCAAAGAATAGCTACTTGTCAAAAAATGGCCCACAGGCCTTGATTACACCTAGCTGAAGAGTCAGTTTGCTCATTGTGTCTGAGAAGCTGGTTTGGCTACTCCCTAGACTTGGAACATGGTTTAGTAACACCATACAGTGGAATGTAACTTTATACTTTACATACAGTGTTGCCACACATTATTTTACCAGGACACTAATGACCAGCAAATTATGAGTTTTCCAATGATACCTCACAAGGCATACTTTGTATAAAAATTATTACAATAGTGGACACAGTGTTATGTTTTGTCACAGGAGGTCAGGGACACACACGACTGATTTGGGGTGGAAGGGAGGAGGAGGCAGCTACCTACAAACCTTTCTCCAACAGGAGCTACACTTTTCTGTCAAATGTTATCCTACAATGGAGAAGGATTCATGCACAGCTGCTGATGGGTAAAATATTCTGTAAGTAGTTCCACTGCTACCATCCATGAAACCCTAAATTTGTCACCTTGTCCATCCATTGTATGCACTGAAAAATGTGTCGTCAAGTAAAGAAAGACTATCATAATGCATATGCAGAAGGGGGCAAAATTAAGGCTCTAAAGGCAACCTTCTGAGTGCTTGACTTGCAACCTAAATCAAGTTCTTTTAATGCAGTTTTTGAAAAGTAATTAATATATATTTATGATGTATGTCTTCAGATTGGTAAGTATGTCTTGTGGGTCAGTGGTAGGGTTGTTTTTGTAATATGGAAGGTAAATATTTGGTTTTCCATATTGTTGGCTGTGGGGGGAGTTTCAAGGCACAAATGGCAATTAGGTGCTTAAAGGGAACATGAGACTGGGTGAGAAGGGGGATAATGGAGGAGGAGGGTGAGGTCAAGGGAATGTGGGGATGCAGCGAGGAAAGATTGTGATGGAAAAATGCAAGGGACTGAGGAGAGGGAACATGAGGCAGTGGGGGAAGCAGAAGGAGGAAGTGGGATAAAGAAGAAAGTCAAGTATAATGAGCTCCCTTACTTCAGGGAGTAGGAGGTCAGTGCATCTCTCTCTAGCAGCTACAGGTAGGCCCGCATTTTTTGTATGGATGTCAGGCCATATTCAAACTGAAATAGTTTCACACAAACTGGTGGTGAGGAAGCTTGTCCCTTAAAGTTCCAATATCACATGACAGACCCAACATTATTTATTTAAATGTTGTGATTTTAAGTCTGCCATTCTTTTGAGGCCTAACTTTTCAGTGTGGCAATGCTGTGAAAATATTGTTGACAAAGAGGTAAACAGTGGGTGGATTCCTTTTCTAATCTACATGTTGCAAGAAAATCTGGGGCTTCCCCACTCTCCATTAACAGGTGGCAACTCCAGAACAGCACATAAAATGATTGATTAATTCATGAAGTGTGCAAGTATGTAGAAGGGAATATGCAGGAATGGGGTGTTATGTTTTAATTATCTTTGTTAAATACTGTGGTTTATTAATACAGACCAAAGCTTCCTTCTTGTCATGACATTTTATCAATTGGTTTTCACATCTCTCATTCCATCGGGACAGTGCTCAACTTCTGAAATGAGAAGGGGTGAAACTCCTGGGTTAATCTAGCAGATGACAGATAATAAATGCACACAGAGTGACGAAATAGGAGGGTAGAATTAAAAATGCCATGCCAGTATGCTGGTGTTTATGCCAAAATTAAACAGGTGATTGACAAAATGTCTTTATTGTAATGCTGGCTTGGTGCCATGTGTAACTACAATAGCAACTTTTAACTGATGACAAAAGGGCTACCTCAATTGCATATCATTTTAAGAGGGGATCTATGAAGAAAAAATAGTATACTGAGGGGTTGGAGATTAAAAAGATATCTACAGAGAGGAGACTGGAGGACAATAAAAAAAACAACAGAAGCAAAGCTGTGCAGTTTTCCGAAGTTTCATAGCAGAGATTGTCTTCCTGCCTCTTTTGTAGCTAGTAGAAAATTACAAATATAAGTGTTGGTAATTTTTAATAGTTTATAATTGCAGGAGAAAATGACATTTTAAAATAATTAAAATGAATTTTAAAGCTACCAGAAAAACATTACCCCTCCCCCCCATGAGTTTTGCAAGCACAAAAAGCCAACACTTGTGTAGAGACAGGAGATAAGCTATTGGAAGGGTGTGCTCAAAATGATTGCATTTGCAAAGTTCAGAGGCACGTTCTGCATATGCACAAGTGAAAAATGAACACTGAAAATACAACCTGTACTGCATCTTGGAAACATGTATTATTAGGCTGATTTACAGAGGATGTGTGGATAGGACTTAAATAAAAATCTACATTTTTAAAAAAGGAGGAGGGCTGGATGTGATCAGATCAGTAGGCAAAATTGATGATTTCTGCAGCAACATTTTGGTCAGGAGGAAGATAGAGGACAAAGATGGAAGTCCAGACAAGGTTGCAGCTGTTAATGTGAGAAGTGATGATTATATCTTACGCAAATATTTTAGTGGTGGAAATGAAGAGGACTGGATGCATTTCACAGATGTTGTAGAAGAGAAGCCAACAGTAATTAGCAAAAGGATTCATATGGAAGAGAGGGGAAGAGAGGGAGACATTAAAAAAATTACCTACTTGCATACCTGTAGGCCAAAAAGGATAGTGAAATTGCTAAAATAATGGAGATGGTGATAAGAACTAAGACAAATGGAAATGGACAATTATTCAGCCTAACTAAAATATGGCAACACTACAAACCAGTGCATAGAATCATAGGACTGGAAGGTACTTTGAGAGGTCATCTAGTCCAGTCCCCTGCACTCATGGCAGGACTAAGTATTATCTAGACCACTGGTGGGCAACCTGCAGCCCATCAGGGTGGGTCGTGAGGAAGTTTGTTCACGTGGACTGTCCACAGGCCCGGCTGCCCGCAGCTTCTAGTGGCTGCTGTTTGCCATTCCTGACCAATGGGAGCTGCGGGAAATAGCAGACAGCATGTCCCGGTGGGCTGCAGGTTGTCCACCACTGATCTAGACCATCCAACCAATATATATCTAACTAATAAAATCATGGGTCACCTGCTGCACTTCTTTTCTTTCCATACAGAGCATCTTAACTGGCCACTTTCCTATCATGTTTCAGTTGCCTCAGAAAAGACATCTTAATCATAGAATTATAAAAATGTAGGGCTGGAAGGGACCTACACAAGTAATCAAATCCAGTCCCCTGCACTGAGGCAGCACCAATAAAACCTAGACCATCCCTGACAGAGGTTTGTCCAACCCGTTCTTAAAAACGTCCAAAGATGAGGATTCCACAACCTTCCCTGGAAGACCATTCCAGAGCTTAACTACCCTTACAGTTAGAACATTTTCCTTAATATCTAACCTAAATTGGCCTTGCTGCAGATTAAACACATTACTTCTTGTCCTACCTTTCGTGGACCCTTAATATATTTGAAGACTGTTATCAGATCTCCACCCAGTCTTCTTTTCTCAACACTAAACATGCCCAGTTTTTTAACGTTTCTTCATAGGTCAGGTTTTCTGAAATTTTAATCATTTTTGTTCATTTCTGATGGATTCTCTGCAATTTTTCCACATCTTTCTTAGAATGTGGCACCCTGAACTGTACTGCAGCTCAGGCCTCACAAGTGCTGAGTATAGCAGGACAACTACTTCCTGTGTCTTACATATGACACTCCTGTTAATACACCCCATAGAGAGATTAGCCTTTTTCTCAGCTGCATCACATTGACGACTCATATTCAATTTGTGACCCACTATAACTCCCAGATCTTTTTCAGCGGTACTATCACCTAGTATAGGGATTGGCAACATTGGCACATGGGACCGCAGAGTTAGCACCCTTAACAGGCCCCGTTGCTTTGTTTACCTGGTGCTTCGCTGACCACGGCATCCACTACGCACAGTTCGCTGTTCCGGTCCAATGGGGGCTGCGGGAAGCGTGCCAACGTTGACGATCCCTGACCTAGTAATTTATTCTCCATTTTGTAGTTGGCATTTGATTTTTCCTTCTTAAGTGAAGTGCTTTGTACTTACTTTTATTGAATTTCATCTTGCTGAATTCGAATTCAGACAAATTCTCTAATTTGTCAAGGTCATTTTGAATTCTGATTCTGTTCTCCAAAGTGCTTGCAACCCCTCCCAACTTGGTGTCACCTGAAAATTTTATCAGCATATTCTCCAGTCCATTATCAAAGTAATTAAGGTAAATATTGAATAGTATTGGATCTTGGACTGACCCCTATGGGACCTCACTACATACGCCCTCCCAGTCAGGGAACCATTTATAACTACTCTTTGAGAATGGTCTTACAACCAGTTATGCATCCACCTTATAGTAATTTCATCTAGATCACATTTCCCTAGTTTACTTTATGAGAATTTTGTATGGGACTGTGTCAAAAGCCTAACTAAAATCTAGATATATCGTCTACTGCTTCCCCCCCATCCACTAGACCAGTAACCCTCTGAAAGAAGGAAATTAGGTTTGTTTGGCATGATTCATCCTTGACATATCCATGTTGCCTATTCTTTATAACCCTGCTATCCTCTAGGTGCTTATAAATTAATTGTTTAATAATTTGTTCCAATATCCCTTCAGATATTGTCTATAATTGTCTATAGTCTATAATTCCTGGGTCCTCTTTGTTTGCCTTTTTAAAGATAGGTACTTTGCCCTTCTCCAGTCCTGAGACCACACCTGTCCTCCATGAGCTCTTGAAGATAATCACTGATGGTTCCAAGACTGTTTCAGCTAATTCCTTAAGTACCCTATGGTGAATTTCATCAGGTTCTGCTAACTTGAATATATCTATCTTATATAAATATTCTTTAACATGTTTTTTTCCTGTTCTGGCTTATGTTTCTTCACCCCTGTTGTTAATATGGGCCAGGGCCTAGGAAAACATCCCACAGTCAAGAGAGAGAAAACAAGATACATAGATGAATTTCTGTAAAGTCACTTAATTTTCCTTTTGATTTGACTCGGTCATGTGTTTGGCAGCAGGCAATCTGGATGTAGTATCCAAATGCATTGTCATGTTCACTTGAAATTCCGTCTGTTTAATAAATTCAGTCCCAGCACCCTTGGCAGCTTACAATGGATTTTAGTTCTTGCTGTCTGGTGGAGCCAGCTCAGAGACACAGGGAATAGGTTTAGTGTTGGCCACAGGTAACAGAAAGGGTTAATTCATTGCAGTTGCTCACAGTTGCACACTAAAAAAATGGACCTTAATAAAGCTGAGTCAACAGCCTTGAAAAGAGAGATTTTGCTTGTATGCACATATTAAATCAATCCTCTGGTTGAAGGAAAGAAAGAAAGAAAAAGTGAGATACTTTGCGCTCTATAGTCTGTGTAGACGCTGCCTTTATGGGGAAAAATTATCTTTTTCCATCTCTTTGAACTCGGTAAATGCCCTCTGGGTCAGCTATCAAAGAGGGAGCAGACTTCTTTACAGTCATCTTACTAAAGGAATTATAGAGCTCCTTGAAGAGGTGACATGCTTTGGGGTACTGTAACGCCCACATCAATAATATTAAATAGCATTTGCTATTAGAGGGAATCCTGTTAAGGATGAATTTCAGGTCTACAAATCAGATTCCATCTAATCTTTTAGTTAGTTCCATTCCTCTGAGACAGTCTTCAATGGAAAGTGTTTGATTTGTTCAAGCTGGATAGCATTTCTTTACTGACAACAACTACAAAAGGCTTTTTGCTGAAAGCCTGAGAAAAGGATCTGGAATTTCAGGTATTCTTTTGGAACTTGTTCAAATCTGTTGTTTTCTAGTACAATTTATTGTTTGCTTTCTTTCGTTATATATAGAAAAAATCTTTTCTGCAGCTGCTCGTAGAGTCCAGTTTCAAACCTTCATCCCCCATTAATAACCTGTAACTAAACACCTGTCATGCCCTGTAGTTTTTCCTTAAAAAAAAAAAAAATGCATTTGATAAAAAACTTATTCTGAAAAAAATTGAAGTCCAAAAATTGAGTGGAAAAATTGCCAACCTGTAAGAAAAA